>JAHRHZ010000277.1:13376831-13415548 GCA_024137785.1 Ginglymostoma cirratum | reverse complement strand
TATCTTCTGGCTGCCAAGGTGGAAGAAAAACCTGGGCTTCAGTCCAGGCCCATGGATTACCTGTTCAATTTTGCAATTACCCTGCTAGGATTAACAAGAGGTTAGGCAGGTGCTTGGGCTGATAAAGCTCCAGCCTTTGGTAACTGAGTTCCTTCCCTCTGATGTTTGGGTCTGGTAACTATATTCCATCCCTCCTGCTGCTCCGAGATTTGAGAGCCTAGTGTTCAGAGCCATATTATGTAGATTCTCCTACAATTAAACAGACCATAATATTAAGAAATGCTGCCATCTTTTTCATACTTTTGCTGATTGCTTGAATTAGTTATACCTAGTCAGTGATTCTGCAAGTCTTGGAAATGGTACTCCTTTTTAAATTGAGTTAAGGGTCTACCTAGCTCTCTCTGCTCTAGATCTATTTTGTGGTAGCTTGCCATCTTCTCTTTCAGATTCCTCTGGCTGTAGTTTTCCATTTATGCTTTTAAACTTCGCCGTTACTGTGACAACAAGGAAGCAGCTGAAGCGATTTCATGTCTCCAACCCACCCACTCAAAAGTTGTCGTATATAATGTACTGTTCGAAGTCTTATGTGAGGTGGTGTTTGTTGCCAATCTGCCTATCTTCCACACACACACGCACTTCCCTCTTCCACTCCATGTCCCCCAACCCAACTGCCCGCAACACAAATTGAAATCACTCTCTTCTTTGTGTATACCAGCTTTGGCCGACTATGAAATTTGAGAAAACGTTCTCTGCAACTTCACTCTGATTTTTATTTGTCTCAGTTGAAGTTTCATCATCATTATGTAGTTGAGTATGGCCAGATCTCCTTTTCCAAGGTACTATCCGCTCCCCCCCCGCCCCCCCAACTCTCTCCAAATAAAAAAAACCTATGTTCTGTTTGAAGATTTCATGGAAGTGAAAGTCCACTTTTTTATTTCCTGTTTAGTTAACCAATCCTTGAAGACTACAGAAAATGCGCATATTTGTAACCTTACCTAGAATTGTGTGGTTTGATGGTACAGAACTTGAGTATTGTTGACAAAAGGCATATTTTGTCAAAGCTTTTTGACTTGCACTCATCAGGACCATGTGCAAGAAATAGCAATGTACAGGACAGGCAAATCTATTATAGTGCACAAGAAGAAACTGGCAAACAGTGAGCCAAGTGGACTACCTGCATGGTTGATAACTTTCTACATCACTAACTGGTTGTTATTTTCCAAAGTTGTTGCTCTTCAGATATCCTGCTGAAGATGGATACTGCCAAGTTCCTGCAATTTTTTTAAAAAATTCAAAATAAAGCAACTGTTGAATGTTTCCCATATGTTTCATGACTGCAAGCACCAATGTGCCAGATTTTATTCTTGGTTGGTCAAACTGCCCTGTGACCTTCATCTTAGAGTAAAATAATGTGTTGGTGATTTTGCTGAATGGTATCTTACGGTCCTTGAAATAATTCTCTTATGCTGGAAATCACAGAGGAAGAATGATTGAACTTTTCAATAATTGTCTCTCTTTCAAAGCTATTGACCCGAAACACTGTATCGACTCTGACTCCAGCATTTGCAGTTATTGCTATCTCCAACCTGAAACATTTACTTATCTCTTCCTCCACAGGGTCCTGTCTGACCCAAATGTGTTCCAGAATTTTCTATTTTTATTAAAATAGCAGCCTATTTCAGTTGCAATCTTAATCTGGCTTTAATGATTTTAAGACAGTCATCTATAAACGAGTGTATAGACAAGCCTTTTTTTATATTTTGAATTAATTTGTTTAATATTATGACTAACGTTGCATGGCTATTCACTCATTTGACTTGTGGATTTCAACTTCAGTTCTTTAACCTTTTCATCTATTCACTGAGACATTATAAAAGCTCGTTGGAAAATTAATTTGAATTCGTGTCATGAAGCCATGTTTTGCAACTGATGGGCCATTGTAAGCAGTTTATAACTTCACTGGTCTCTATCCTCTTGAGTAACAATTTAGACATGTCTCCAGTTTTCAAAGTCCAGACTAAACCAGTACACAGATGTTGCTATTCAGATTTATTTTTTGCTCTGCCCAGAGTGTAACTTTTAAAACGACAAATTGTGGTAATTAAAGTAATGGAGGTTGTAATTACTTACATTGCAAGTTGCTCTTTCTCTTTTCAGTAGGCTTGTGTTTCAGTAGCAGAGTTTTATTAGCTTTGAATCTAGGCTCTGCATGAAAATACTCGTTCTCCCCAAATGTTAAAATGATCCACAGGAAAGCCATGTTGGATTATATGACCAGATTCACAACACAGGGAATTATCTATTAATGCGGCTGAAATTGCAACCTGGAAGCTTGAACCAAGCTCCAGTAGCTTTACTATGTCGAATATATCAAAAATTTTAATTTTGTCATGATGAAAGGTAACTTGCTCGAAGTATGTGCTTCATATTATTGCTGATAATAGACTGTTGATAGACTTTTTTTATCATCAGCCTGGCTGAGGACTTTATAATTGGTTTTAAAATTTATATGTATCATTTTTCCATGGCCTTGGGTAAAAACATGTAGGTACATTGATAATCTGTTCTCTAAGACTGTCGTGGGCTTTCAGATTGCATGGTAATGGGTATAGTGGAATAATTTCATAGTGTTTGTCGGAATATTGATTTCTGTTATGTGAACTTCAGTTCCTTTGTGTTTTCTCAATTCTTACTTTGTGGCTCTTGTCCAAGAGTGACCAATAGTGCCAGTTTGTTGTTTTCCTGTTTAACAAGTGGAAACTTTGTGTAATCTAGCTTTCAGTTAATGGAGAGGAGAAAACACGGAAATCCAGTTTAAACTGAAATCCCGGCACTTCCTCGCTGACAGTACTGTGGTTGCACCGGTACACATGGACTGCAGTGACAAGCCAGCGCCACCATCTTGAGGGCATCTTTAGGGATGAGCAACAAAATACTGGTTCATCTTGAGATGCTCACCCCATCAATGAGTACAAAAGGAATTACAAAAATACCGGTCTGCTAAAAGTGATTTGTCTCCAACACTTTCATGGAATTGAAAAGTTGCTGGGAAGGAGTAGGTGGTACGACAGGTTAAAATGCAATCCAGACTGATTCATAGGGAGTGGGGGAATCCTTGGAATTCTCTGCCCCAAAGGGTTTGGTGACTTAGTTATTTGAGAGAATTCACGATAGATCAGTAGATCTCTGTTATTAAATATATCAAGGGATATGGTGTTATTGCACAAAAGATCTTTTAACAAGATCAGCCATGATCACACTGAATGGCAGAGCACACGTCAAAGGTTCCTGCTCCTATTTCATTCATTTATATGAAAAGTAGCTTGAAAAGTGCAAAAATAGACATGACCATGTTTGGACTATGCAGTGAAAATTTTAACAAGTTTGTGATTGGTCTAGAGCTGTTGGAAGCACCACATGGTGGCAAGTTGTATTATTGATGTTTATTTAATGCACATTTATTTTAAAATTAACAAAATCTGAAATCCTGGCACATCCTCCCTAAAAGCACCGTGTTTGTATCTATACCACACTCCTCAGTGACAAAAAGTGGTATAAATCAGAGCAAAGCAACATGTATATAGTTTCACAAAGCATTTTTCTGAAACAATTTTCTTCAGAAAGCTGAGTCCATCCAAATTAACAAGTTCATGATGGGGTCTCTGTTAGATTCAACCTGTAGCTGGTACAGTAAAATGGCAGCCTGAAGACAGGGTTCCAAACTAGACACATGCTGTGTTCAATCCAGCCTTCACAGTTCATCACAACACTCACTTTACTGCAGGAAGCAATCTAGAGTACCAGAAACCTCTGCATGTAAACAACTTCAGCAACATATCCTTGCTGAACACTTAACACTTGATTTAATTAGGTTCAGAACATAGAGGCATGTATTTTTGTCACTTGCAGTCGGGTGAATATAGGAAGGCAAAGATGTCAGAATAGTATTATCTTCCAAAAGAAAATATTTGTGCCCCCCCCCTCCCCCTGCTTTGCCTTACCAAAAGCCTATATAGAATTTCCAATGATGTACTGAATGCTGAATTTTTGTCCTAAAAATGAAATTGTCTAATCTTTCAAATTGTTCAATATGAAGAATGCACCAAAACAGAAATTTAACCAGAAGAATAAGATTCTGTGAATAAGAGGACTATAGTACCAAATTCCTTATGAATTGAAACTGAAATCTGTCACTTACACATGTTAAGGAAGCTGTACGTCCGGTTTGAATGTTGTTCTCTCACTAGTAGTCTGTTTGCATATGCATTGACTGCCAGGGATTAAGTTCACAGTTGATTTGTACAGAGGCTGCAGTCTTTACACATGATGGGAGCGCACTTTTCTGTGAATGACCTCCAAGACCAACAAAGGGGGGAGAAAACACCTCAAGCAGGCACCAAATAAGTTTGTTGACCAACAACAAATATTATGCATTTAAGATTAGAGTTTCTGTAGTTGTCATGTGTTTTTGTTTATTTTTTGGACATATGGATCTCAGTGCTGTGACAAATTGTGATAGATAAATCTCTGTGCTATTAATTCCTAATGATTTTTGTGTAATTTTGTGCTTTTGAGGTGATGGATGCGAAGGTTTGATGCCACAAATTCTCTCTGTCCTCTAGGCTGCTCACTGTCCAGTTAGCCATACTGGAGTTACATGTATGCAATGGCAAATGATGGAACAAAGTAAGTTAAGCTGTGGTGCCCAGTGCTGATGAACATTTTCTTGCAACGTGCTTTTGGGGTTGTGCATTCTATGGCTTTAGCCACGGCACAGTGGTAAAACTATCTTGTGAAGTTCAGGCTCTGTAAGGATGTAGCTGCAATATTTGGGCTGACACTGAAATTTGAGAGTGCTGCACTGTTGGAAGTTGGTGAAACGATTGAATGAACTGCCCTCATGACAGCCAATTCTAACATCAACAGGGGTGTTCATCAACTGATATTCATCCATCTGGCTGCATCTCTTTAAAAAATAAATCCAGTCGTAATCATTTTTTTAAGGCCTTGCTTTTACATTTCTTTCAAAATGTAGTCATTGCTGTATTGTAAGTATTTAAATTGTTGTAATGTGTGTTTTGGTAGTGAAGGATGTTGTAGAAACCCATGTTAATATCCAGTGCCCATGGAACTGCATCTGAGACTTCTGAAGAAATGGGGACAAGGGTCCTGGAGTGGAACAAGGAAGGAGAAACTATTCGAGTCAGGTTCTGCAAGGTGTGTTCTTGATTGGGTTGCTTGCATCTCTGATGCCATTTGATATTTCTTTTGCAGGTCGCATTTACTTCTTCAATCATATAACTAATCGGAGTCAGTGGGAGCGTCCGAAAGCTGGGGGGAATTACAGTTCTGTTGAGCCTGACAAAGTTCGCTGTTCCCACCTGTTAGTGAAGCACAACCAGTCACGCAGGCCTTCTTCATGGAGACAGGAGGAGATCACACGCAGCAAAGAGGAGGCACTAGAGACATTAAATGGTAAGCTGATAACAAATGCACACCTCAGCAAGAGCACAGAAGCCCCTGTTTGTACTGTTAAGATGTCTTTATGGGTGCAAAAGAGGAGAGCATAAATGTGTTTGAAATAATTGCAGAGGCCAGTGTCTCGTGACAAAAGTCACCCTTTATTTACATGTGCGCAGTACATGGGCTTTGACCAGCCAGCTATGAGTCAGTTCCACGACTGAAGAGACCTTCTGAATCTCCTGTTTATATCTGTCAGCCAGGGCTCCCTGATTGCCTCAGGTTAACAGCCCCAGTCAAGGACCTCATAATCAATGACATTCACCTGGCCCAATTTGTGCTCAGCTTGGTTCGGAACATTTTTTGAGGGTTTGTGACAAAAGCAAATTTTTGTGGAAATGTCAATGGACTAGTATGACACAAACCCCTTGGCCCAAGCTGGTTGAGTGAGCTACCCTTAAGAATATATCAGTGTTACTCTGCAACTAGGCACATGAAAGGTGTGTGCAAACTCTTGGGGATCATTGATCTTCTAATGCCCTTCATCCTCCTGCCCTCAGTAAAATTCTTGGTATTTGCAGGATCCCCAGTATGTTGATGCTAATGAGGTAAGGAGCTTGCTACATGTGATTCTAGGTGAAGCATTGGATTCATCAATGGTGTGATTTGCGTTGTCCTGTTTATTGAGTGCTGTCTGCTTTTCCTTTGTTCTAATATTTCAGAGGAGACTTTTTGCCTTGGAATTGATTCAACATAATAGACCATCTAGTTTCTCTCCTAAAATGTACCAATGTTCTTACATTAAAGATCTGACAAGCAGAAGTGTTTATTCATGCCATACACAGGTACTAGTAATTTTGGCATCGCGTGAACCCTTTTGTAAACTAGTGGGAAAGAAAATATTTTTGTGAGTCATACACCTAGAGGCAAAGTAGAAATGCACAGGTTAATATCAGAATAGATGAAGAAAATTTGGGCTCAGACATTTTATTCTTTTGTCAGGAACTGAAGTCTGTATTTAGTGAATATCTTTAGTTGTAATTTCTGTTCTCATTTGCTGCCTGACCTCTGTATTTCCAAGAATTCTGTTCTAATTGCACAGAACGCTTGGGCGATTACTTATTTTGATTTAAACCTTTCTGAATGAGTTGATGGAGATTGAATGGATCATGGTTGGAAATATTTGGGTGCGAGTGCATTGGCACAATATGAAGTGTTGTTAACTTCCCACATGCAAAGTTGTTGATTTCGATAATGCTATCTGGCAGAACAGTAGTGTGCAGACTGGGCACTTGCAAATGATATGCCTTTTGTCATGGATACTAAGTTCATGGCAAGGTATGGACTAATGTGGGCATGACAGCGGTCAGTCTGAGACTTGAGAGATTTGTATCTCCACTGGAGTTTTTACGTATCTCCTTATTCAAGTTATATTCTATACAGAGTAACTAAACGCTCGTACCTATCAGTTTACATGTTGATGTCCTGCATCATCATACCTCATCTTTAAGAAAGAGTTACTGAAACCTGACACTGGATTTGGGGATACAGCATGAAATAATTGGTGTATGCCTGAGTTTCTTTCCTTACAAGCTGCTGGGTACACTCCAGTTACCTTCTGTGCTTTTCATAAACATTAATATTCCAATCTTTCAACCTATTTTAATCTAGCAACATGGAGATAATATTTTGGAGTAAAAATCATATTCAGGTTAAAAGTTAGTTAAAGACTCCCTCATCTCAGTTACTGCAAGGATGACATTTAACTGACTCGTCAGATGTGTAAGAAAAGTTGTTTCGTTTTTATAAATTGTCTTCGTGTTCTTAACTGGTTCAGAGACATTTCACATGATCTGTATACATCTAAAAAAAAGTTGATCTGACTGTAAACTATTCTGTTAACCTCTGTTTCTTAAGAATATATCCAAATGATCAAATCTGGAGATGCAACATTTGAACATTTAGCATCCAAATACAGTGATTGCAGCTCAGCAAAAGAAGGGGGAGATCTGGGCTATTTTGGCAAAGGTAAGATGTGATCCATTCATCACTATCAGAGCCAGGCTACTTTTTTAAAAGTTTGTTTTTTCTTTCAATTGTACTGTTGAGCAGATACCAGTGGGTTAAGTGTTCTTTCAGCATGATTACTGTAATCATCTTAACACTAGATTCCAATTGAGGAGCATCAACATCTAGGACGGTGTTTTCTCAAATGTGATTGGCCTTTAACCACGTGCACCAACCTCCTATCTTGAATAGTCGAAAACCACCCCCCCTCAGTTTCCAACACCAGTAAAGTGACATGATAATTACATTATCACTAAATTTAGAGTGAAACTGGCTGCTACCATTTTTCTTAAGTAGAAGTTTAAAATACAATAAGCGTATTCCAGCTAACTTCTTTGGTCTTGATTATGATGACACTGTTGAGGAATCTATGGGCTCATTAATCTGGAAGGAATGGATTATTGCGTTTTTGCTGTTCTGGTACCATGAAAAAAGTTGGTTTGTAGTGTCTTTCATGTCCTTTGAGTCATAGAGCTGTACAGCGCGGAAACAGACCTTTCGGTCCAACTTGTCCAGGGTGACCAGATATCCTAAATTAATCAAGTCCTATTTGCCAGCATTTGGCCCATATCCCTCTAAACCATTTCTATTCATGTACCCATCCAGATGACCTTTTAAATGCCTAATTATACCAACTTCTACCACTTCCTCTGGCAGCTCATTTCATACATGCCTCACCCTCTGTGTGATATGCACTTGATGCTGCAATGCAGACGAAAGCATCAGAGCTATTTGTACGTCAGGATCTAGAAGGGTAAAATGATTGCATTTTAGTATTTTGGGTTTTATGTTGGCCCAGCCAATTATGCTTTTGGTAGTTGAAGCAGTTAAGTTTACTTAATCCTGCCTCTTTGCCCAACACTGCCCCATCCTCCCTCTCATACACATGCACCCAAACACAATGCACACTTCTACCCCACGGTGCTGTGAATCCCTCCTGTGCTGCCTGATTGAAATTGATTTCTGCTCTCTGCCTCCCCTTCACCCCCATCCCTAAATAGGTTGCAACAATTGAAAAGACTACAAATCCATAATAGTATTGTCGCACACGACCACCTCTCAGCTACTCCATGTCATTAACTTGTCAGGCAGCATATCTGATGTGCAATAAGGGATATGCAGAAATTTTGACCAATGTCTTTGCTCTCCCCTTCAAACTGTTTCCTGGTTGCTGACTGTCTCTTCCAGCAAATGAAGTTTGAGCCAGATTGTTCATAGCCTTTATGTCACATTTGACCATAAGGTAAGGTTCAATTACAACTGAGCCAGCACATGCTACAGAGATGGAAATGGGCAGTATTATTGTCTTACTCCTCCTGTCCTCAGCTCACTTGCCTTGGCTGCTGGTTAACCTGTGCCTCAGTTTTAAAAATCTCATTTGTTTCCAAACCTTTCCTAGCCTCGTTGACTCTCACCTCTGTGAGCTGTCTTGGCCCCATAACCTGCCAAGATATCTGTACTTCTGTTCTTTTGGCCTCTTAAGCAAACTTATATGCTGGTTATATTGTTATTTTTGAGAGAAAGTGCAGGTTTTTCATGCCAGCAAGGATGGTTGTACAGAGCTTTAGAACTGGGCTTCTCAAAGTGGAGTTTGCAAGCTGAGAGGCAGTAATTGTCACTGTGGAGCTCTGACCAATTTACAAAAGCTGTCTTACTCTCCAGAACCCTTCACTGAAGGGTTGTGACAATTTTCAAACCTTGAAATGAGGTCAAAGCAAGAGTAAATTTGGGAAGTGCTGTCTTAGACGTCGCTGTGTTTATACTTTTTAATATGAAAGGCTCACAGCTGGAAAAGGCATACATGGTCTATTCTGCATTTATTTTATGTCTTTGCTTGCATTACAGGCCAAATGCAGAGACCATTTGAAGAAGCCACATACGCACTGAAAATTGGAGAGATGAGTAACCCAGTATTTACAGATTCTGGTATTCATATCATCCTCCGCACTGCTTAAAGTGCCTCCTTTTGTTTTGTCTTTGCAAAGTGAATAACAGCCACTATTGAAGACCCTGGTGAAAACCACTCAACTTCACAGTCTAATAAATATCTTGTTCTCCCCAGTATTTAATAACTTTGTCTTTAGCCGTTGTCCAACGCTCTTGCAGGCACTTGAGACAGAGGGAAAGAACTGGTCTTAATAGTTATAGAAACAGAATGTTTAAAATATCACTGTCTCTTCACAGCAGCCCAACTATCGGTTCAGTGTATAAGATGACATGCAGTTAGTGCCAGACTGAGCTGTAATTGCTTTTACACTGTTGTAGCGCTTCTGCTATGCATTGTGTTAAAAGAGACTGTTTGAATTTTATTGGAGTAACGCAGGCATAATTGCAACAAAATTAATGTTTATTTTCCCAATGCAGAGAACTTTTGGGATTGATTATCATTTCAGATCTTCATTCAGCATTGCTTGATTTGTTATCAGATTACACTAATACACAAGCTGTTTGGTCGTATAACTGTTTGAACTCTTGTGGTAGTAGCATTCATTAAAACAGATTGGTTGGTAGTTAGCAGCAGTGCCCTCCACCTCCTTCAGAAAAAATGCATAAGCCCTCAGCATGTAGGCAGTGTTTTAGATCACCCTAATCTTTGGTTGCTGACCTCTTTGATTCACAACAGTTCAAGTCACCTGTTTGACAGCAGTTCTGTTTGTAAGTGCATTTTTCCGCTGACCATTTCTTCCACAAGGTACTGCTGGAAACACAACCCTGAGAAATAATTGTCAAGATCTGAACTACTGGTGAGAGAGAATATAAACCGAATAACTTTGTTCCTTTCTGTTGTTTAAGGTTCCTTCCAGCTGGTATACTTGTCTTTTTTTTTCTTTTCAACAGTTCAAAGTGCACTGAAGGTGCACTCAACTGCAAAAAGAAACTGAGGTTATGGGAAATGTAAGGTTATTATTTGTCTGGCTTTAATTCAAAATATTAAAGAGATTCTCCACAATATATCTTGAGTTTGCAATTTGTTGTTTGAAGAAGTTTTTGCCTTGGTCTTTTGCCTTTTGCCTAGGAAGTTTTAGGTGGGCAATAGCAAGTGTGGTACAGTTAGTTTTCAGTATCCCTAGAGGAGGAGAACATGAAGGCCCTCCATTTTTGGCTTCTGGTCCCTGGAGACAGAATTTGCCTAAGCTTGCATTTCGAACAAGGGCAATGTCGCAATAAGCTGTGATACCCTCCATAATGGATACTATAGTTGGGGAAATAGTGTATGAGTAATTTCGTGGATTGGTGGTCCAGAGATCCAGGTTAATGCTTCGGGGACACCGGTTCACATTTTCTGAAAGCTTCAATTAATAAAATCCACAACTAAAGCTAGTCTTAATTCTGACCAAAAAGCTATCAATGATTATTGTAAAAACCCATCTGGTTTCCTAAATGCCGTCTGGGGAAGAAAATCTCCAATCTTATGTGGGCTGGCCTAGATATGAGTCCAGACCCATTGCAATGTGAAATAAAGTGGCAACCACTCAAGTCAGTGACAGTTAGAGATCAGCAACAGATGCTGGTCTTGCCAGTGACATCCACAGCTCACGAAAGAGTGAGTTGAAAATCCTGATGCTTGTTATATAAAAAAAAAAGAAGACTCTGGAGAAAATGACTAAAAATGTAAAAAGTTAGCAAGAGCTGCAATAATGATTTGATGAGTTTGGTAACTTTTGTCATTTTGTTCTAAGGAGTAAATATAGTGACGTTTTGTATTACCATTAGACCTAGCTAGCAAGAGAAATCTCAAAGGATTCTAAAAAGTACTGAGTATCTATTTCCTCCTCCTACTTATTTAAATATTTCCAAGTATTGGAGTGAGTAGTAGAGTTTTTACATTGTTTTAATGTAGATGCTCTCTTCAAAATTACATCTCTGCAAAGGGGAGGGCTATCACAGCAGTTCCAAGAGCTCTGCTTGACCCATCAACCTTGCCCACGTAGATTCCATTGCTGCGGCTGAAGTAAGGTCCTTGACTCGCTTTGTTGATGCTTCATCCTGAGCAGCTTTCTCCATGACAGTTTTGGTCACTGCTGGTTTGCCATTGCTATCTGCTCGGGCAGGGCAAGAGGCAGGTCTCAAGGCAACATTAAGCAGAATAGGCATTGAACCCAAGCTGTTGACATTATTCTAAAAGAAGTGTACAGTCCTATTACAAATGTGACATTGGTCCAGCTTGTGCATGTACCTCGGCAATCATGTAAGCTTTTAACTCAACTCACTCACATTGCTGGGAGATTTGGGTCTTAAACCACTACCTGATGGTGTGTATTGCAGTGAGTAACTCGCTGCCTGACTCCCCAAAGCCTGCCCACTATCTCCAAGGCCCAAGTCAGGAGTGTGGCTGAGTACTCCTTGTTTGCCTGGATGGGTGCAGCTCCAACAACATTCGAAACTTGACACCACCCAGGACAAAGGAGCCTGCTTGGTTATCATCACATCCACCCCCTACACCACCAACGCTCAGTAACAGCAGTATGTATTGTCTACAAGATGGACTGTAGAAATTCACGAACGATCCTCAATCAGCACCTTCCAAATTCAAACTTCTATCTAGAAGGACAAGGGCAGCAAATACATGGGAATACCACCCTCTGCAAGTTCCCCTCTGAGCCACTCGCCATCCTGACTTGGAAATGTATCACTTTTCCTTAGGTGTCACTGGATCCCAATCCTGGAATTCCCTACCTGACAGTACTGTAATCTCCCCAGGCTGCAGCGGTTCAAGAAGGCAGCTCATCGCCACCTTCTCAAGGGCATCTACAGATGGGTAATAAATGCTGCCAGCCAGCAACACCCACATTTCATGAGAATAAGAAAAATGGTTTGTCTTCCTTTGTTAACAGGTTTAAAACCTATCCCTCATTTGCAGGCTATCCCCTCCTCTGCAAACCCTGCTTGCAGGGTCTTTATATCTCAAACCCCTTACTAAAGGTTTCTTATTCCTCCAACCTTCCTTGCAGATTTATTTTGCCATTTCAGTATCCTTCCACCTCATACTTTCTCCTGCCTCCTTTAGCCTGAGCTCTCCCTTTCTGGTCTTTCCCCTCAAATGTCTTGCATCCACCACCCCTACTCCTCTTGATGCCCTCCTAGACCTTTCTATAGTTGCCTCCTCCTCATGTCAACACCCCACCCTTGACTGAGCAGATGGTAACCCCACTCTGGCAGAAGGAACCGTTTGCAGCCAAAGCTGTCTCTTGGAATAAAAGCAGGGAGGCAGTGCAGGCCAGTGCTCCATTTCAGCCTTAGGTGACTGTCTATGTGGAGTTTGCACTTTCTCCCCAGTGTGGGTTTCCTCCCACAGTTTAAAGATGTGCAGGTTAGATGGATTGGCCATGCTAAATTGTCCATAATGTTTGGTGATGTGCAGGCTGGGTGAATTAGCTATGGGAAATGCAGGGTTACAGGGCTGGAGTAGGGAGTTGGGTCTGGGTGTGATGCTCTTGTCAGGTGTGGACTCAATGTGCCAAATGGCCTGCTTCCATGCTGTAGGGACTCTGAAATTTTATGTATAACCCACAGTACTGCATACAATTCTGGTCATTATCCTACCGGATGGATACAGTTACACTAGAGCGAGTATAGAGGAGGTTTACAAGGATATTGTGAGAAGTGCAGAAATCCACCTATGAGGAATGATTGGAAAGGCTGACATTATTTGAACCAGAAGGGGTTGAACTATAAACTTCAAGAACTTAGTGTGAATCAAAAGGATCATTTTCCCTTAACACTGAATTGAGTAATCATAGTCATACAGCACGGAAACAGACCCTTCAGTCCAACCAGTCTGGGCTGATCATAATTCCAAACTAGACTAGCCCTAGCTGCCTGTACTTGGCCCATATCCCTCCAGATGTTTCTTATTCATATTTATCCAAATGTCTTTCAAACTTTGTAACTGTACCTGCATCCACCACTTCCTCTCGAAGTTTGTTTCACATACAAACCACTTTTTTTTTAAAACCTTTTTCCTCTCACCTTTTAAATATATGTCCCCTAGTCTTAAAATCCCCCACCCAAGGGGAATGACACTTGCCATTCACCTTATCTATACCCCTCATTATCTTTTAAACCTCTATAAGGTCACCCCTCAACCTCCTATGCTCCAAGGGGAAAAAGTTTCAGCTTTTCCAGCCTCCTTATGAGTCAAATACTCCATTCCTGGCAACATCCTTGGTAAATCTCTTCTGAACCCTCTCTGGATTAATAATAGCCGCCTTCTAACAGGGAGACCCGAACTGGACACGCTACTCCAGAATAGCCTCACCATTGCCCTCTACAACCTCCACATGATGTCCCAACACCCTATACTCAAGGGTCTAAGCAATGACAGCAAGTGTGCTAAATGCCCAATGATGGATTTAAAGTCAATTAGTAGAAGAATCTAAAAAGGGTCATTGAGAATTTCAGTTCACCCAGCAGGTTCCCTAAAAGTGGCAGTGGCAGAAATCCTGGCCCTGTTTCTAAACAAACACCCTTAGTGCATAGGCCCAATCAAGTACCCTGCAGGGCTGCAAACAATGAGCTGAAAAGTAGGATTAGGCTGGGTAGCTTTTTGTTAAAATGGGCGCAGTAGGTTGCATTGCATTCTCCTTATTTCCATGGCATTTTCATAAATAGCTTCCTGCTGAGGCAGAGGTAACAGGTACTGCAGATGCTGGAGAATCTGAGATAACAAGGTGTGGAGCTGGATGAACACAGCAGGCCAAGCAGCATCAGCGGAGCAGGAAAGCTTGACGTTTCGGGTCGAGACCCTTCATCAGAAATGGGGGAGGGGAAGAGGGTTCTGAAATAAATAGGGAGAGGGGGGGAGGCGGATAGAAGATGGATAGAGGAGAGGATAGGTGGAGAGGAGACAGACAGGTCAAAGAGGCGGGGATGGAGCCAGTAAAGGTGAGTATAGGTGGGGGGGTAGGGAGGAGATAGGTCAGTCCAGGGAGGACGGACAGGTCAAGGGGGCGGGATGAGGTTAGTAGGTAGGAGCTGGGGGTGGGGCTTGAGGTGGGAGGAGGGGATAGGTAAGAGGAAGAACAGGTTAGGGAGGCGGGGACGAGCTGGGCTGGTTTTGGGATGCGGTTGGGGGAGGGGAGATTTTGAAGCTTGTGAAATCCACATTGATACCATTGGGCTGCAGGGTTCCCAGGCTGAATATGATTTGCTATTCCTGCAGCCTTCAGGTGGCATCATGGTGGCATTGCAGGATGCCCAGGATGGACATGTCGTCTGAGAAATGGGAGAGGGAGTTGAAATGGTTCACGACTGGGAGGTGCAGTTGTTTGTTGCGAACTGAGCGCAGGTGTTCTGCAAAGCGGTCCCCAAGCCTCCGCTTGGTTTCCCCGATGTAGAGGAGGCCACAACGGGTACAGCGGATGCAGTATACCACATTGGCAGATGTGCAAGTGAACATCTGCTTGACGTGGAAAGTCTTCTTGGGGCCTGGGATTGGGGTGAGGGAGGAGGTGTGGGGGCAGGTGTAGCACTTCCTGCGGTTGCAGGGAAAAGTGCCGGGTGTGGTGAGGCTGGAGGGGAGTGTGGGGTGGATAAGGGAGTCACGGAGAGAGTGTTCCCTCCGGAAAGCAGACAAGGGTGGGGAGGGAAAAATGTCTTTGGTGGTGGGGTTGGATTGCAGATGGCGGAAGTGTCAGAGGATGATGCGTTGGATCCAGAGGTTGGTGGGGTGGAATGTGAGGACGAGGGGGATTCTTTTTGGTTGTTATTGCGGGTCGGGGTGTGAGGGATGAGTTGCGGAAAATGCGGGTGACACGGTCAAGGGCGTTCTCGACCACTGCGGGGGGGGATGTTGCGGTCCTTGAAGAATGAGGACATCTGAGATGTACGGGAGTGGAATGCACGGGAGAACCCTGCCGAGTCTTCACCATTCCCCCAGACCTCCCCCTTACTGAGTACGAACAGTCAGTCCCCAGTAAAGGGCTCACCTTTGTCCCCCTCCACCCACATATCAACGAATTACACTCACGCTTGGATATCGAGCAGTTTTTCCGCAGCCTCCGCCTCCACGCTTACTTCTTCAACCGTGAACCTAACCTTCCCTCTACTGACCCCCTCTCCCACCTCCAACACAAGCGCTCCTCCTGGACACCACCCCAAGGCCTCCTACCCTCCCTCGACCTCTTCATCTCCAACTGCCGTCGAGACATCAATCATCTCAACCTCTCTACCCCTCTCAAACACTCCAACCTCTCCCCCGCAGAACGTGCAGCCCTCCGCTCCAATCCCAACCTCAACATAAAACCCGCGGACAAGGGAGGCGCAGTTGTAGTATGGTGCACTGACCTCGACATTGCTGAGGCCTGGCGCCAACTCTCCGACACCTCCTCCTACCGCCCCCTGGATCATGACCCCACCCCCAGCACCAAACCATCATCTCCCAAACCATCCACAACCTCATCACCTCAGGTGACCTCCCACCCACCGCCTCCAACCTCATCGTTCCCCAACCCTGCACCACCTGCTTCTATCTCCTCCCCAAAATCCACAAACCTGAATGCCCTGGTCGACCCATTGTCTCCGCCTGCTCCTGCCCCACCGAACTCATCTCCACCTACCTGGACTCCATTTTCACCCCCTTGGTCCAGGAACTCCCTACCTACGTCCGTGACACCACCCACGCCCTCCACCTCCTCCAGAACTTCCAATTCCCCGGTCCCCAACACTCATTTTTACTATGGACATCCAGTCCCTATACACCTGTATTCCCCATGCAGATGGCCTAAAGGCCCTCCGCTTCTTCATGTCCCGCAGAACTGACCAATCTCCCTCCACTGACACCCTCATCCGCTTAGCCGAACTCGTCCTCACCCTCAACAACTTTTCTTTCAATTCCTCCCACTTCCTAAAGACAAAGGGGGTGGCCAAGGGTACCTGCATGAGCCCAAGCTATGCCTGCCTCTTTGTAGGTTACGTGGAACAATCCCTCTTCCGTACCTACACTGGCCCTAAACCCCACCTCTTCCTCCGTTACATTGATGACTGTATTGGCGCCGCCTTGTGCTCCCACGAGGAGCTCAAACAGTTCATCCACTTCACCAACACCTTCCACCCCAACCTGAAGTTCACCTGGACCATCTCGAACACTTCTCTCTCCTTCCTGGACCTCTCTGTCTCCATCTCGGGTAACCACCTCGGAACCGATGTCCATTTCAAGCCCACTGACTCCCACAGCTACCTGGAATACACCTCCCTCCCACCCACCTTCCTGCAAAAATGCCATCCCCTGTGCCCAATTCCTTTGCCTCCGCCGCATCTGCTCCCAGGATGAGGCATTCCACTCCCGTACATCTCAGATGTCCTCATTCTTCAAGGACCACAACTTCCCCCCCGCAGTGGTCGAGAACACCCTCGACCGTGTCACCCGCATTTCCCGCAACTCATCCCTCACACCCCGTCCCCGCAATAACAACCAAAAAAGAATCCCCCTCGTCCTCACGTACCACCCCACCAACCTCTGGATCCAACGCATCATCTTCCGCCATCTGCAATCAGACCCCACCACCAAAGACATTTTCCCTCCCCACCCTTGTCTGCTTTCCGGAGGGACCACTCCCTCCATGACTCCCTTGTCTGCTCCACACTCCCCTCCAACCCCACCACACCTGGCACTTTTCCCTGCAACCGCAGGAAGTGCTACACCTGCCCCCACACCACCTCCCTCACTCCCATCCCAGGCCCCAAGAAGACTTTCCACATCAGGCAGATGTTCACCTGCACATCTGCCAATGTGGTATACTGCATCCGCTGTACCCGTTGTGGCCTCCTCTACATCGGGGAAACCAAGCGGAGGCTTGGGGACTGCTTTGCAGAACACCTGCGCTCAGTTCGCAACAAACAACTGCACCTCCCAGTCGTGAACCATTTCAACTCCCCCTCCCATTCCTCAGACGACATGTCCATCCTGGGCCTCCTGCAATGCCACAAAGAGGCCACCTGAAGGCTGCAGGAACAGCAAATCATATTCAGCCTGGAACCCTGCAGCCCAGTGGTATCAATGTGGATTTCACAAGCTTCAAAATCTCCCCTCCCCCAACCACATCCCAAAACCAGCCCAGCTCGTCCCCGCCTCCCTAACCTGTTCTTCCTCCCACCTCAAGCCCCACCCCCATCTCCTATCTACTAACCTCATCCCGCCCCCTTGACCTGTCCGTCCTCCCTGGACTGACCTATCTCCTCCCTACCCCCCTACCTGTACTCACCTTTTCTGGCTCCATCCCCGCCTCTTTGACTTGTCTGCCTCCTCTCCACCTATCCTTTCCTCTATCCATCTTCTATCCACCTCCCCCTCTCTCCCTATTTATTTCAGAACCCTCTTCCCCTCCCCCATTTCTGATGAAGGGTCGAGGCCCGAAACGTCAGCCTTCCTGCTCCCCTGATGCTGCTGGGCCTGCTGTGTTCATCCAGCTCTACACCTTGTTATCTGATGCTGAGGCAGTTGCTCGTGATTCATTAAAGGAGCATTTACAGGCAATGCAATTCATGGTTGCTGCTTTAGGAGCAGAAGTTGAGTAGGTTGGGCCCATGCTTGTTGGAATATAGCAGAATGAGAGGTGGTCTTATTGAAACATCCGAAATTCTTAAAGGAACTTAGCAGGGTAGTTGTAGAAAGATTGTTTCCCTCTTGTGGGAGAGTGTAGGACACAAGGGCATAGTCTCAGGATAAGATGTAAGACAGATGAGGAATTTCTTCTCCCAGAGGATAGTGAATCTATGGAATTCCTTACTGCAGCGGGCTGTCGAGGCTGGGTCATTAAGTATGTCCAAGTCTGATAGATTTGTAATCAAGAGCAGGAACATGAGTTATGGGGAAAAGGCAGAAAAATGGAGTTGACTATCAGATCAACCATGATCTCATAGAATGGCCTCCTTCTGCTCCCATATCTGTTGGTTTCTACAGAAAGATAGTTTAGGTCTAATCTAATTTGGTGTCAGTAAACGTGCTGTGATATGAGTGGTCTTTTTATGCTGATACATCAGAGATATTCTCTTCTTGTACCTACAGAAATCTGTTAGCCCAGGATCCTACCATATTTCCCCAATCTAATAGGTAGGTTGCTATAAGTTACTGTCTCAAAAAAAACTGAAGCAGTTTCAGATCTCGCTGTTTAATGGAGATAACTCCCTGTTAGCCAGTATGCATCCAGAATTTCCATGCAACAGGCAAAAGTTTCAAAGAAAAAGTAGCATTTTTATGAAATGTCTTCAAAAATATCTATTGGAGATGCAAGAGTAAATTGTATTTAGCTTGCCATTTGGCCCATTTTTGTCTGTACTGCCTCTTCAAATGAGCATCATTATCCAATGACAATGTCTTGCTTATCCCCTGAAATAACTCCAAGGAGGCAGGTATTCTGTCACCAAGTTGCCTTTTATTTTACCTGTGCACAGTCTGACCAACCTGCTCTGAGCCAGCCCCTAGAATGAGGAGACTGTCTGTCTGGATCTCCTATTTATATCTGTAAGCTAGGGCTCCCTGATTAGCCCAGGTTTACAGCCCCAATCAAGGATCTCATAGCCAATGAGATCCACTTGGCCTGGTTCCAATCACTACCTCCCCCCATACCTTCTCACGTTATTTTTATCTAAATAGCCATCCAATGTCCTCCTGAATGTCTCATTTGAACCTGTCTCTACCACATTTCCAGGCTGTGTGTTTCATGACTCGATGTGTGAAAAAGGTTTCCTCCTATCACCCTTGTTTCACTTGTAAATCACTTTAAATCTGCGCCCTCTTGATCTTGTACCTTTTACAATGAAACTTCACTGATGTGCCTTCTGAATGAGGTGTCACTCCCCACTGCCACTTCTAAATTTTGGACTTGATTTTTTGTCGGGGGATCTCAATAATGGAAATAAGTAATTGCCATCTTTCATGTCAGTGATGCTTTTTAGTTAGCAAGCCATAAGGGGGCAGTATTGCTAAATCGAACCATTTCATTCCTGAAGTCACTGCCTCTGCCAAGTCATTTCTGTGGGAGAACCTTTCTGACTGAAAAAGGACACCTGAAATACCACCCTGCCTGACTTAAGAATTATCAGTGGTAGCACTAAGTTTGGACCCCCATGATGATACTTTTATCTCAGCATTTCCCAGCAATTCCTGCACCAGTTGAAGTTACTTTGAAGGATTCTCCTTCTCAACCTCTCCCCTTTTTATTGCAAAAAATATACTTTATTCATTAAAATTGTCTTTATAGAATTGCTACAGTGCAGAAAGATGCCATTCAGCCCATCAATTCCACACTGGCTGTCTGAACAGCATTCCACCCTATCCATTTAATCCTGCATTTACCATGGCGATAGTGCAGAAAGAGGCCATTCAGTCCATCGGGTCTGTACCAATGGTCTGAAGAGCATCCCACCTAGACCCAGCCCCGTACCGTATCCCTGTAACTGCATTTATTTTGGTCAATCCACCTAGCCTGCACATCTTTGGAATGTGGGAGAAGACCGGAGCACCTGGAGGACACCCACACAGATACAGGCAGAACAGTCTCCTGAGGGTGGAATCAAACCCAGGTTCCTGATGTTGTGAGGTAACAGTGCTAATCACTGAGCCACCATGCCTCACCTTACGTACATGCACTGCACTAAAGCAGTTCTTGCCCCTCTCAATTTCTCCTTTTATATTTTTTATTTAAAAAAGATACTTTGTAAAAATATCTTTATACATATACGTAGTCATTAAAGCCGTTCAGTTCTGTACGATAGCATATGAAGAAGCAAACATCGGAGTTTGACTCTATCCAGCAAACAAACCCAAGGACTTTGTATCTGTAGAACTTCAGGCATCGGGAGGGCCCGATAACAGAACGGACTTTGGTAGAAAGACCTCAGACAGTGGTCTTTCCTCATTGCACTGTGGCGGCAGCTGCCCTAAGCTTTAGTGTGTTCCTCAGCACGTGGTCTTGGATTTTGGAATGTGCCAGTCTGCAACACTCAGTTGAGATCAACTCTTGTTCTGGAAGAACAAGTTTCAGGCAGACCAACCTCTCCCCTTGTTTGAAGTGCGGTGACCCTCAGCTTAAACCACCATCATTTTTCTCTCTCTCCCTCTAATGAGGGAGCAGCCTTATGGCCAAGTAAGACTGCAGCAACTTTACCTTTCAATTCTTGATGTTTCAAATTCAGGCAAGCAATAGGTTAAAAAAAGTCACTAAAAGAACAGTTTGGAAGGGATCAGGATTTTTTTAAAAGTGATGTTGACATCACTGCGCTAATGCTGATTAACCAAAGCACATGAATATTCAAAGCCTTCTACTTGAGAATGGGATTTAAATGTCAAGAATGTAATGCAGCCTTTTGAGAGCCCTTGGCATTCTCAAGCGTCAATCAAATTTGGCTTTTTGTGCTGTTTACCTCAGTCTTATTGGAAACAAACTGCATCCATCAGAATAAAATTGCTATCCGAATTCAAATCAGACATTACAAAGGAGGGACACTGAATTCTCTCAACAATTTTCCTGAGTGGGTTTTTTTGTTGGGGGCCTGATCAGGGTGCATGACGCAGGAAAGATTGTGTTTATTGTCCTCACTAAGGTAGCCTGAGAAGATGGAGGGCTGACCGTTCAGTGAAGCATCCAGGGCCTGGGAGCCTCTGGAAGACATCAGGAGTCAACTATCCACAGAAAGGGATTGCATTTTTTTGTGGCATCTTTGCTGTTTAGTCATCAGAGCCGGATTCCTTCCTTTCCTCTTGGCAAAAGGAAAGTTAATTATTCAATGTTATATTAATAATAAAAGTATTAATTTAGAAGGCGCCTTTCACAGGTAACGAGACCCAAATTGTTTGCAGCCAATCAAGTACCTGCTGAAGTTCAGTGGAAATGTAGAAACCAATTTGCAAACATCAGTGCAATGTACCATATCATCTTCCTTCTTTCAATATTATACTTTAAGGTTTAAATTGCACATGAACTGGTATGAACCTAAGAACTAGGAATAGAAATAGGCCATTGAGCCAGTCAGCAAAATTGTGCCTGATCTGATCGTCCTCAACTCCACTTTCCTGCCTTTTTCCCCCATAACTCCTGATTCCCTCCCTGATTCAAAATATATCGATCTCAACTTTGACTATACTTAAGGACCCAGCCTTAACAACCCTCTTAGTAAAGAATTCCACAGATTCATTATCCTCTGGTGGTAATAAAATTTATGGAAAATAGAAGCAAATAATTTGAATATATTAATTAAGATGTTCATTTAGCAAAAAAAAAGCATTAACTGTGGTAGGACAGGTGATGTATCACTGCTGCAGAATGTGGGGGTTTCTGGATGCCAGTGTAATCCAGAACAAACATGGTGGCAGTAACTAAGTGTTTGCAGCTTGAGTAGCTCTGGTTCAGGGTTTTTATTTTGCTGAGGCCTAAACAACAGGCATTGTGTCACATCACGAATAGGGCATGTTACTAGGATATTTGCATCAGTTGGAGTCATACCCCTTATAATCATAGAATCCCTTTAGTGTGGCAGCAGGATATTCAACCATCGAGTGCATCCAGCCTCAGGACATTTTCTTGCATCAATTGTTTACTCACTTCAATGATTCTTGATAGTCATTTTCCTTAACTCTTAAAAACAAACCTCTGAAGAATATCCAACACAGATCCAGCTTCCTACTGTATCCCAGTAACTCTACATTCACTATAGCTAACCCACCTAGCTACACATCCCCAGACACTACAGGGCAATTTAGCATGACTAATTCACCTAATCTACACATCTTTGGACTAGATGAACCAGAGGAAACCCACATGGGCACAGGGTGAATATACAAACTCCACACAGACAGTCACCTGAGGCTGGGATTGAACCCATATCCCTGTCACTGTGAGGCAGCAGTGCTAGCCACTGTGCCCCTTAGGGTAGTGTATTCTGAATTGGTCTGAGGGAAGTAGGGTGTGAATATGAGTGAATGAGTTATGGGGATCCTAAGGGCAAGAGTGCAGGACCCTCCACCTATGCCATTATTCAAGGACAGTGTTTAATGTCCTTTCTACTCAGTGGGAGCGTGAGCTCTATAGGCCGGATGAGCTGACTGACAATGACACCATTGTGTAGGAAGCCATTCAAGTGGGGAGGGCAAGATGAAAGGTAGTGACGGTATGGGACTGTCTAGTAAGAGCAATTGACACCGTTCTCTGTTGAAAAGAGCTTGGTCCAGACAGATGTGTTAGGGTTCAGGACATCTGCTTAGGGCTGGATAGGAACTCGGGGATCCAGTTGTCATGGTCCATGTCGGTAGCAAAGACATCAGCAGGGCAAGGAAACAAGTTCTGCTTAGACTACCTGAGCAGGTAGGCAATACATTAAAGAGTAGAACTTCAGGGACAATAATGAGTTATTACCTCAGCCACATGTCAATTGGCAAAGGGCTCATAAAATCAATGAAAATAATACATGGCTCAAAGACTGGTGTGGGAGAAGTGGGCTGAAGTTCATGGGGTATTGGTACTGGGGAAGGCGAGGACTCTCCCACTGGGGCAATCTCATGCTGACACCAGTGCAAACTATATACCTAGGGAAGTAGAAAGAGTTTCAGATGGAGATGAGGGACGAAGCTTGGGCTGACATAGACAACTGAAGTATTAGTGACAAGGCAGGACTTCGCAGTAGTGATACGGAAGATGATCAGGGAATAGCAGGAAGGAACAGAGAGTAGACTTAAGATTACACCAATAGTCAAGACTAAATGTTACAAAGATAACAGAAAGACAACACTATAGGCTCGGTATCTGAATGCACAAAGCTTTCATATCAAAGTCAATGTGTAAAATTGAGTAATTTGCCCTGACACACGGCTAAACAATGATAAGAATTGGGTGCTGAATGTTGGGAGGGTTCTGGATTTGATTCCTGATGTCTGTTGAAATGTTTGATATTATTGGGAATGCAAAAAGGAGGGTGTAGTGTGTATAAAATTAACCTTTAATTTCCCCCATTCAGCAGCCTTGCTTACTAGCCAGTGATGGCTTCTGGAAGCTGAGCATAGTTCGGAGATAAGTTTGCCCCACTGTTCCAAATAGCCTTCTGGGTGCTCCACCTGATTGGCAGCCTGCTCAAGATAAGGTAGTGTCAGTGGGGAGCTGGGAGGTTCCCATGGGGTTCATTCCCATTATAAGATGATGCTCTTAGGAAGGTGATAACTCGAGGGCAGCATTGTAAAAACCGACATAAATGACATTTAGAGAATTAACTGTACTTGGAGAAATGACTGCTGTTGTAAACCCCTCAGACCAATTATATTACCACTGGCCAGGCAATGCCGGTTTTCTATATTGGAAAGGAAAGCATTGGCTCTGGTTTTGTCTGCAGTTTTAACTCCAGGAGCTTCGTCTTAAACACACATTCACTGCTGCACTAAATGTCAGCAGCTCTGGAAGGGTGACAGTTGTGTTGTCCAGGCTGTGTGAGATGTGACAGCTGTGCTGTGCGCTGTCACTGTCCCCTCTCAGAGACAACACTGCTCGATAATACTGTGGCTCCCTTCTGACAGGGGCTTGTCACTTTAGAGAAGCATGTGGCAGAGATAATGTGAACTGGTGAGCTGCTGCTCTTCTGAATTCATGTTGACACTTTGCTGAATCCCATGTCATCTGCACTGATCCGCAGTAGATTGCAGAGTTGAGATGTGCTGCATGATGCTGTTACCACACTGAATATCTATTCCCCCCTCTCCAATTTGCTCCACTGCCTGAAAGAGGTTGCTTCCTTCTGGGATGAAGTTCTCAGTCCTGCAGAGTAGATCTGGAGTCTCCAAGGATTCAAGTTTCATCTCTGAGAAACTCCTGCAAACGAAGCAAAAAAAATTTAAGCTTCTTTGACTGCCTGTCTCTAAGTACTAAAACTACTTGGTGTGAGCCACGATGGGCAACTCACAGCGCTGGGGACCTGGGTTTGATTCCACCCTCGGGCGACTGTGTGTGTGGAGTTTGCACATTCTTCCCGTATCTGTGTGGATTTCCTCTGGATGCTCCAGTTTCTTTCCGCAGTCCAAAAATGTGTAGGTTAAGTGGATTAGCCATGCTAAATTGCTCTGTAGTGTCCAGGGATGTGCTGGCTAGGTTGGTTAACCATAGGAAATGTGGAGTTACAGGAATACAGTAGCTGGATCTGAATGGGATGCTCTTCAGAGGGTTGGTGCAGACATGATGAGCCGAATGGCCTCCTTCCGCTCTGTAATGATTGTACGAGTCAAGCAAATGATTGACTATCAAGAATCATCCAAGTGAGCAACTAATTGATGCAAGAAAGTGGCCTGAGGCTGGATTGGTTACTAACAACAGCAACAAAGGACGCTGATGGGCAATATTTAGTGTGACCTTCAGGAATATGACCAACCAGAGTGTTGATAACCTAATGCAGGGAAAAATATTGACTACCCCATCTTTTGGCCTGTCTGTGTGACTATTCTAAATACATCTGGACCTAAGAAAGTGGAATTGTTTAACTCCTCAAGCCTGTTTCATCATTCCATAAGATCATAACTATACATATTATGGACTTAACCCTATTTCCCAGGCCATTGCCCCCATGAACTGGGCTCCCTTTTGGATCAAGAATCTGTCCAGCACAGCCCTGCATATCTTCAATGAGCCAATCTGTACTCTCCTCTGATGTTATGTCCAATCCCCCAGCAAGAATCTCCAATTCATCGCGATTTTGAGTGGGATTTCCCCAAATGGTTAAGCCTCTACGTGAAGAAGTTTGAACTGGCTCCCCCAGACTTGATTAAGGTTAATTTCGAAAGGACCCCTTCCCTTGTAGATACCTTTATTCCAGTCTAAATTTTTTAAGATCATAAGTTATAACAACAGAATTAGGCAATTTGGCCCATCGAGTCTGACCCACCATTCAGTCATGGTTGAAATGTTTCTCAGCCTCATTTTCCTGCCTTCTCCCTATAATCTTTGATCCTTTTACTAATCAAGAATCTATCTATCTCTGTCTTCAAACTTAAATGGTTTTAATGACTTGGCCTCTACAGCCTTCTGCAGCAATGAGTTCCACAGATTCACCACCCTCTGGTTGAAGAAATTCCTCCTCAACTCAGTTCTAAAGGGTCATCCCTTCACTCTGAGGCTGTGCCCTCAGGTCCCAGTCTCTCCTACTGGTAGATACATCTTCCATTGTATCCAGTATTCTGTAAGTTTCAATCAGATTTCCTTCCCTTGTCCTTCTAAACTCCATCGAGTACAGATCCAGAATCCTCAACCACTCCTCGTATGACAAGCTCTTCACCCTGCGATCATTCTTGCTCTTGAAAAAAACAGAAGCCAGGTGAAAACAGCGTGAGAAATGTGCTGCCGCCCCAACACCCCACCCACCCTTTCCCATGACCACCACTTGCCCCAAGGGTAACAGAGCCTGCGGAAGCCTCATTGGTCTATACAGTCATCTATGGACACAACCCTGAGAGTGGAAGAGAGTCATCCTCACCTGTGAGGGACCATCAGTCATGACATTTTTGTAAAATTACTCCCTCCAAAACTAGCACATCATTTCTTAGATACGGGGCCCAAACTACTCACAATATTCTAAATGCGATCTGATCAGATGCTTAGAGAGCCTCAATGGTACATCCCTGGTCTTGTATTTATGTCTTAAAAGGAATGAAATGACCAGACTTTCTTGAGTTGTAGAAAGGGGGAGTTTACTAACTACTAAATGTGACAAAATATTATAAAACATGACATACATGCACATGGATTAGAAATATGAATTGAGTGAAAAGATAGCATTAAAAAGATACACAAGTTAGCCTCTGGGTTCCAGCTGGTGGAATGTTGCTGGTGTTAAGCTGGTTCTAAAGAAGAGCCATACTGAATTCGAAACATTAACTTCTGTTTCTCTTTCCGCAGATACTGCCAGACCTGCTGAGTTTCTCCAGCAACTTCTGTTTTCATTTCAGATTTCCAGCATCTGTGATATTTTGCTATTATCTAATTTGGATGATGCTGGTGATTTTTTTCCACTCACTTGCAGGACATAGGAGTTGCTGGCTGGCCAACATTTATTGCCTGTCCCTAATTGCCCTCAGATGGTGGTCAATTCTGATGGAACCTGTATCATAACAAGTCAGCAGCTTTGATGGAGAAATTTAGTAAAAGATAAACCCTTAAACATTTATTTTTAAATGGAGATTTTCTTCCATTTTTAGCTATTACATTTGTCTTTATAATTTATGGTTAACTTCAATTTTTTGGCACCGTCACTGAATGGACTAATTTATTAATTATATGTACACACTCTAGTTTCACTGGTTTGAAGTGTTCTGCTTAATCCTCTGTAAAGGAAATGTATTATTCCATTTACACTCTTGAAATAACTCGAAAGTTCTAACTCTTAATTCATTTATGAGAAAGTGAAAATTACACGCAGTAATTCAATTCTGAATACATTAAAGAAAATTAGACTTTTTTTTAATTTCTTGGGTGATATAATTACAGCAATTAGATTCAAGTGATGAAAGCTTTCCAATTCTCATTGATATGAAAATATATTCCATTTTCATGTCGATTGAGTAATTATTCAGCTGAGCTTATCTTGCTGCTGTCACATCAGTCTCCCTGTCTACAATAATCCCTTTGGTTCTTTCCAGTGGTGTAGTGATAACTTAGAAAAGCAGCTGATCAATTATAAGGAGCAATAAAAGGGTGCTGTGAAAATGAGTTTATGAATTGCAATGAGATCGCAGCATTGCAAGTCAGAAAGTAGTGGGATATTGGAAGGTTGAAAACAGTGCAGTGCCTGGTAATGTCAACATGTAGCTGGACTGCTCAACCAAGTAGTGAAACATATGTCAGTGGCAATCATTACAGTTGCTACCGCCTGACTTTTAGATTATTGCCCCCAGTTCTGTTTAACTGAGCCTCTCACAACATAGGAACTGGAGTAGACCATTCAGCCCTTCGAGCCTGTTCTGCCATTCAATACGATCGTGGCCAATCTGTGGCCTGACCCCATATACCTGCCTTTGACCCATATCCCTTCAGACTTTAACAAAAATCTATCTGTCTCAGATTTTAAATTATCAACTGATCCAGCATCCCCTGTCATTTGTGGAAGAGAGTTCCAAACCTCTACCACCCTTTGTGTGTAGAAGTCCATCCTAACATCTCTCCTGTATGGCCTGGCCCAAATTCTCAGACTCAGATTGTGCCCCTAGCTCCAGAATCCCCAGCCAGTGGAAGTAGTTTATCATCAGCTACCCTTCATTTTCCTGTTAATACCTTGAAGACTTTGATCAGAGCACCCCTTAATCTTCTAAATTCTAGAGAAAACAGGTTTAATTTATGTAATCTTTCCTCATCAACACCACCAACATATTGTATTTATGCAGTGTCTTTTTGCATACTTTCATAGATTATCCTTACAGGGAGGAAGTGGCGCTGCTGTGGTAATCTAGAACCCAGGTTTATCCTCTGGGTACATAGGTTCAAATCCGACTGAAATAACTGCACAGAGACTGGTATCCTGTCACCAAGTCACCCTTTATTTACATGTGCATGGTACATGGGGTCTGACCAGGCAGCTCAGAACCAGTCCCAAGAATGAAGAGACTGTCTGACACTCCCATTTATATCCGTCATCCAGGCCTCCCTGATTGGCCCAGGTTATCAACCCCAATCATGGAACTCATAATCAATGAGATCCGACTGGCCCTCATTCCAATTGCTGTACCCCGCCATGGCAAATGGTGAAATTTAATAAAACCTGAAAGAAAATACCCTAATGGTGGCATGTAACCGCTGTCAATTCTCATGAAAACCCATCAGATTCATTCATGCCCTTTAGGGAAGGAAGTCTGCTGTCCTTACCTGGTCTAGCCTACATATGACTCCAAACCCACAGCAATGTGATTGACTCTTCACTGACCCCCTTAGGCAATTAGGGATGGACTATAGACACTGGCCTAGCTAGTGACACCTGCATCCCTTGAACAGAAGGAACAGAAAAGCAAGATACTTAAATGACCAAGACCTTTTAAGGAGCATCTTAATATAGAAATGAAGCATAGCAATTGGAGGATTTCCAGGGTTCAGGGCCTCAACAACTTGAACTGAACACCAGCCAATGGTGGAGAGATTAAAATAGGGGACACTTAAGAGGCCATAATTAGAGGAGAGCAAAGACACCCAGAAGGACATGGGCCTGGAAGAGATGGAAATGTAAGACTATTGTGGGAGAGTGGCAACATCCCTCCCTCTGGACCAGGAGGCCTGGATTCAAGTTCCACCTGCTCCAGTGATCACCTGAACAGGTTGATTAGAAAGCATCAACGGAGATAGGCAAAGTAAAGGGCTGTGGAAGGGTTTGAGACCAAGGCTCAGAGTTTCAAACTCAAGGACAGCAAACGCAGAAATTGCTGATCTCAGCGGGTCTGGCGGCATCTGTTGTGAGAAACCAGAGTTAATATTTCAAGTCCAGCGACCATTCTTCAGAACGGGTCACTGGACCCGAAACGTTAACTCTGATTTCTCTCCACAGATGCTGCCAGACCTGCTGAAGTTTCTCCAGCAATTTCGGCTTTTCTTTCAGATTTCTGGCATCTGCAGTTCTTTTGTTTTTGTCCTGTGTTCCTAACAGACGGAAATCTTTAAAACAAAACTGGGTGAAAAGCGTAGTGTTTGTAACGAGGTCAGCCAGTGGACCTCATAGAATAGGAGTTCCCCGATTGGGGCTGTTAACCCGGTCCAATCAGGGAGCCCTGGCTGACAGATACAAACAGGAGAGTCAGGGGTTCTGTTCGCTCTGAGAGCTGTCTCTATGCTCGCTGGGTCAGTGTCGAGTATTATGCCCATGTAAGTAAAGCGTGGCTTGGTGATGGGATACCGGCCTCTGTGGAGTTACCTCAAAAAGAAACACAAGTTTCTAATGACCCATTCGCTTTTCCTCTTGAATTGTTCACAGCTGTGTCTTGGACACTCAGTTGTTATCTCCGGAGATTTTGGATTGCAGGATTGCTGGCATAAATGGACTTTCTGTCACTTTGGTATAGCACGGCCAAACTGCACTTGAACCGTTACCTGGGTGACTGACTCGTCCTGCTACCTGAATCCTCTTGATTGTAAAGAGCAAATACATAAAATGGTCCCAGAATTACTCTGGGATTGAAACCAAAGCATACTCATAACATTGCTCAGTGCAACCAAAGGACATTGAAATGCTATTGGGACAGCAGGGTTATAAAGGAAAGATGATTGTCGGCTTGTGAATCAGCCCCTGAGGGTTATAGCCATCGATCGCAAGAGCCCACTCCTAGATGTTCCACAGCTACAATGAGCTGACACAAAACAACAACCAGCTGACTTTAATATTCATGAAGCCCAGCTCCCAGTGTCGCTGCAAACCTGATTGGCTGCAGTTCTGTCAAAGAGGAAATTGGGGAGATTTATGTACTTGAGATTTGTCATGTGCAATACTTAACAGCTGTACTATACGCTCTAAAGATCTGACCAAACTTGAAGTGTAACCATTTCTGTAGCAACTTCCACAACCTGAGAATGTCCAAAATCACTTTACAGCCAGGTCACGTTTGTTATAATGCAGGAATACTGCCACCAATCAGCATCCAGCAAGCTCCCATTAAATAGGAAATGATCATCTGATAATCCAGTTTACAGACCTTGGTGAATATTGGTCAGGACAGAACCTCAATCTTATAACTAGTGCATCAATACACTCATTTCCAAAACCTCTGACAGTTTCAGCCAATGCATTACACTTAAATCTCCAAACTGGTGCATGAACCCACAATCTTTGGGCATCAGAGCAAGTGTGTGGTTCATAGGTTCACAACCTGGATTTTCCTCAGCCTAAATGAGTACAGTTGTAGTCTGGCTCACTCTGTATGATGTGAATCCAGAGCTCTGTTCATTAGAAAATCCCCACAGACTCACCCTGTGAAATAGTCTATATGTGTATGTGTGTGTGTGTGTGTGTGTGTGTGGTGAGGGGGTGGAGGTGGAGTGTGTGTGGGTGTGTTAGAAAGAGAGTGTCAGTAGAGGGAGCAATGGTGCTTACTATTTCAGTGGAATAGCCTGATCTCTGAACTGCACATGAAGAATGGCTATTCACACGCATTTGAACCCCTCCACAGCCTTTTACCTTGCCTATCCCAGTTGACGCTTTCTAATCAACCTATTCATGGGATCTCTGGACCAGGTGGGACTTGAATCCACGCCTCCTGGTCCAGAGGGAGGGATAATACCACTCCACCACAATAGTCTTACATTTCTGTCTCTTACAGGCCCATGTCCTTCTGGCTTTCTTTGCTCTGCCTCTTAAGAGTCTCCAGTCTTAATCTCTCCACCATTGGTGGCTGTGCATTCAGCTGTTGAGGCCCTGAACTCTGGAAATCCTCCCAACACCACATTTCATTTCTACATTAAAATGGTCCTAAAAATATGCCAGGGTCTTGGCCATCTATCCAAGTATCTTGCGGTCTATTTTTTCAAGGGATGAGGGTGTCACATGGTAGGCCGGTGTCTGTAGTCCATCCCTAATTGCCCAATTAAGACTCAGTCACATTGCTGTGGGTCTGGAGTGATACATAGGCCAGTCATTTGTATTCACACAGAGGAGTGTGAAAATTTAGACCTCGTTCCTTAAAAACTGTTCACCCCGTGACATACATGATGTAGACAGACAATGTGAACCAGGAGCAGGAATAGGCTATTTGGCCCCTTGAACCTGATCCACCATTCAATAAGATCTTGGCCAATCTCATTGTGGCTTCAATTGCCTTCTAGCCTCTATAACCCTTGTACTGCACAGGCGAGGGTGCAGAGAGGATGATACCAGGCATGTGTGAGCTTCTACTTTAGAAAGTGGTTCACAGGCTGGGTCCTGCTTCCCTTGAGCAGGGGGTGACCTAATTGAGGACTTTAAAATGATGAAAAGGTTTTGACAGCATGGATACAGCGAGAATGTTTCATTTTGTGTGACGCAGCAGAACCACTGTAGTCAATGCCTGTACTTCCACAGGAGGCTAAGGAAACTCAGCATGTCCACAAGGACCCATACCAATTTTTATAGATGCACCATAGAAAGCATCCTGTCTGGATGCATCACAGTGTGGTTTGGCAACTGTCCAAGACTACAAGAAATTACAGAGAGTTGTAAACGCAGCCCAGTCCATCACACAAACCAGCCTTCCATTGATTGACACCGTCTATAGCTCCCACTGTCTCAGGAGAGCAACCAATATCATCAAAGACCCTCCCACCCCAGCTATAATCTCATCCACCTTCTTCCATCGAGGAGAAGATAAACAAGTTTGAAAACGCATACCAACAGATTTAAGAACAGCTTCTTACCTGCTGTTATCATACTCTTGAACAGGCCTCTCATATATTAGAGTTGATCTTTCTCTGCACCTTCTCTGTAGCTGTAACACTATATTCTGCGTTCGGTTCTATCACCCCAATGTACTTATGTTAGGTATGATTTGTCCGGTTAACGCGCAAAACAATACCTTTCACTGTATCTCAGTGTATGTGAAAATAATAAATCAAATCAAATCAGAACTGGAAGCTGTCAATATAAGGTGGTCATCAAGAAATCCAATGGGGAATTCAGGAGAGACATCTTCACCCAAAGAGCGGTGCACATGTACAACTGGCTCCCCAAGGAACAGGGTGAAGTGAATAGGACCAGCACATTTAAAGGGAAAATGTCTGAAGCATTTGAGAGCAAAGAGAGGGAGTTGGACGTGCAATGAGTACTGACTGTCTTCACCCAGTTCCCACTGGGTGTTGGTAAAGTTGGTGCTTAATTAATCATCTAACTCTAAAGGGATGAGGCACAGGATGGTGGGATAGCATGTTGAAAGATGTACTTAGCCGGTGAGTTGTTATATTTGGAAGTTAATGCCTACAAAGGGCAGTGGAAGGGTGGTATCATTATAACTTCCAGAAGGGAACTGGGTAAATACCCTTCAGGGAAGATAAAAAGTACAGGGATATGAGGAAAAAGGAGGTAGTTGTTTTATTAGGATAGAGGGACCAGAGGACACAACCTCAGAATAAGGGGTCACCCATTCAAAACAGAGATTAGAAGGAATTGCGTCTCTCAGAGGGAAGTGAATCTGTGGAGTTCTTTACCACTGAGGGATGTTAAAGGATGGGTCATTAAGTATATTCAAGGCTGAGAGAGACAGATTTTAATCAGCAGGGGATTCAAGGATTAAAGGGAAAAGGCAAGAATGTAGAGTTGAGGATTAATAGATCAGCCATGATCTCATTGAATGGCAGAGTAGACTCAATGGGCTGAATGGCCTGCTTCTTATGATCCCACATTTTATGATTGGCAGCGTAGAGTTAGAGGAGGTAAAGGATGGAGGAGACTCAAATGGAGCATTAATGCCAGCATGGCAACTTGGGCCAAATGGCCTGTTTCCGAGCTCCATACCTTACTGAAGAACCAAGACACGTGGATGGAGTTAAAGGTGAAATCAGTGTCCTTGAATTGAACTGTGGTGCTGAATGACCAGTCCTTGTTGCTATGTTCCTCGTTTTTGCTTGCTGTGACTATCCAGTGTGCACACGCACAGCTGTTTTAGGGCTGAAGCAACAAATGAGTCGACTGCAAACAAAAAACAAGGGAAAACATCAGTTGCGGGGGTGGTGGGGGAGCAAGCCTATTAAAGCTCCTTTGCTCATACACAGCAGTTTATCTGATTGATAGCAGCTCTGCTTTAAAATATGTGCATGTCTATTGCCTCAGGAGAGCTTCTTGATTATGTGACATGCCAGTTGCAAACTCCGAGTGGTTTTCAACATTGACAGCTCTGTGATAGGTGTCTAGTGTGTGAAGAGTATCCCCAGTAGTTCACAATGGGAGCCTCATGGACAGCTGCTATTGTCTGATACTGAAATGACAGCACCTCCCAACTCAGTATCTCTCCAGAGGCTGCAGTATCGCAGCAGTGCAATCATCAGCTAGCTCTTCATTATTGTCCTAGGTTCCTGAAATAGTGACATAAAGAGTTATGAGCCTTTACATTCCTTACCTAGCCCTCAATGGTTCTTTTCTTTCTTTCTTTCTTTCTTGCATGCATCCATCCATCTGCCTGTTTATCTGTCTATCTGTCTGTCTGTCTATCTATCTATCTATCTATCCTTCTTCCTTCCTTTCTTTCTTTCAGTCTGTCTGTGTATCTATCTATCTATCTCTGCCTACCATTTGGAAACAAAACATTTCTTTATTATTACTCTTCATTTCCTCTCTGTCAATCAGTTTTCTAACTATTTTAGTACACTACCTCTCAATCCCACGTGCTTTAATTTTAGATGCTAATCTCTTATGTAGGACTCTGTCAAAAGCCTTCTGAAAGTCCAACTAAACCACATCCCCTAGCTCCCCCTCATTAACTCTATTAGTTATATTCTTGAAGAATTCCAATAGATTTGTCAAGCACAGTTTCCCTTTCATAAGTCCGTGATGACTCTGTCTGATTCTGCTACTATTTTCTAAGTGCTCTGCTTTTAAATCCTTCATAATGGACTCCAACATTTTCCCACTACTGATGTCAGGATGAATGGTTTAGAAGTACCAGTTTTCTCTCTACCTCCCTTTTTAAATACATTACATTAGCTACATTAGGGTTAAACTAGCTACCCTCCAATCTGTAGGAACTGTTCCCTAAGACTATACAGTCTTGGAAGATGGCCATTAATGCATCCATGATTTGTAGGGCCACTTCCTTAAGTACTCTGGGAATTAGGTTATTGGGCCTTGGGGATTTATCAGCCTTCATTCCCATCAATTTCTCTAGTACCATTTTACTACTCAAGTTAACTTCCTTTAGATCCTCCCTCTCATTAAAGCCTTGCCCCGCCCCCAACATTTCTGACATATTATTTGTGTCCTTCTTTGTGAACTTGGTCTAAAATATGTACTTAGTTGGGCAGCCACTTCTTTGTCCCCTATTATAAATTCCCCTGGATTTGACCGTAAGGGACCTACATTTGTCTTCACCAATCTTCTTCTCTTCATCGACCTATAGAAACTTTTACAGTCAGTTCTTCACAAGCTTCCTCTTGTCCTCTACTTTGCCTTTCTTAATCTCTTTATCCTGTTGTGGTTGGTTGCTTCGTCGAGCTGGTTTGTTGTTCCGCAGATGTTTCATTACCCTGCTGGGTAACATCATCAGTGCAGCAGGGTAATGAAACGTCCGCGGAACAACAAACCAGCTCGGCGAGTCAACCAACCACAACATCCACAACCCGAGCTACAAATTTACTCTAAAATCCCTTTATCCTCTTTTGCTGAATTCTAAACTGCTCCCACTCCTCAAGTCTGTTGTTTCTTTCTGGCCAATTTGTATGCCTCTTCTTTGGATCTAGCGCTATTTCTCTAATTTCCCTTGTAAGCCATGGTTTGGCCACCTTTCTGATTTTACTTTGCTACCAGGCAAGAATGAACAATTGTTGCAGTTCACACATGTGTTTGGCATTGCATTTCCACCGTCATTCCTTTAAGTAACATCCCCAATCTATCATAGCCAACTCGTGCCTCGTGTCATCATTGTTTCTTCTATTTGGATTCAGGACCTACTCTTAGAATCACCCACCTCTCTTTCCAGCTTACTGAAGAATTCTAATCTATATTGCCTCTCATTCCCAAAGGCCTCGCACAACTGGAAACCAATTATTTATTTTTCCAGTGGATAACCTTTTCTCTGGAGCAAACCCATTTTTACACCTGTATTTACACCCTTTTAACATCTCTATTTCTCCTTTACCACCTGCCTTTGTGTTTTGCTCTGTGTACCCACACAATCTGTCTACTCACTGTTTCTCCCCCGCTGTCAACAACACAAAAAGACCATTTCCCAACCCTCTTCCATCCCAGGCAAGACTCATACTTGACTTGAAATTCTAACCCTGTTTTTTCTCTCTGTAGATGCTGCCAGCCCTGCTGAGTTACTCCAGCAGTTTCTGGCTTTATTTCAGATTGCCAGTTTTTATTTGGGGATGCCTGGAGATGAATATGGTTGAGTGTTGTACCAGATGAGGGTAGATTATAGAGTCATGGAGTCACAGGGATGTATAGCGTGGAAACAGATGCTTCAGTCCAACTCGTTCATGCTGACCAGATACCCTAAATTAACCTCGTCCCATTTGCCAGCAATTGGCCCATATCCCCCAAACCCTTCCTATTCATATGCCCATCCAGATGCCTTTTAAATGTTGTAATTGTACCAGCCTCCACCACTTCCTCTGGCAGCTCATTCCATACACGCACCACCCTCTGTGTGAAAAAGTTGCCCCTTAGGTCCCTTTTAAATCTTTCACCTTTCACTTTAAAACTATGCCCTTTAGTTTTGGACTCCGCTACCCTGGGGAAAAATACCTTGTCTATTCACCCTATCCATGCCCCGCATGATTTTATAAACTTCTATAAGGTCAGCCTCTGATGCTTCAGAGAAAGAGCTCCAGCCCATTCAGTCTCTGCCTGAAACCCTCCAAACCTGGCAACATCACTGTATGACGGAGAAGATACAGGGTTCATTTAATCAAAGGTTTAGAGAGAATGTTCAGTTGCAGCTGTGTGGGGAGATTACTGTTTGCAAAGACCCATCATAATGGAGAAGGTATGAAAAACCAACCTCAGCGATTTATTTATTTGGGATAGGTTGCAAAACAAATGACTTGCAATGCAGATGAGAGCAATTTAGGCAAGATTTATTGTGAACGTACATCCGGAAATGCTTGCTTTACATTTTCATTTCTGTGTGATTCACAAACTGATTTAAATAGCCACTGATTAATTACGGAAGTAAATTGGTTGTGGAAAATTTGAGTGCTCAATCAGCGCGGCATTTGCTTGTTGAGTGATTCAGCGGCAGGTACAATATGCCCTGAATGGTTCGAGATGAGGTTGGGTGGACAGGGTGAGCGAGTTAAAATTGACTGCTAAGTGATTTCAAATGCTACCACGTCAGCCTTGAGTTTCACAATCTTGCTGGTGTTCACTTGAAGGAAAAAAAGAAGATACAGGAGTAGGTATGCATCACAAGGAGCAATCGTTCTGCTGTTAGACGAGGAAAAGGAATTGTTTTAGGTTGTACAACATGCCAAGTATTTCCATGTCACTTACAACAAAGCAACCGGCCTATCTGATATTTGTGCTCCATTCGAATCTCCTCCTATCCTACTTCATCTCATGTCATCAGCTTCCCTTTATCTTCCTCTCTCCCTCATGTCTTTACCCAGCTCCAGCACATCCGTGTTGTTCACCTCAACCATTTCCTTTGTTACCACAAACACTATCACTTTCTCTCCTGTTGGATTCATCAATGAGATAGATTCATGGAATAGAATCCGTACAATGTGGAAACAGGCCATTCAGCCCACACCGACCCTCTGAATAGCATCCCACCCAGACCCACCCCATCCCTGCATTTCTCATGGCTAACCCACCCAGCCTGCACATCCCTGGATACTATGGGCAATTTAGCATGGCCAATCCAGCTAACCTGCACACCTTTGGACTGTGGAGCACTCAGAACAAACGCATACGGCCATAGGGAGAATGTGCAAACTCCACATAGACAGTCACCTGAGGCTGGAATCAAACTTGGGGTCCCTAGCGCCGTGAGGCAGCAGTGCTACCTGCTGAGCCACAGTGCCATCCTGAGTTTCTAGTCAAATAATTCAGAGAAGTTACTACATACCTTAGGAGCAAGTGTGGCTTTAACCCAGGCCTTCTGGATCAGAGATGGGAACACTACCGCTGTGCCACAAGAGTCCAAACTCAATGACTATCAAATATTTATCTTACTCCTGTTTTTGGACTCACCATAATTTGAAACCTGTATCTGTTGTCTATCCCTCTAAACCCCTTGATAATTTTAGAGATTAGGGTGGCATGGTGGCTCAGTGGTTAGCACTGCTACCTCACAGCACCAGCAACCCGGGTTCAATTCCACCCTTGGGCGTCTGTGTGGAGTTTGCACATTCTCCCTGTGTCTGTGTGGGTTTCCTCCCACAGTCCAAAGATGTGCAGGCTAGGTGGATTGGCCATGGGAAATTGCCCCATAGTGTTCAGGGGTGTGTGGGTTATAAGGGGATGGGTCTGGGCAGGATGCTCTAAGGGTCAGTGTGGACTTGTTGGGCCGAAGGGCCTGTTCCCACATTGTAGGGATTCTAATTCTAATCTCAATCATCTCTCCTCAGCCTTCTCTTTCGACAGAGGAAAAACTCTTCAGCAAGCTGAGCCCTTCCTGGGAGATATGGCCACTCAGTTCTGTAAAGTGTTTCTGCACCATCTCTAGTGCCTCTATATCCTTTCAATAATGTGGAGACCACAATGGTACCAATGCAGCGAACTTAGTTAAATTCAATTCACTTGGATGAAATTAATTTAAACAGACAGCAAAACAAATTAACTTCATTCTTGAAGAGTAACCCTGTAATAGTTGGGTTAAAAGTCTATACGTGAGGCAGGGCTCACTGTTAATAACGTTAGACTTAGAATTAACATTCCATAAATATTTCTCAAGCACAAAAAGATTTGTTTTGATTGCTTACCATCAATTTTAACTTCATATTCATTTGGGAGTTTGCTTCAGTAGACATTGCAGTCAGATCTACTGTGTCAGGTTTCATATAGTGCACTACAATATGGCCCATACGTGTGACTATCACATCAATCTTTGATGCTTGATATCATTAAATTATACGAAACAAAACAGCTCAAGTGTATGCTCACAATCAATAACATTTTTAAGGGCATTACTTTGCTGAAGAAAAAAATCAAAGAGGTAGCTTTAGTCCGACAAATTATCTCAATTTTCATTGACATATCCCTCCACTACCAAGACAAACGCTAGAGAGAGCTGTTTAATTTCATCTCTTATCTCTGTCAGTCTTTTTGTGTTCCTTCCCTTTCATCTCAGCTTCCCCTCATTGGGAAATGTGACAAACCAGCGATAGGGAGGGGTGTAGGGGCTGGAGGGGTTGTGTAGGGGCTGGAGGGGTTGTGTAGGGGCTGGAGGAGGTTACTGAGATAGGAACGGGTGTAGGAGCTGGAGGAGGTGATAGAGATAGGGAGGAGGTGTAGGGGCTGGACAAAGTGACAGAGGTAGGGAGGGGTGTAGGGACTGGAGGAGGTGACACAGATAGGGAGGGATGTAGGGGCTGGAGGAGGTGACACAGATAGGGAGGGGTGTAGGGGCT
>JAHRHZ010000277.1:13366358-13376821 GCA_024137785.1 Ginglymostoma cirratum | reverse complement strand
GGGCTGGAGGAGGTGACACAGATAGGGAGGGGTGTAGGGGCTGGAGGAGATGACAGAGATAGGGAGGGGTGTAGGGGCTGGATGAGGTGACAGAGACAGTCTTCATACTGTTTCACTTGCTCTCAGCCATCAATGTACCATAAAACCTGTTAGGATTTGACAGTCGACTGCTGTAGGCTTCGTTGTGCTGAAGGCTGTGACACCATACACTGCAAGATGCAGCTGCTGCCTTATTGTAACCGATTTGCTCTGGAGCTCGTAGGAGTTCGAGAATTAGTGCTTCACAAAATTCATGTTTAATCAACTGAATGTCTTGCACAATTAAGATAAACTGAATGGAGGTTCAAATTTTCCCTGTCCTTTACATTTTATAGTTTCCTGCTAAATGTTGCCGTAGTCTGTCAGAGGATGATGCGTTCTGAGTTTCTATTGCAATATTTTAATGCAAATTTATTCTGTAAACTGACAGCGAGAATAATACCTCAAAGAGAAGGGATGACTGACAGGTCTGGAAATGGTACATCTGGGGTTAAATTCTCTATTAACCGAATGGATGATTAGGATGTTTTAATGATGTGAACAGGCAGCTATCTGATCATTAATATTTCCCTTTTGTTTCAAGATTTTGGTTAATTATGAAAGGATTTGACAAACTGTTGATTACAATTGGGTACAAATAGGTATCTGGGCTAGCTCATTCGTTTTTCATTCACAGGCGTGGCTCGCTGGGCCAGTGTTTATTGCTCAGCCTTAACTACCCTGAAGGAGGTGGTGGTGAGCTGTGTCCTTGAGCTATTGTAGTGATTGGGAGGTAATGGCCTAGTGGTAGCATCATTCAACTGTTGATGCAGGATTCTAGTAATGTTCTGGGTTCAAGTCCCGCTGGGGATTTGAATTAAAAAAAATAAATCTGGAATTAAGAATGTAATTATGCCTGTGAAATGAATGCCAGAAAAGCCTATTTTGTTCGCTAATGTTATCTAGGTAAGAGAAATGCTTTCTTGGTGTGGTCTGCATGTGACTCCAGACTCACAGCCATGCGATTGACTCTTAGGGCTGGGCAATAAATGCTGTGTAGCCAGTGACACCCTCATCCTGTGAATGAATAAGTAAAAAGTTGTGGTACTTTTCGGAAGTGTGCTCCAGGATTTTGTCCCGGTGACACTGAAGAAACAGCCGACATAGTCTCCGTTTTGTGAGAGGAATTTGCAGGTAGATATGTCCCCACAGTCTCACCATGTCTGTCACAGCCTGTGGCCTTAGCTTTGTGTTTGGCTGATCAGTGAGGCTCTGGTTTCCTGGCCTGGTAAAGATAACATGCACTGGTCAAGGCTAAGGACTCGGGAAATCTGTAATAAAAACAGGAAGTGCTGGGAATACTCAGCAGGTCAGCGTCAGTGGTGGGGGGAGGAAGCCGAGTTCATGTTTTGACACTGTTCTGATGAGAGGTCACCTTCATGAAATATTAACCACAAATGCTGATAGACCTGCCAAGTATTTCCAGCACAATTCTGAGCGAACAGAATGTGTTTAACCAAGGGTAGCCTGACGCACCCCAAGGTATCTGAGATACCTGTAGTATCTGAGATACCTGTTGAACCTGAGGTACCATAAGACTATAAGACATAGGAGCAGAAATTAGGCCATTCAGCCCATCGAGTCTGCTCCACCATTCAATCATGGCTGATAAGTTTCTCAACCCAATTCTCCCGCTTTCTCCCTGTAACCCTTGATTGCCTTGACAATCAAGAATCTATCTATCTCTGTCTTAAATATACTCAATGACCCGGCCTCCACAGCCTTCTGTGGCAGCAAATTCCATAGATTCACCACTCTCTCTGGCTGAAGATGTTTCTCCTCATCTCTGTTCTAAAAGGTCTTCCCTTTACTCTAAGGCTGTGCCCTCGGGTCCTAGTCTCTCCTACCAATGGAAACATCTTCCCAACATTCACTCTGTCCAGGCCTTTCAGAATTCTGTAAGTTTCAATTAGATCCCCGCTCATCCTTCTAAACTCCTTCGAGTATAGACCCAGAGTCGTCAAACATTCCTCATATGTTAAGCTTTTCATTCCAGGGACCGTTCTCATGAACCTCCTCTGAACCCGCTCCAGGGCCAGTACATCCTTCCTGAGATATGAGGCCCAAAACTGCACACAGTACTCCAAATGTGGCCTGACTAGAGCTTTATGGAGCCTCAGAAGTACATCCCTGCTTTTATATTCAAGTCCTCTCAAAATAAATGCCAACATTGCATTTGACTTCCTAACTACTGACTCAACCTGCAAGTTTACCTTGAGAGAATCCTGAACCAGAACTCCCAGGTCTCTTTCCACTTCAGACTTCTGAATTTTCTCCCCATTTAGAAAATAGTCTATGCTTCTATTCTTCTTACCAAAGTGCATGACCTCACCCTTTCCCACGTTGTACTCCATCTGCCACTTCTTTGCCCACTGTCCTAACCTGTCCAAATCCTTCTGCAGCCTCCCCGCCTCATCAACACTACCCATCCCAATGATGCGACAAGATACAACAGTGAGGAAGTATGAGGTCAGATGTCTGTGAGTTTCATTGAAGAGCTAGGCTTTAATGAGTGTCTCCATGGAATAAAGTGTGGCGGGGAAGTTTTAGGAAGAAGTTCAAGAGCCTTGGCACCTGAAGGCATGGCCGCCAGTGATAGAACAATTGCAACTGAGGACGCACAAAGGGCTAGCATTAGGGGAATGCAGGTATCACAGAGGGTGGTAGGGCTGGAGGAGTTCAGCCGGGAGGAATATTGCCAGGATGGGATGGGTTTCAAAACTGAGATGTGAAGTTTAGAATTCCTACTGTTGAATTGGAGTTTGTGAGCAATGGGGAATGGGGCTTGCTGCAAGTCCAGAATATGGGAGACCAGCCAGGAATGTGCTGGAATGGTCAAGCTATAGGTAAATGCAGGAGCAAGGGATTCAACAGTGGATGAGCTGAGACAGACCATGTCAGGTGATGTCACAGACGCGGGCGATCGTAGTAGCGACAACAAGTAGAAATGTCTTGGTTTTCTGGATGAAATCACCAATTCCACCTGGCCGTTCCTCGCAGTTGTTATGGTTGAAAGGCTGAAATGGAGGCCATAACCCAGAGCCTTGCATGGCTGCCCCATGCTATCAGAGGAGTAGTAATGAGCAAGGTTCAGAGCTGGCATTGATACAGTCTCTTCCACGGTCTTGATATCATTGCACAGTCTCCATTTCACTTAGTGTAAAGTCTAAACCTTGGAGAATATTTGCCTGCAAGTGTGGTTTATAGCTGGCTTCTCACTGGAATTTAAATACGCCTGTAAATCACATTTCAAATTTTGACAGCAGTCGTGTTTTACCGGGTAATAATTCTTGCTACAATCGATAGTATTTTGTGAGTCTTAAACATTTCAAGAGGCCTTTGCTTACGAGCCCAGACGCTCCAAAGTTTTTGCATTACAGTCGATTGGGAATGAGTGATGAAATGGTTGGGGCATTGAACACTCTGTGTCAGTGTAACATCTCTGTGAGAACTTGGAACTGATGGCTCAGTCTGCACAAATTCTGTCTTCCAATGGGCTGGATGACGCCACTTTTTCCATACACTTCTCTCCTGAAGGAATGAGTACCTTTCTCAAGCGAGGTTCCAGAGGCCAGGACTTCATCCCTGCCTTTGTCTGATAGTTAATTCTTCCCATGGGTCTCAGCAGGGAGTGTTGGCCAGGTAACTTCATCACAAGGGGAGATGGGGTGGGGCTGAAATTGAGGAGCAAAGGAAGGAGGGGCTACCATCAATCTTCAACCTCATGTGGGCACATATGCCCAGCTAAGGTCGCTGAATAAAGGTGTAAGAATTCCGTGTTGTTAACCTCTTCCTAAAGCATGGCACTGCCAATGAGGCATTTTAATATCTAACCATAATCGTCCTGGAATTGAATGGTGTGCCATGCCATTTCAAAGGCCCGTTAGAAGTCAACTGCATCGCTGTGGATCTGGAGTCACATGTAGGCCAGACCAGGTAAGGATGACAGATTTCCTTCCTCAAAAGACAAGTAGACAGGGGTTTTAAGACAAACTTCTACAGTGCATAAGACACGGGAGCATAATTATTGCTGTATGGCCCATCAAATCTGCTCTACCATTCAATAATTGCTGATAGTTTTCTCAACCCCATTTTCCCTGTAACCCTTGATCCCCTTACTAATCAAGATAAGGGTGAGTAATTGAACTTAAATTCCACGAGCAGCTGTAGTAGGATTTGAGCCCATGTCCTTGGGTCACAAGCCTGGATTCTTTTAACCATTATGCTACCAGCTTCCTGACTGAAATATGTCCCATGTCCTCCTGCACCTACTACTCTCTTCCAGCAGTTTCAACATTCATGAGATTAGACCTGAAAATCTGACTGTTATTTCCAGAGGAGCTTTTTTCGGAGACGGGCAGTACATTTTGTAGAATGTCTTCCTCCCTTTAGCACTGGTTGAAGGTGGTGCAAAATATCTTGATTATTAGCTGTTAGTGCGTCTGCTCCCATTATCTAAGTGTCTTTGGCCATGGGTATGATCTGTTGGTTGTTGCTGAGGTGGGGGGAGGAGGAGGTTTCAAATCCTCCGTCACAGACAAATAGCCAGAAACTCCAGAATAAAAATGTAGTTTGCTGTGTCTCAGTGCAATGAGCGAGTGCTACACTGTCAGAGGTACTTTCCTTCATCTAAAAGTTGAAACTGAATTCATCTGCCCTCTTTAGTGCTGCTGCATTCCTGTCCTGTAAATTGAAAAGGGTGTAGCGTCACTGCAGCATTGTGATGGTTTGAGATTTGGTTCTTGCGTTGGTCCTGAAGAGCTATATTCAAGTTCTGTATTATCATGTGACCAGTTGTATATCGTCTGCAGATCTTCACATTCTTGGATGTGAAACAATGTTTCACAATGAAAGGAAACCTTTATTACAAATTTTCAGTATCAAATGTGAATGCTATTAATAATGGCTCTAAGAACACTCAGAAATGTGCTGCAAAAGAATGATGATCTATGTGCATCATAATAGTTGGGGACGTCAAAGAATTTGAAGTGGGCTAATAATGACTGAAATGGATTGTACAAATTATTTAACACTTCATGAATCTTAAAGTGGAGGAAGTCACAAAGGTTAATAGCTGTGATGTGGCTCATAATTAACCTATCTATCTTATTCACTGCATTTAGGATGAAAAGTCAGAAGTTAAATCTGGCTATTATGAAGAGCCTTTTGGCAGAAACAGCTTCCTGCTGATTTAACTTTGAAAGTATTATATGATGCCAACCCCTTGGCATCACATGAAAGCTAGTTATGTCACCAAGGTCATTGCCAGCGAGAGGTTAATGGGAATGAGGACTGGCACTCACTTCACGGGGAAGGATTGGGTTCAGTTTTGTTCCTGTGGGTCTATTTTCGTCTAAACTTTCTCATTGAAAACGGAGAGACAGTTCAGAATGATCAATGACCACCAATCTCAGCTGTAATTTAGTTAACAAAGGGAGTTCAATAGTTTACCTTGGGAGATGGTGATGGAGTGGTCATGTTAGAAAGTTAGAGGCACAAATAAACAATCTTGAGGAGGCGGTTTCAATCCCACCACCACAGCTGGTAGAACTTAAATTCAATGAATAAAATCTAGAAATACAGTCCAGTGGTACAGAAGTAGTGTCTCTATCTCTGAGCCAGGAGGCCTGCATTTGAGTCCCACTACTCCAGAGATGTGTGATATCTCTGTGCAGGTTGATTAGGGAATATCTGGAATTGAAAACAAATCTCTGTAAGGGTGGCTGTGAAACTGTCATTTACTGATGTTAAAGCCAGTCGGGTTCACGAGTGCCCTTTATAATAGAGTCCCTACGGTGTGGAAACAGGCCTTACGGCTCATTGAGCCTGCACTGACTCTCAGAACAGCATCCCACCCAGACCCAACCCTATTTTTCCCATAGCTAATCCACCTAGCCAGCAACTCCCTGGACGTTATGGGCAACTTAGCATGGTCAATCCACCCTAACCTGCACATCTTTGGACTGTGGGGGAGACTGGAGCACCCGGAGGAAGCCCATGTTGACATGGCGAGAATATGCAAAGTCCATACCAATAGTCACCTGAGCGAACCCAAGTCCCTAGCACCGTGAGGCAGCAATGCTAACCACTGAGCCACTGTGGGGAGGGAAATCTAACATCCTTATCTCCTGTGGTCTATGTGTGAGCCCAGACCCCACAGCAATGTGGTTGACTCTTAATTATCCTCTGAAATGGTACAGTAAGCCAATCAGTTCAAGGGCAATTAGGGATGGGAAACGAGTGATGTATTGAGTGCAATTCACTTTTTTTCCCAGATAGGATGTTGCTTGGATTTAAGGGGGTAACTAATCCTTGCATTCTTGTCACTTCTTGCTGGGGCAATTTATTCTTCTTTGCATATCTCAGGAAGGATGCACTGGCCCTGGAGCGGGTTCAGAGGAGGTTCATGAGAATGGTCCCAGGAATGAAAAGCTTAACATATGAGGAACGTTTGAGGACTCTGGGACTATACTCATTGGAGTTTAGAAGGATGAGGGAGGATCTAATTGAAACTCACAGAATACTGAATGGCCTGGACAGAATGGATGTTGGGAAGATGTTTCCATTGGTAGGAGAGACTAGGACCCGAGGGCACAGCCTTAGAGTAAAAGGAAGACCTTTTAGAACGGAGATAAGGAGAAACTTCTTCAGCCAGAGAGTGGTGAATCTATGGAACTCACTGCCACAGAAGGAGGTGGAGGCCAGGTCATTGAGTACATTTAAGATAGAAATAGAAGGTTCTTGAATGTGTTGGGTATCAAGGGTTTCGGGGACAAAACGGAAGAATGGGAAGGAGAGTGGAAAGATTTTGAGTCAACAATGGTAGTGGCTTAGGAACACAGGAAATAGGGGCTTGAGTAGGTCATTCACCCCCTTAAGCTTATTGTGGCATTCAATTGGATCATTGCTGATCTTCAATCTCAAACCATTTTACCACACTAACCCCATATAGTCATAGAATCAATTAGCATGGAAACAGACCCTTCAGTCCAACTCCCTACACTGACCAGATATCCTAAGTTAATCTAGTCCCATTTGTCAGCATTTGGCCCATATCCTTCTAAACCCTTCCTATTCATATACCCATCCAGATGTCTTTTAAATGTTGTAATTGTACCAGCCTCCACCACTTTCTCTATCAGCTCATTCCATACATGCACCACCCTCTGTGTGAAAAAGTTGCCTCTTAGATCCCTTGTAAATCTTTCCCCTCTCACCTTAAATCTATGCCCTCTAGCATTGGACTTCCCTCCTCTGGGAAAAAGACCTTGGCTATTCACCCTATCCATACCCCTCATGATTCTATAAGGTCACCCCTCAGCCTCCAATGTTCCGGGGAAAATAGCCCCAGCCTATCCAGCCTCTCAGTGTAGCTCAAACCCTCCAGCCTTGGCAACATCCTTGTAAATCTTTTCTGCACCCTTTCAAGCTTAACAATGTCTTTCTTATAGCAGGGAGACCAGAACTGTACCCAGTATTCCAATAGCGGCCTAACCAATGTATAGCTGCGACATGACCTCCCGACTCCAATACTCAAGGCACTGACCAATAAAAGCCAGCGTACCAAAAGCCTTCTTCACTACAAGATAGTGAGAACTGCCGATGCTGGAATCACAGATAATGCAGTGTGGAGCTGGAGGAAGACAGCAGGCCGGGCAGCATCAGAGGAACAGGCTTTACTAGCTTCAAAATCTCCCCATCCCCGGCCTCATTTCATGACCAACCCTCCCTGTCAACCCCGCCTCCTTGACCTGTCCATCTTCTCTCCCACCTATCCGCTCCTCCCATCTCACTGACCAATCCCCACCACTGCCCCAACCCTTCTCTCTCTATTTATTTCAGAGTCCCCTTCCCCCTCCCCCATTTCTGGAGAAGGGTCCCGACCGGAAACGTCAGCTTTCCAGCTCCTCTGATGCTGCCTGGCTTGCTGAGCTCCTCCAGCTCCACACTGTGTTACCTTCTTCACTACCTTGTCTACCTGTGACTCCACCTTTAAGGAACTATGAATCTGCACACCAAATTCTCTTTGTTTGGCAACGGTCCCCAGAACCCTACCATTAAGTGTATAAATCCTGCCCTGATTTGCCTTACCAAAATGCAGCATCTCACATTTATCTAAATTAAACTCCACTTGCCACTCCTTGGCCCATCTGATCAAGGACCCATTGTACTCTGAGTAACCTTCTTCGCTGTCCACTATACCACCAATATCCCTCGATATCTTTAATATCTAGAAGCCTTTCAATCTCAGCCTTGAACATACTCATAGACCGAGGCTCCACAACACTTTGGGACAGGGCATTCTGAAGATTCCCCACTCTCTAAGTGAAGGAGTTATTTCTCATCTCAGTCCGAAATGCCCCATCTGTTATCGTAAGACTCTGCCTGTTCATCATAGAGCTCACTCCCACTGATGGGACAACATCCTGTCAGCTTCTACCCTCCTGAGCCCTGTAAAATTTCATGCATTTAAACAATTCAACAGTTAGACTGAGAATAAAACTCCCTAATTTTATGTGGAAATATTATAGTTCGAATCCAATTCAAATCTCTCCATTTATCATACCAGCCATTCTGTTCTTACAGCTGATGAAAGAGGAGGCCAGATATCAACCTTTACTCCATTTTCCATTTATTTAAAAGTAAAATGTCATAAGTGTTTAACTCTTAACTCTACATGCCATCACCAGTATCATTAATAAGTTTTTATAGGTTGTGGTGCATTCAGCAAGTGCATATGAATGTATGAATATTATAGACATTTCTACTTTTCATTAAAGCAGCGAAGAACATTAATAATTTACCTTGACCCAAGATGGTTTCCAGGGGTCAGGAGACATTTTGTAATCTCTGTTCTGACAGGAGTTAATTCATCTTCCTGGAAAGTCATTGAAATGTAAATACGGACAGACATTCAGGATGCAGTCGACGTGTGGAATTTACACCTCCTGTCATCTGGATATTTATAGAAACCTAAACGCAGTGGTGACCCCCAGACTTGTATCCACAAACTCAAACCTAATAAAATAGATTGTCAAGAAACTATTTCATCATGAGCAAGTGTGAATGGCTGCCATTCATTCCCCGTTGAGTGGCAATGCCTTATGACATTGAATCATTTGTGCGGATAATGGAAGTATTGATTTTTGTGTTCTTCTGATTCCAGTTGATGTTATTACCGGACAAGTCAGATACCAGACTGACAGCTAGATTGGTCAATCTTTGTTAAAGTTTTAATGAGGTTGTCTTTCACCAAAACATAAACACAAAATGTTACAAGTTTGGCTTTAACACCAAACCAGAAATTTACTGTGTGAAAAATTAAAGATAAATTAAAATAAACCAAACTATTTATGTATATATACATTTAATGATTTCAAAACGCAATAAAAATATAATTGCATTAATCTCCTAAGCACCTCTTTACAGCACTTGTAACAGAGAATTCCCTTTTCTATCACTTACATATCACTTAATTTAACTGTTACTACAACTCCCATTCTAGAGAATCTGATAGCTTCCTGGAGCCTGCATTCCATGGAGTCTTCACTCTATGGAGCTTATACTTTCTCAGCTTCAAATAACCCCATTGGGTTCTACCCTGACACTTCTGATCAGGAACATTTCCCAAAATCCTTACACTGAGGTAACCTATTTTCACTATTTCCAAATTATCTTCTGCCGTTCTCAGGAACAACTGCTTTATTCATCCAGTTTCAGCCAAGACTCTTACAGAACAGCCAATCTGAAACTAATAAAAATCGCCGTTGTTTTCTTTAGAGCTACATGTATTTCCCGTAATTAGCAGAGGGGGAGAAAGAAAATCAATCTTTGACATTATAATTTAGAGCTTAATGCACAAATGCTTATCTGGTTTACGTATAAAATTCATCCAATGTAAACAAAAATCCAACATGTCTTTCTGTCACACTGAGCTTTAAAATAAATCATCGTGGCTACAGAAATACCAAGATTCTCATCAGAGTTTCCATCTGCCCTCTCAAGTGAATGCGGAAGTTTTTGAAATAAGAGTTTTGCCCGGTGTCCTGGCCAGTATTTATCCTTACTCATCAATGCTTGAGCTGAGATTACCTGGTTGTGGCCACATTTGCTGTATGCGGGATATTGCTGAGAGCAAGCTGGCTGATTCCTTTCCTGCAGCACATGAAATGCAGCAGATCAAGGAGGCATCTCACCACCACCTTCTCAAGGGCAACCAGGGACGGGCAAAAAAAATACTAGACTGGACAATGACACCACAATTGATTAAAAAGTAGAGCTGGATGAACACAGCAGGCCAGGCAGCATCAGAGGAGCAGGAAAGTTTCGGGTCGGGATTTCTGAAGAAGGGTCTAGGCCCAAAACGTCAGCCTTCCTGCTCCTCT
>JAHRHZ010000277.1:13294657-13366258 GCA_024137785.1 Ginglymostoma cirratum | reverse complement strand
TTGGATGAACACAGCAGGCCAGGCAGCATCAGAGGAGCAGGAAAGTTTCGGGTCGGGATTTCTGAAGAAGGGTCTAGGCCCAAAACGTCAGCCTTCCTGCTCCTCTGATGCTGCTTGGCCTGCTGTGTTCATCCAGCTCTACACCTTGTTTTCTCAGATTCTCCAGCATCGGCAGTTCCTACTATCTCTGATTAAAAAGAAGTCTCCCTTTTAAGACAAATGTGAGGATACATTTTCTCTTGAAGGGTCTATGGAATTATCTTCCCCGAAAACCAGATTTTTAAACATGATAAAGGCCAAGTTTGATAGATTTATGACCTATAGGGGAATCGGGGTCATCGGGGGGACAGACAGGAAAGTGGAGCTGAGACAACATCCAGATCAGCGATGATCTTATTTGATTTGATTTATGGTTGTCATATGGTCCTAAGTACAGTGAAAAGTTTTGTTTTGCGATTGGTACAGGCAGATCGTAGCAAACAAGGACAAACAGATCATAGAGCGCTTAGACAGAGCGAGGCATACAAGGTTACGATTGCACAGGAGATGCACAAAAGCAAGATCAACATTAGATTTGAAATTAGAGAGGTCTGTTTAACACCCTAGTTACGGCAGGGAAGAAGCTGATCGTGAACCTGTTGGCGTGTGTTTTCAACCTTCTGTATCTTCTGCCTGACGGAAGAGGTTGGAAGAGAGTATTACCAAGGTGGGAGGAATCTTTGATGATATTGGTTATTCTAGGTTTGAAGGGCAGAAGGCCCACTCCAGCTCCTAAGCTCTACGTTCCTCATCTTTCTCTTCTATCCCTGTTGGGTTGTCTATCTGCACAGTGCTGCTGGCCTCACACACACACACACACAAAACACTTTCTTATCAGTAGAACAGCCCATCTCAATTTGTCGAACACTAAGTGTTCTTCCTTGCTCTATCAGGCTGATCTCACACCAGGATTTTTAGTCCTGGAAAAGTATTGTGTGTGACACTTGAGAATGGGGCAATTTAAAAGGATTTAGGTGTTTCTTGAGTGTTTAATGAGACCCCGCTAACTGCATTGCTAAAGCACACCATTTGTTTGCAATTTTATAAGTCGTTTGACAGTTTGAGTGAGTTACTGGCTGTGCCTTGAGGTACATTGCCAAGAATCGATGGCTCCCCAGGTAATGAAGAAGAATTGTAATGGCCTGCTTGAGACTCTCTGACCTAAATCTTTCCAGTACGAGGGATTTGCTGGAAGAGGAATGGCTTAATTTGGCAGTGGGGATTAGCAGGCAGTTGAAGGGGCACTGTCTTTTACTGTGAATGCCAGATAAAGACATTCACAGTGATAAATTGTCAACAAGCAGAAAATAAAAGTAACATTGCTGCCTTTTACACTGCGGCTGTAAATTTGCATCACTGCAAAGTTTAGCACATCATCATTGTAACGCTCTCACTTTAGTGAGTACAAAGTACATTTTGCTTTTATCATCATGGCGATGCTCTGTTCATCTTCATTGTCCATTTAGCCTACTATTTTCTCCAAATTGAAAATGGCTTTGGATCAGCACGCTCACAAAACTAAGAATATGATTTAAAAGCTATGCCTGCAGAAACACTGGGGAAACTCAAAGTGGTTTCCAGGTAGAATTAGAATTAGGTTTTGTGGTCACATGCTTTCAAGTACAGGGACATGTAAGCTCAGTGGAATCTGGTGCCATCTTAAATACAAAGATACCTAGGTGCAAAATACAGGGATGGCAGGGTGGCACAGTGGCTAGCACTGCTGCCTCACAGTGCCAGGGACCCAGGTTCAACTCCAGCCTCAGTTGGAGTTTGCACGTTCTCACTGTGTCTGTGTGGGTTTCCTCTGGATGCTCCAGTTTCAGTCCACAGCCCAAGGATGCGCAGTTTAGGTGAATTGGCCATGCTAAGTTGCCCAAAGCCCACAGGGGATGTGTGGGCTGGATAGCTTAGCCATGGGCAGGGAGTGGGTCTGTGTGGGATGCCCTTTGGAGGGTTGGTATGGACTGAATGGCCTGCTTCCACACTGCAGGGATTCTATAAAAATCTTACATATGAATTAGGAAAAATAAAAGAAGTTAAAAGATCAATGTTACAGTCCTTATAATGATAACTAGGTACCAAATCTTAGGTATAAGTTAGAGGAAATGAAGGTAAAAGTTCAGCTTTGATGGGCTGAAGGGCTTCTTCTGCACTGTATGATTTGATCAAATAGTCTTGGCTTGTGTTTAAATGACTTGTTTCTGAGCTTCACAGCTAAGTCTCACCTGATCAGGAACCTGCTGAGGTCAAAGACAAGTGTGCTCTTCCATGATGGGTTTGATATCACTTACTAAAGTGAATCAGTGGCTTCATCCAGTGCAGGAATTGAATTTGTGCCGTTGGTGTTATACTGCATTGCAAACCATCTATCCAGCCAACTGAACTTAATGTCCCCCCATCGCTTGTTGTCTTAACACAGAAGTATACGATTGGCAATTTGGCTGCTCACTGATAGTGGAAAAATAGTGGGGACAGTGAGGATCATACTCAAAGTCATGCGTGAGTGCAAATCAGCAGAGCAAACCGAACATATACATGACAGAGACTGATTCAGTAAACATGTGAGTCTCAGTTTAAAATTTCCTCCGTAATTAATGTCCCTTCTTTCCCTAGTGGAAACGGGCCAAGAATTCCCCTCATCTACTTTTATCCATTCCACACATTCAAAATTTAAACACACTTCATCTTAAACTGGTGCCTCTTAGTTCCTTGACTGTTCAACGGCATCCACAGGCTCTCCTCACAGCTTTGATGTATGTTCTCCTACCGGACTTGCTGTGTAATGTAGCATCTGCTAACTAAACAACAGTGACTGATCTTCGTACATAATTTGTTGGTTGTAAGGAGTCTTGGGCATGTCTTAAAGAGATAAATGGTGCTGCATTAATGAATGTTCTTCCATTCCCCCCGTTCTCTTCATCTCCACTCTACTTTCATAGCCAATCTTTGATTAACAGTGGGAACAGTGTGTAAATGGTACTGTTCCCCCCTTAGACTTAGCCTCCATGGACACTAGCACTCTCATTGACTTGCCAATTTTAAAGGAGGATTTGTTTACAGGATGCATACGACACTGGCAAGCCTGGCACTTATTGTCCACTCCTAACTGCCCTGTTGAGAGTACAGTTGAGAGTAAATCACATTACTATAGGTCAGACATTGTATGTAGACCAACCCAGCAACAACGTTAGATTTTGGATCTCAAAGGGCTTTCGTGAACAGAAGCTTTTTTGTTATATTCAAAGATAATTTGATGTTCCTGAGACTAACTTTCAACTCCTGATTTGTTGATATTTGTTTGTGGGATATGGCCGTCTCTGGCTAGGCCAACATTTATTGTCCATCCCTAATTGCCCAGGAGGCAGTTCAAATGTAACAAAATCTGGACAATATCCAGGCTTGGGCTGACAAGTGGCAAGTAACATTCATGCCACACAAATGCCAGGCTATGACCATTACCAATAAGAGACAATCTAATCACCACCCCTTGACATTCAATGGTGTTACTATCACTGAATTCCCCCATTATCAATGTCCTTCAGGGTTATCATTGACCACACACTGAAACATAAACACAGCGGCTACAACGGCAGGCCAGAGGCTAGGAATACTGCGACAAGTTACTCACCTCCTGACTCCCCAAAGCCTCTCCACCATCTACAAGGCACAAGTCAGGAGTGTGATGGAATACTCCCCACTTGCCTGGAAGGATGCAGCCCCAACAACACTCAAGAAGCTTGACACCATCCAGGACAAAGCAGCCGCTTGATTAGCATTACATCCACAAGCATCCACTCCCTCCACCACCGACGCTCAGTAGCAGTAATGTGTGCTATCTATAAGATTCACTGCAGAAATTCACCAAAGATCCTTAGACTACATTTTCCAAACACACGATCACTTCCATTTAGAAAAACAAGAGCAGCGGCTACGTGGGAACACCTCTCCAAGCCACTCACCATCCTGACTTGGAAACATGTTGCCGTTCCTTCACTGTTGCCGGATCAAAATTCTGGAATTCCCTCCCCAAGGGCATTGTGGGTCAACCCACAGCAGGTGGGCTGCAGCCGTTCAAAAAGGTAGCTCTCTACCACCTTCTCAAGGGCAACTAGGGATGGACAATAAATGCTGCCTCGGGCAGTTATGCCCCCGTCCCATGAGCGAATAAAAAATATTCAACCACATTGCAGTGTGGGTCTGCAGTCACCATGCAGGCCAGACCAGGTAAGGATGGCAGATTTCTGTAAAGGACAATGGTGAACCAGATGGGTTTTGTTTTAATGACAATTGTCAGTGGTTATATAATTCGCATTAGGTTGACTTTTATTCCAGATTTTTGTTCACTTCAAAATGGCCCATCCGAATGGATCAGCATTGAACAAGGCTGTCCTGTGATGATAACAGCATCCTGATGACCTTAAAGAGGGGAGAACTGAATTTCCCTCTCCCAGTGTCCAATGGCCCCACCCAATGGAGCTGCCATTCGTCCCCATCCCCAGCAACTCCAGCAGACCCAGTAACATCACACTCAGGGCAGCAGCAAGGTCCAGGATCATTGAGGAAGGACCTGGGACCCAAATGGTTCTGAGCTGGAAGCCTTAGGGAGGAGGAGCGATGGGGGCCTGGTGATCAGGGTGGGGGAGGGGTGTAAGATCTTGGCTGAGGATATGCTACCTGATGCTCTCAGTACCCACCATCCTCGGGAAGGGCATATTACCCCCCTCCCCTTCCAGCCTTTAAACCAGTTACAGAAACAGCCAACTCCTGCCCATGCTGAATGGGATATAGTCTGGGTAGCAGAGGCTCAGAGTCAATTGGCTATTTAATGAGCCTCAATTGTCCATGTGTTATTTCTTTAAACATGCTGATGGGGCTGTCCATTTTGGCTTTTGTCCCTCTATCCTGTTAACAAGGACCAGTTCAGAATTCTCTTGAGCAAGCTTCCCAATCTTTTCGGGTGGCAAAGTGGCTCAGTGATTAGCACTGCTGCCTCCCAATACCAGGGACCTAGGTTCAATTCAAGTCTCGGATGATGTCTGTGTGGAGTTTGCATATTCTCCCTGTGTCTGCCTGGGTTTGCTCAGGTTTCCTCCCACAGTCCAAAGATATGCAGGTTAGGTGGATTGGCTGTGCTAAATTGCCCATAGTGCTCAGGGATGTGAAGGCTAGGTGGGTTAGCCATGGGAAATAGAGGGTTACAGGGATGGGGTGGGATACTCTTTGGACCAATGGGCCAAAATGGCCTATTTCCACATTGCAGGGACACTACAATTTCATATATTGTCTCACCAAGGAAACCACTCAGTAGAGAGAAGTGTTGGGGGGTGCAGGAAATCTTTGGATCTGGACTTAAGTTTCACAGTGTACAGACTCATCATAGAATCGTAGAATTCTCACTGTGGGATGAAACTGAAAGAAACACACGCTGACATGGGGAGAACATGCAAACTCCACATGGACAGTCGTCTGAGGGTGGAATCGAACCTGGGCCTCTGGTGCTGTGATCCACCGTGCCACCCACTGTACTCAATCTTAATCTCATTTTGCAAACCACTAAAAAAAGCCCCAAACTAGGCTGGGATGGGAATGAATGGAACAGCATGGATTAATTAACAGCGAAAACAGCAGTCCCACAATAAGCAATGATAATTTGCTTATTAACCAAACTCCTGCTGGTGTGAATGAAACATTGAGAATGAAACCAATAACAAATGAGCTGGGTAACATTTACTGAAATTCTTGGCATCGGATTGTGAATTTGGAAGTTCAATAAAATGCAATGATTTCAAAGGAGAACCAACTTAAAGCTGCAATCTGTTATCGTGAACTGAATGAGGGTTTATTGTGTCATTTCAATTCCACTTCACAGCTGCATCTCCCCACCGTGCCACCTATTAAAACAAATTCCTTTAAAATTCCTCCACTTTTGTAGGTGTTGTGTGAAACCTCCCAGTCAGCAGATTAAGATTCTACAGTCTATGGGGTAGAGTATTCCAAGCGCCATTGAGTGATACAGGAATAGTGCAGCTTCAGGCTGAGGAACAGGGCGCCTGGTTTCTTGGCTCAGGCCCAAGTTGGGATCAGTAATTTCAATATGTTTGATCTTTGGGAACAGGCTACACAATCTTCAGTCCCATAGACCCTGATTAAGAATTGGGGGCCCTGGCAAGCTAATGCATTTAAATGTTTTGAGGTAGTCAACAGCCCAGTGGTATCATCGCAAGACTGTTAATCCATGTGACTCCAGACCCACAGCAATGTGGTTGACTCTGAACTGTCTTCTGGGTAATTAGGGATGGGCAATAAATGTTGCCTAGCTAGAGACACCCTCATTCCTGTGAATGAAATGGTAATTGTCGAAGGCACTGCTCAACCCTATGCCTCCCAGTTACAGGCCTGAGGTTTAACATGTTTACAGAATACTGAATGGCCTGGACAGAGTGGATGTTGGGATGGTTCCATTGTAGGAGAGACTAGGACCCGAGAGCACAACCTTAGAGTAAAGAGAAGGCCTTTTAGAACAGAGATAAGGAGAAATTTCTTCAGCCAGAGAGTGGGAAATCTATGGAATTCACTGCCACAGAAAGCTACGGAGGCTGGGTCATTGAGTATATTTAAGATAAAGATAGATAGGTTCTTGATTGTCAAGGGGATCAAGGGTTACAGGAAAAATGGGGTTGAGAGACCTATTAGCCATGATTGAATGGCAGAGCAGGCTCGATGGGCTGAATGGCCTAACTTCTGCTCCTATGTCTTATGGTCTAATCCAGAGGAGAGACAGAGGAGGCAGAGGAGAAATTATCCAGTGGCTCAGGGAGAGTTACTGCTGAAGAAAAAACATCCAGTGAATGTTCAGATATTTGCTGGAAGAAAACCAACTGCAGCTGTGTCAGTCTGAGGAGGTGATGGCCTACAGGTAATGTTCGGGGTGGGGTTGGCCTACATGTGATTAGGGATGGGCAATAAATGCTGCCTAGCCAGCACGGCCCTCATCTTGTGAATGAAATGATAATTGTCGAAAGCACAGCTCAACCCTATGCCTCCTAGTTACAGGCCTGAGGTTTAATGTCCTGCTTGATCTCATTGACCAAAGTCTAGCTGCATCCCAGGACACAACCACTTATTGGCAATTGTTCAGTGATTCTTGGCACCATCTCTACACTGTCTCCCTGAGTGTCCAGTCGAAAACAGCGGTGATGGCATAATGGGGTTGTTGCTGGACTAATGATCTAACAAGCCCAATTAGTGTTCTGGGGGCCCTGTGTTCGAATACCTACCACAGCAGATGGTGGAGTTCGAATTCAATGATAATGATGACCACTGTTGTAAAGAAACCATCTAGTTCTCTTTACTACCCTTTATGGAAGGAAATCTATTGTACTGGTACTGGATGGGTAACAAATGCTGGCCTAATCAGTGGTGCCCACATCTCATGGATGAATTAAAATATTTTCCCCTGTCGCTTGCAACAAATGAGTTAGTTACTATATTTGCCCACTGCGATGGAGATGAGTCATACAACAAGGAATCAGACCCTTTGGTTCAACAAGCCCATACTGACCATAGTCTCAAACTAAACTAGTCCCATCGGTCTGTGCTTGGCTCATATCCCTCTAAACATTTCTTATTCATGAATTTATCCAAATATCTTTTAAACGTTGTAACTGTACCCACATCCACCACTTTCTGTGAAAGTTCATTCCAGACACAAAACGCTCTCTGTGTAAAAAAGTTGCCCCTCATGTTGTTTTTTAAATCTTTCTCCTCTCACGTTAAAAATATGTCCCCTAGTCATGAAATCCTCCACCCTAGGGAAAAGACACCTGTCATCCACCTTATCTGTACCTCTGAGACAACAAGGTGTAGAGCTGGATGAATACAGCAGGCCAAGCAGCATCAGAGGAACAGGAAAGCTGACATTTCAGGCCTAGACCCTTCTTCAGAAAATTTCTGAAGAAGAATCTCGGCCCAAAACGTCAGCTTTCCTGCTCCTCTGATGCTGCTTGGCCTGCTGTGTTCATCCAGCTCTACACCTTGTTGTCTCAGATTCTCCAGCATCTGCACTTCCTCCTTTCCCTTATCTATACCCCTCATGATTTTATAAATCGCTGGAAGGTCACCTCTCAACCTCCAACACTGCAGTGAAAAAAGTCCCAGCTTATCCAGTGTCTCCTCATAATCCAAACCCTCCAAAACCGGCAACATCCTGGTAAATCTCTTCTGAACCCTCTCCAGCTTAATAATATCCTTTCTATAGCTGGGAGACCAGAACAGGACACAGTATTCCAGAGTAGGCCTCACCGACGTCCTGTACAACCTCCACATGACGTCCCAACTCCTATACTCAAAGGCCTGAGCAATGAAGGATGTTTCTGAAAGAAATGACATTGGTGTTTGGACAGTTTTCTGTGAGAAATCTTTTATGGCCTCTGTCCATCATTTTCATGGACAGCTGGAAGCAGACTACGCAGACAAGATTGCTGGGAGATTTAAGAGAGATAGTCTAAATTATGGAGAACGTCAGGATCACGGCAGGAGGGTTAGAATCAGTAGCACAGATTTATAACAAATAACAGAACTATCAGAGGGGAGATCGAGGCCGGGTGTTAAGTGTATTCCAGATAGAGACAGATGTTTAATCAGTAATGGAAACAAGGGTGGTGGGGAAAAGGCAGGGAAGTGGAGAATTATCAGATCAGCCATGATCTCTCTGAATGGTGGAGCAGACTGGGTGGCTTCCTCCTGCTCCTGTGTCTTATAGTCATGTATGAGAAACGTTGTGTTTTCACAAAGTGATTGTGATCTGGAGCACAGTGCCTGAAAGGGTGACAGAAACTGGTTCAAAAATTCTGTAAGAGAAATTTGATAAACAGCCAGAGGAGAAAAATCTACAGCGATATGAGGAGAAACCAGTGGAGTGCCACAAATTGAATTAATTGGATAGATCTTACAAAAGGGATGGCACAGGCACAATTGACTGAATGGCCTTCTTCTAACGGTAAAGTTCCGTACTAACAGAGCACCTGCAAACCTCCAGAGCCTGAAGCTGCCTTTCCATGAACTGAATGCGGTGACTGAAGCTGTGTATTGAATTACTGAATTGAGAAGGAACTTCTTCACCCAGAGGGTTGTTATTCTATGGAATTCCTTGCCCAGTGAAGTAGTTGACACTACTTCAGTAAACGTTTTTAAAGCTAAGGTAGATTTTTTTTTTGAACAATAAAGGAATTAAGGGATACGGTGAGTGCGCGGGTAAGTGGATCTGAGTCCACAAAAAGATCAGCCATGATTTTATTGAATGGCGGAGCAGGCTCGAAGGGCCGGGCGGCTTACTCCTGCTCCTAGTTCTTATGTTCTTATGTTATGTTCTAATTATGTTTAGAACAGGATCCCTACAGTGTGGAAGCAGGCTATTCGGCCCATCAAGTCCACACAATCCTTCAAAGACCATCCCACCCAGATGAAACTCCCTTCCCTATCCCTGCATTCCCCATGGCTAACCCACATCCTTGGACTGTGGGAGGAAACCGGAGCACCCAGAGGAAACCCACATAGACACTGGGTGAATGAGCAAACTCCACACAGACAGTCACCTGAGAGTGGAATTGAGCCTGGATCCCTGGCACTGTGTGGCAGCAGTGCTAACCACTGAGTCACTGTGTGTGTGTGTGTGTGTGTGTGTCTGTGTGTCTGAGGATATGTGAGTATGTGTACCTGCGTGTGTCTATGTGTGTGTGTTGTGTGTTCATGTGTGTGCATGTTTTGTATGTGTGTACGGGCATATATTTGTCTGTGTACATATGTGAGTATGTGTGTGTGTGTGCTGTGTGTCTGGGCGTGTGTCTCTGTGTGTGTGTATGTTGTGTGTCTCTGTGTGTGTGTATGTTGTGTGTGTGTGTGTGTGTGAGAGAGAGAGATTGTGAGCATACACAATAACTGATATTATTAATGTTCTCCATCAAGACTGCAACCTCCCTTCAAGTATTACTCCACAGTGTCCATGTTGGTTTATTGCTGTGGGCCTTTTCTGCCACTTACTGCTTGGAGTTAATGCTTTTCCTCACCACGTTGAGCAGAAGATTAAATTCTGCTATTTACACAATTACTTATGAAGAGCCTGTGCTGCCTGTAAGTTGCCAATCTTTACAGCCTCATTTCCAATATCGTCTTTGGAGAAACTTGGTCAGCACAGAGAGGTTTAATGCCTGGGTCATGAATAGCTTTTGCAATTGCTGCTCCAAACTGAGCACAACACGCAAATTCATTGACTACACCTTTCTGGGCTAACTAGAAGAGTCTTATTGATTTACCAACATTAAGCCTGCCATTTGTACTGCCTGTCCTCTCTGGTGTGCATTGGGGTAATCTCAGGTCTATCCTGTCTAAAGCTCCAACATTCCCTCTCTCCCATCTCTGAATTGACTGATCCCCTTTCCCAGAGACCATTGTTCTGGCTCCTTGATATGAGAAGCAGTACAACTTCTGTTCCACCTCCTTGACCTGTCCGTCTCCTCTCCACCTATCTGCTCCTTTATCCATCTTCCATCCACCTCCTCCTCTCACTCTTTTTATTTCAGAATCCCCTTGCCCTCCCCCGTTTCTGAAGAAGAGTCCAGACCCGAAACGTCAGCCTTCCTGCTCCTCTGATGCTGCTTGACCTGCTGTGTTCATCCAGCTCCACACCTTGTTATCTCAACTCTGTTGTCATCCTGGCAGCCTTTATCTCCTCCCCATCGCCTTCAGGCAGGAGTCAAAGTGTGAGCGTCAAGTGAGGCTTAGACATTACGATGACAGGGACCCGACTGTCTGCCTTTCAGTGCTGGGTGGGTCATTTTGTCATCCTCTGCTTTTCAATGATCCAGGTAAAAATCAGGTGCTGGGGGCTCTGAAATAGACTTTTCACAATCTCAGGATGCCCCAATGCCTGCTTGCAGCCAATGAAGCCATGTTGAGGGTGTGCAAGACATTGGCGAGGCCTCTTCTGGAGTACTGTGTGTGCAGCTCTGTTGGCTCTGTTATAGGGAGGATATTATTAAGCTGAAGAAGATTACCAGGATGTTGCCAGGAATGGAAGGTTTGAGTTATAAGGAGAGGCTGGATGGGATGGGACCTTTTTCTCTGAAAAGTAGGATGTTGAATGACCTTATAAAGGCTTATAAAATCATGAGGAGTGTAGATAAGGTGAAATGCAGGTGTATTTTTCCTAGTGTGGGGAAATTTAAAGACTAGGGGTCATATTTTTGAGGTGAGAGGAGAAAGATTTAAAAAGCATGAGGCGCAATTTTTTTTCGCAGAGAGTGGTTCGTGTGTGGAATGAACTTCCAGAGGAAGTAATGGATGCAGGTACAATTACAACGTTTAAAAGACATTTAGATAAGTTCATGTATAAGAAGTGTTTGGAGGGCTATGGGCTGAATGCAGGCAAATGGGACTAGTTTAGTTTGGGATTATGGATGGCATGGACTGGTTCCATCTTGTATGACACTATGTCTCTATAAGCACTCTTGAAATTGCAATATAGCCAACACGACGGCCAATTTGCACACAGCAAGCTCCCACAAACAATAATGAAATGAGGATAAATAATCTGTGTTTATGTTACTGGCGGAGGGATTAGAAATTTTGTGCATGCGTTCTTTCAACCTGAAAGCTGAGGAACAGCATCTTTCTGGTGTAACTAGAAGATCTTATTGAATGACCAATAGTAGGACCATTACATTACCACAGATTATTTGAATCTGACCCACGGAGGAGGACGGCCAGAGTGGGTGTCTTGGTTAAATGGCAATGGCGGCCTGGAGCCAGGGACTTCTTGGTTACACTAAGTCCAGAGTGGGGACACCCAGTGTTGGGTGAGGAGGTGATGGCTGTGTGGTATGCCCAGAGTGGGGACACCCAGCGTTGGGTGAGGCGGTGATGGCAGTGCCAGAGTGGGACTCCTGGCATCATTGAGGTGGCAGCGGAGTCAGGGACTCCTGACTGTGGTCAGTGCAGACCCGGAGTGGGTACTGATAGAGTCATGGGGATATACAGCATGGAAACAGACCCTTTGGTCCAACTCGTCCATGCCGACCAGATATCCTAAATAAATGTAGTTCCATTTGCCAGCATTTGGCCCATATCCCTCTAAACCCTTCCTATTCATGTACCCATCCAGATGCCTTTTAAATGTTGTAATTGTACCAGCCTCCCTCACTTCCTCTGGCAGCTCATTCCATACACGCTCCATCCTCTGTGTGAAAAAGGTGCACCTTAGGTTCCTTTTATATCTTTCCCCTCTCACCTTAAACTATACCCTCTAGTCTTGGACACCCCACCCCAGAGAAAAGGATTTGGCTATTCAACCTATCCATGCCCCTCATGATATTATAAACTTCTATGATGACTCCTGGTCATCAATGACACTGTGGCGGCAGTAGTACCAGGGTCTCATGGTTCCGGGGCAAGTGTGGATCTGGCACAGGACCCAGCATTGGGAGCGGTGAGGTGGGCCCAGCAGCAAAACGATGGTGGCTGAAGTGCGGAGGAGGGTTGGCAATGCAAGTATTGCTCATGAGCTGGCTCACGACTCATGGTGAAGGCATTGGAATGAAGAAGAAACCTCTTTCAGGTATTTATTTTTATTCTTAACCTATTCAAAATGGCACGGGTAACAGTTGAAGTTTTTCACAGCCATTATTTTACAGCATTATTCACTGTAAAAATGCAAGTGACCATAAATCATTCAATTCAATTCAGGATACTGGAGAGAAATAAAACGCAGAGGAAAAGAAAGACAGCATTTTTAAAATCCTGGGTTTGAACTAATAAGGTTTGGCTTCTTATGTAAACTGATGCTCTAGGATAATTGTTTGACCCTTTTCAAAAAGGTGGGATGCGCAGTGGCAAGTCTATACATGGCAATAGGTTAGATTGTGATTAAAATACACTATTTCTCACAGCATCAAGCAAACCTGTGTTTGCAACATGCCTCCAAGGCTATTGGTGTTTTAATTGACTGTGGCCCTCTGTCTGAATGCAGAAGCAACAGCTCCACAATTTACTGCCTTCCAGTTCATCCAAGGTCCATAATATAATTGATCATCCTGCACTGCAATCTCTCCCAAACGAAATGGGGCAGAAATAACGTACAGACATACACCTAGTGTCAGGGTTGAAGGCTGACTCCTTCTACAACCGATGACACACGGACCTGCATATTCAGGGTAGGCTAGATTTCCCTTTCCTTTCACACACAAGGGACTGAGCTATGCTTCAGGATTGGCAGAGCCAGGGAATGGGGCCTGCAGGTGAGCTAGGACATGGCCTGAGTCCTAGACTTGATGAAGTGGGTAACACTCCCACCTCAGAGTTCAAAAGTGTGGCTCGATGGTTATCACTGCTGCCTCACAACGCCAGGGACTCCAGCCTCAGGTGACTGCTTGGAGAATGTGGAGTTTTCACATTCTCCCCATGTCCGCGTGGGTTTCCTCTGGCTGCTCCAGTTTCCTCCCACAGTCCAAAGATTTGGTGGTTTGGTGGATTGGCCATGCCAAATTTCCCATAGTGTCTAGAGATAGGGCAGGGGGCTAGGTGTGGGTGGGATTGGTGCAGACACGATGGGCCAAATGGCCTCTTTCTATACTGTAAAGAGTCTATGATTCTTGAGTTGAAGTGCCATGTCAGTCTTGAATATAACCTGGCTAACACTCCCCCTACAGTGTCGGATGTGCACTTGAAATGTCATCATATTCAAGGCTCTGACCCTAGTTTGGGAAATTGGGACTAGGGTACATAGTAGCATATTATTGGCTGTACAGACTTGATGGGCCAAAGGGTCTCTTTTGTACTTTACGATGCTATGATTCTAGATGAGTGCTGCATTACTGAATGATATCAGAGGTCATCCAGACGTCTGGGCAAAAAAAAAACTGGCAGGGTGAGTACAAATCTCACGAGGGCAGGAACTTAGATTCGATTCATTAATAGATCCAGAGTAAAATGACACGTCTTGTTAATTTGAAGCTGTGGGATTATTTCAAAACCTTTCTCAATCAGAAGGGGCAGGGAAATCTTTCATTGTTACCTGGTCTGACCTACACGTCACTCCAGACCAACAGTGATGTGGTTGACTCTCAACTCCCCTCCAAAATGGCTGAGCAAGCCACTCAGACATAGGTGCCTCACTACCGCCTCCTCAAGGACAAAGAGGAAAGAATGAGAAGTGCGAGTCTTGCCTGCAGCTGCCAAAGACCAATAAAAAGACCAAAAGAGCTTGCAGACACCAATGATCTGATAATGGTTCCCCAATACACTCCTTTTCAGCTGTCTGGCCACAGCCTTCTGTTTTAAAATTATTTATTCTTATTTTAATTATTTCTTAATTTTATCTTTTTGTATCAAATTCAGCTTTTCTTCTTTCCGCGGCTAAGGAGCCGCAGGTTCGGTTGGATAGGTCCCCGGTCCTCAGCAGTTTCAACAGGTCCCAGTCCTTGGCAGTTTCAGTAGACCCCCAGTCCTCAGCAGTTTCAACAGGCCCTGGTCCTTGGCAGTTTCAGTAGACCCCCAGTCCCCAGCAGTTTCAACAGGCCCTGGTTCTTGGCAGCTTCAGTAGACCCCCAGTCCTTAGCAGTTTCAACAGGCCCCAGTCCTTGGCAGTGGCCAGTTCATGAAGCCAAGAGGCCGTGGACTGAATAAAAGATGACATTTGTCTTAACATTGTCTTCTTCTTAATATATAATTTTGGAATTAAATGGCACTGTTTTGTGGTGACCTATACACATTTTACTGTCTTTTCATAAACACAAGTAACAATAAATGTCTATCTATCTATCTCCCTATCTATCTCTCTATCTATCTATCTTCCTATCTATTGTCACTCTACATTCCATGAGATTGGTCAGACAAATGGGCTGCTGTTATGTCCCACATTACAAGAGATTGTGTGTTAAAAGGTAATTAAGTAGACTCCCCTAAAAGATTTTCGGCTAAATTTATAAAGGCTTGGCCTCAATCCTGCTTTTTCTCCCTCTCCCCTTTCCTAACCTTGATCTGAGGAGCAGAGATGATACTGAGCTGAGGGCTTGCTTGCAAAGTTATCCTGCACCATTGTTACAAAATATGATCAGTCTGCATGGAGATTCTAAAATATTAATTCTCAGTGTGACAGCTTCACTGACAAGATTGTCATTTATTGCTCAACTTTGTGAAGATGCTGGTGTGACTTTGACATAACTGAAGGGCACTTCAGAGTTGACTACATTGGTGTTAAGCCTCAGGTATAGTCTCAAGTTAGGCAAGGACAGCAGGTTTTATTTATAATAGGGATCCGACGGGTAATTTTTGCAGACGCAATGCTTACACTTTTTTAAAACAGAATTGAAATCCATATGCTGCCTGAAGTGGGACTTGAACCCTTAGCTGTTTGACTCGTGACATTACCACTCCAGTTCTTGTGCCTGTCAACCGTCAAATGGATCACAATTAAACCTAACACCACACAATAATCCGTACCTTGCCTGCTGAGGTTTCGACACGAGTGGGTGAAGAAAAGACAGGCGAGGGAATGGTTCAATTCTTAAATTTGGAGCTGAAATGGAGATGAAATACCTCACAACACATTTGTCGTTGTAGCTGCTTTGGCCATCTGCTTTTGTTGGAGTTTAAGACCATCAGAGAGTCAAAGGTTCAAACAATGGAAGAAGAGAAATGCTCAGCACAGTGCAATCTGTCTAACTAATTTTAATCCAAGAACAGGCACTTTTGCGGGCCTTCAGATGTCTAATTAATCCTCAGAGAGTTGAAGCACTGCGCTCTCCATCTCAAACTCTCGAATCCAACATCTTTTTAATAAAGCATTCATGTTGTGGGTTCCTGTTATGTGAGATACTCCATAAGGCAAGCGCATAAACTATCATTTTTGTATTTCTGGGAAGAGGTTAAATTGTTCTGCTCACCAGTGGGGAGTCTGACAGCAACGAGATGAATAAGTGATTCTGTTTGTGCAGTTCAAGCCTCACATTCAGTTGGCACTGTGTTTGAAATGTCCCTCTCTAACTGGATAAGTCTCATTTCGCAATTCACACATCAAGTTTGTTGTTATGGCTACAGAGGAATCTTTATCTAATTAATGCTAACATAGGGCAGATCATACAAACACATGAGACAGCAGCAAGGTTAGACCATTCAGCCCTTCCCATCTGCTGTACCATTCGATAAGATCCTGGCTGGTCTGCTTACTCCACACTCCTACCTATTCCAAACAACGTCTCATCCCTTGCGTCATCAAGAATCCATCTCTATCTCTGCTTTAAAATATTCAAAGGCTCTGCTTTCACTGCCTTTGAAGAAGAGAGTTCCAAAGACTCTCAACATTCTGAGAGAAAATATTTTGCCTCACTCTAGTCCTAAATGGATGGCTTTAAACCTCTAGTTCCAGAGTCTTCTATGAGAGAAAACATCCTCTTCATATATACCTGGTCAAGACCCCTCAGGACCTTATATTTTTCAAGTAAGTCACCTCTTTACAATCCAGTGGTTACAAGATTAACCCACCCAACCTTTCCTCAAAATCTACCAATTTCAGGTGTTAGTTGAGTGAACCTACTTTGAGTTGCCTCCAATACGTTCTTCCTTAAGTAAATGAATAAATATTGTGCTCTGTACCCCAGATGTGGCCTCACCAGTGCTCTGAATAACTGAAGCATACCCTTCCTGCTTTTGTATTCAATTCTCCTCTCAATAATTGGTAATGTGCTATTAACATTCCCAATTACTTGCTGTGCCTATACATTCAGGTTTTGCAGTTCGTTCACTTGGACAACAGATTCCTTTGTATTCTCAGAGCTCTGCAATCTTTCATCATTTAGGTAATATGCTTTTTCAATTTCCTGCCAAATCTGACAATTTCACAATTTCCTACACATACTCCAGTTTCCAGATCTTTGCCCACTCACTTAACCTATCCGTTTCTCTTTGTGGCCTACTTATTTCTTCTTCAAAATTAATCTCCGCAACTATCTTTATGTCTTCAGCTAATATAACAACCATAGATTTGGTCGTTTATGTGACTTTTAAAACATTGAGGCCCAGTACTGATTCCTGTCGCACACAACTTGCCAACTAAAAAATGGTTGATTGACAATGACTCTCCATTTCCTGTTAGCCAGCCAAATTCCTATCCACTCCCCCTCCATAATGAGCTTTTATTTTCAAAATTAACCTTTGATGAGCCACCTTATCAAGTGCCTGCTAGAAATCGAAGTGCAGTACATCTACAAGTAGCCTTTGTTTCCACAACACGTGTTGCTTTCTCAAAGAATTCCAATAAATTGGTCATACATGATTTCCCTTTGACAAAACCATGTTGACTCTGCCCGATTATCTTGCACTTCTCTAAACACCCCATAATAACATCTCTAACAACGCTTCTAATGTCTTCTGTGTGACAGATGTTAAACTAACCGGCCTGTAGTTTCCAGTTTGACATCTCCTTCTGTTTTCTAAGAGTGGAGTTACATTCGCTGGTTTCCATTCTAATGGAAACTTCCCCAGTTCCACAGATCTTAAATATTAAAACCAAGGCATCAACTATCTCACCAGCTTTTTCTTTTAAACCCCCAGCCTGCAGCTCCAACAATTTATTTAATACTACTTCCATAAGGCTATAAGACCATAAGACGTAGGAGCACAAATTAGGCTATTCTGCCCATTGAGTCTACTCCACCATTCAATCATGGCTGATAAGTTTCTCAACCCAATTCGCCCGCTTTCTCCCTGTAACCCTTGATTGCCTTGACAATCAAGAATCTATCTATCTCTGTCTTAAATATACTCAATGGCCTGGCCTCCACAGCCTTCTGTGGCAGCGAATTCCATAGAGTCACCAGTCTTTGGCTGAAGATGTTCCTCTTTATCTCCGTTCTAAAAGGTCTTCCCTTTACTCTAAGGCTGTTCCCTCGGGTCCTAGTCTCTCCTACCAATGGAAGCATCTTCTCATGTACACTCTGCCAAGGCCATTCAGTATTCTGTAAGTTTCAATTAGATTCCCACTCATCGTTCTAAATTCCAACGAGTTTGGACGCAGAGTCCTCAAACGTTCCTCATATGTTAAGCTTTTCATTCCAGGGACCGTTCTCATGAACCTTCTCTGAACCCGCTCCAGGGCCAGTACATCCTTCCTGAGATATGGGGCCCAAAACTGCACACAGTACTCCAAATGTGGCCTGAACAGAGCTTTATAAAGCCTGAGAAGTATATCTCTGCTTTTACATTCAAATCCTCTCAAAATAAATGCCAAAGTTGCATTTGACTTCCTAACTACTGATTCAACTTGTAAGTTTACCTTGAGAGAATCCCGGACTGGAACTCCCAGGTCTCTTTGCACTTCAGATTTCTGAATTTTCTCCCCGTTTAGAAAATGTCCATGCTTTTATTCTTCTTACCAAAGTGCATGACCTCACACTTTCCCACGTTGTACTCCATCTGCCACTTCTTTGCCCACTGTCCTAACCTGTCCAAATCGTTCTGCAGCCTTCCCACCTCCTCAATACTACCTGTCCCTCTGCCTATCTTTGTATTGTTTGCAAACTTAGCCAGAATGCCTACAGTTCCTTCATCTAGATCATTAATGTATAAAGTGTAAAGTTGTGGTCCCAGCACTGACCCTTGTGAAACACCACTCGTCACCAGCTGCCATCCTGAGAAAGACCCCTTTATCCTTACTCTTTGCTTTCTGCCAGACAGCCAATCTTCTATCCATGCTAGCACTTTGTCTCTAACACCATGGGGTCTTATCTTACTCAGCAGCCTCCTGTGTAGCACCTTATCAAAGGCCTTCTGAAAGTCCAGGTAGATAACATCCATTGGCTCTCTTTGGTCTAACCTGCTCGTTATTTCCTCAAAGAATTCTAACAGATTTGTCATTCATGACCTCCCCTTGAGGAAACCATGCTGACTTTGCCCAATTTTACCATACGCTTCCAAGTATTCCGAAATCTCATCCTTCACGATGGATTCTAAAATCTTACTCGCAACCGGGGTTAGGCTAATCGGCCTGTGACTTTCAATCTTTTGCCTTACTCCCTTTTTTTAGTCTTCTCTCCCTCCCATTTTCAAATTTATGGCTATCTTTGGGATGTAACTTTTATCCTCTGAGAAAGCCAATGCAAAAAACTAGTCTATTCAATTCTTCTGCCTTATTTCCAATATTAATTCCAGACACTCACTTTTTACCAGCGCAAACATTCACTTTGTTAATTCTTTTCCTTCTTAAAAAAATACTATAAGGAGCTCTTACTATCTGTTTTATACTTCTAACCAACTTTCTTTCATCCTCTAATGTTTCTCTCTTTGTTAATCTTTTGGTCAACCCTTGTTTTCTTTTAACATTCTGTCCACATGTTTGACCTGCCTCCCATCCTTACCCTATTATATGCATTAATTTGATACTATCCTAAACTTTCCTACTGAAAGGGAAAATAGAAATCAGAAGAACTGCAAATGCTGCAAATCGAGATAAGAACAGAAATTGCTGGAAAAGCTCAGCAGGTCTGGTATCATCTGTGGAGAGAAATCAGAGTTAAAATTTTGGGCCCAGTGAGGTTTCTTCAGAATTTTAAAATATGGGTCCTCAACCCATGCTGCTGACCCTCAAAATGAGTTAAAATTCTATCATATTATGATTGCTGTTACCTAGAGGCACTTTCATTCAAAGATCAATGATCAATGTTATCTTGTTGAACAATATCACATCCAGTAAAGGCTGTTCAATGGTCAGCTTCAGAATCTAATGCTCTAAGAAGCTATCCTAAAAACATTTTAAGAACTTGTCATCTAGGCTACCTTTGCCCATCTGATTTTTCCAGGCTATATGTAAATTAAAATCCTCCATAATTCTCATTGTACCTTTCTGATGAGCCCCCATTATTTCTTCCTTTCTTCTCTATCCCACAATGCAGCTACTGGTAACAGGCTTGTAGACCAGTCCCACAATGTCACAGGAGCATGAGTTCCTGATTGGGGCTGTTAAGCTGGTCCAATCAGGAAGCCCTGGCTGACAGATATAAACGGGAGTGTCAGCAATCCTGTTCACTTTAAGAGCTGGACTAGTGTAAAGGATGCTCCATGTGGGTGACTTGGTGAAGGGATAAGGGCCTCTGTGGTGTTACTTCAGGTACCAATTCTCTCTTGGCTGTAAAATGATCTTTTACATTTGTGGGCATTAGCTTCTGACATCCATACTCCAGGTCATCTATATATTTGCTGCTTGTGAGCAGATGGGTTTACTGCCCTCAATGAACATAGATTGGACAGCCTTGGCTTGTAAACAGGCACAGATTTTTTTAACTAAAAAGTTTTAGCTTGGCACTGCCAATAGCAAGAGTGACTAATGCAACTGATAACTGGAAACATCATGGAAATCATTGAGATTTACAGATTGTCCAGCTGCTGGCAGGAAATATGTACATCTGCTCCCAGGGATTGGCACCAGAACTCAAGCAATCTTTAGGCAAACTCCTCTCAGCCAACAGCACCCATCCTGACAGCAATCAAAGTGCCATTTGGAATAAAAACAGTGCTGGAGAAACTCAGCATGTATGGATAAAGAGAGTTAATGTTTTGAGTCTGTATGACTTCTTTCTTAGCATGAAGAGTAGTTTTCTTTCATGGGATTCAACATTATTGTTAAGTAGAAAGCACTGAAAGAGATGCATGTTCTTAGATGGCAATTATTTGACACTACTGTACAACTCTACTATTTTCTCCTCTACCACTCAATTATATTCCAAAAGCTGGTATTCTTCGCAGGAGTCTGCCTTTCCAGTCAATGCAAATTGGAAGAAAGGATTTTCCATCCTTTCTGATACTGTTAATTAACCTCTAATGTTAGACAGATGGGAACTGAAGGTCTGTGGATATTGCACACTTGGCCATTTGCTGATTGGGTTAGGAGTTTGAATTTATCACGTGGTGTTCTGATTTCTGGCTCATCTTGCCACAAATCATTTGTCACTTTCTCCCTTAGTGAGATTTTTTTTTTTGTCAAGGCAAAGATTCATCCGAAAATAAATCGCACAGAGCGTCTTCCTGTGCCTGAGAGTAAGATAAACATAATTTGCCATCTTGTACTTCATCCCATACAAGAAACTCAAAACAATGGTGCCTGCAAAGGTGATGTAGTCAGCAACCTATTCTTCACTGTCAATATGTAGCAAATTAACAAAAGCAGCTAAGACAGCGGGCTCTTGTGCCACAGTTCTGGTGTTCCTACAACTAACCTGGGTTCAAGTCCCATTGGCTCAGGAAGTGTGTAGGATGCATCTCTGAACATATTCCTTAACACAGAAGGGGAAGACAAGGCCAGCGAACAGCAAGTATCACCACTAAACATTGCAATCAATGGTTATAATGTTTTTCATTCACTCCTGGGATGTGGGCATCCCTAACTGGGCCAGCATTTATTGCCCATCCCTAGTTGCCCATTGAGAGGCATGGTGAGCTGCCTTCTTGAACTGCTATAGTCTACTTGCTGTAGATTGACCCACAATGCCCTTAGGGAGGGGAATTCCAGGATCTTGACCCAGCAACATTGAAAGAATAGTGAGTAGTTTGAAGGGGAACTTGCAAGTGGTGGTGTTCTTATATATCTACTGCCCTTGTCCTTCTAGGTGGAAATGGTTGTGGTTTGGAAGGTCCTGTCAAAGTACTTTGGAGAATTTCTGCAGAGCATCTTGTAGATAGTACACACTGCTGCTACTGAGTGTTGGTGGTGGAGGGAGTGGATGCTCCTGGATGTGGTGCCAATCAAGCGTTATCCTGGATAACGTCAAGCTTCTTGAGTGCCGCAGCTACGCTCATCCAGACAAAATGGGGAGTATCCCATCACACTCCTGACTTGTGCCTCATAGATGGAGGATAGACAATGGGGAGTCAGGTGGTAAGTTAATTGCTGTGGTTTTCCTATCATCTGACCTGCCCTTGTAGCTTCTGTATTTACATGGCAAGTCCAGTTTAGTTTCTGGGCAATGGTAACCACGGATGTTGATAGCAGGGGATTTAGTGATTGTAATATCATTGAATGTTGAGGAGTGAAGGTTGGATTTCCTCTCGTCAGATGGTCATTGCCTGATTTTTGTACAATGAAACTGTTACTTGATTCTTGTCAGCCCAAGCCTGGATATTGTCCAGATCTTGCTGCATTTGGATAATTGACTGCTTAAGTATGAGGGGTGAAGAGTAGTGCCAATTGTTGAACATCCCCATTTCTGACCTTTTGATGGATGGAAGGTTATTGATGAAGTAGCTGAAGATGGTTGGGCCTTGGACACTACCCTGAGGAATTTCTGCAGAGATGTCCTGGAGCTGAGATGATTGACCTCCAACAACCACGACCATCTTCCTATGTATCAGGTATGTCTCTCTCTCCAATGGAGAGTCTTCCCACGATATCCATTGATTCCAGTTTTGCCAGGGCTCTTTGATGCCCCACCCAGTTGAATGCAGCCTTGATGTCAAGGGCAGTGCCTCTCACCTTACCTCTGGAATTCAGCTTTTTTGTCCATGTTTGAACCAAGGCTGTAATGAGGTCAGGAGCTGAGTGGCCCTGGCGGAACCTAAACTGGGCGTCACTGAGCAGGTGCTGCTTGATGGCACTGTTGATGTCAACTTCCATCACTTTACTGATTGACAGTGAATGGATGGGGCAGTAATTGGCCGGGTTGGATTTGTCCTGCTCTTATGAACAGGACATTCTTGGGCAATTTTCCACATTGTCAGGTAGATGCCAGTGTTGTAACTGCACTGTAACTTGTGCACATAAAAGCTCCCACAAACAGCAACATGATGGTGACCCTTTGTTTATACTGTTGATTGAGGGGTAAATATTAGGCAGTGTATCAGAGAGGACAACCTCAAATTGTACATCTGCTAGAGAGGGAACAAAGCCTTCATTTTTTTGCCTTGTGCAGCCAAAATGTTTGCGCTCAGATCCCTGGAGTGGGATTGAACAGTCTTCTGACTCGGATGAAAGTGTGACTTGCTACTAAATGTGGCTGCATTGTCAAGTTGCATTTATTCGGATCCTTGTGCAGTGTAAGGCGTACCAAGTTTTACATCTCAGGCGCTATGCGGGAGTGCACATTGTCTTCCTTCCTGCCCATTTTGAAGGGTTGTAACCTTCAATCTCTTTGAGAGAAAGAAAACACAGGAAATATCATCACTGCGGTTTTATAATTAAATCTGCATTAATCTAGCCAGCTGATCAATTTGGGGTTATATATGGCAGGACAAAATCAATTGAAAAATGAAATCTAAGCCTGCCCTGCAAATATAGTATGCTGACATAATGTGTGTCATTGAGCACAAGTCAGATGCAGATAGCTTTCCAAAGATGAATGTACTGTTGGAATAAATCTGCTTAATTTCACTGTACACGTCTGAATTAACTGGCTCAGTTTGGGCCCTACATCAAGGTGCGAGGATGACAATGATTCTCAAGCTGTTGAAAAGTATTTTATAACCAATCAAGAGAAAAATGGACAGTTATTGGCAACCAGGATGTTGCCTGGGATGGAGCATTTCAATGATGAACAGAGTCAGTCACAGAGCTGTGCAGCATGGAAGCACACCCTTCTGTCCAACTCATTCATGCTGACCAGATATCCTAAATCTAGTCTCATTTGGCCTGTACCTCTAAACCCCTCCTGTTCACGTACCCTTCCAGATGCCTTTTAAATGTTGTAATTGTACCAGCCTCCACCACTTCCTTTGACAGCTCATTCCATACACGCACCACCCTCTACCTGAAAAAGTTGCCCCTTGGGTCTCTTTAAAGTCTTTCCCCTCACCTTAAACCTATGGCCTCTAGTTTTGGACTCCTCTACCCTTCAGAGGTCCAAGGCAGGTAAGAGGCTGGCAGGGGGCCTCCAAGAGGAGGATGGTTGGAGGTGGGAGGAGGGATCCCCGGAGAGTGGTTCGGAGTCTTTATTGAAGAAGGCATGGAAGCGGAGGCTGCTAAAGAAGAGTCCCATGTTGTGGTGGGCATGGAACTCTTTGAGGTGGGGGTATGAATGTGAGCCCTTAATTGAGGGCAGACCGTTCGGCCTCCACATGCTGCTCCCCACCGAACTCATCTCTTCCTACCTCGACTTCGATCCAGGCACACTCCACCTACATCTGGTCCAGGCACTTCCCATCTAGAGCTGGTGGTAGATATGCTGCCTGGCTTGCTGTGTTCTTCCAGCCTCCTGTTTGTCTCCCTTGGATTCTTTTTATCTGTCTCCAGAACATTAACTGGAACTCTGGATTAATAAATCTAACAATAATACTAATTGGCCATCACCTCCCCCTTTGGAAAATGCTGTCAAAGGAACTTTGGTGAGTTACTGTGCATCTTATAGATAGTACACAGTGTAACAGTTAGTGTAAAAGGTGCGTGTTTAGCCTGGCTGATGGGGTCACTATGCTGTTGGATGTGAGAATTGTAGACGTTTCTATTAGGTTAACATTGGAGTCAAAGGTGGTCTCTATGAATCACCCTTGTGCCTTTTAAGTGCAATATGGTGAGGTAGTGATAATGCCAGTGTGGCTATTAATCCAGAGGCCCAGACTAACACTTTGGGGGTATGGGTTCAAATCCCACTGGGGCAGCTGATGGAATTCAATTCATAAATCTAGAATATGCAGGTAGTCTCAGTGATGGTGAACATGCCAATTACCACTGGAAAAACCCATCTGTTTTACTCCTGTTCTTTCGGGAAGGAAACTTCCCATCCTTCCCTACATATGACTCCAAACCCACAGCAATGTGGGATTGCCTCTTAACCTTAGCAATGGCCTAACTGGCCACTCAGTTCAAGGGCAATTAAGGATGGGCAGCAAATGCTGGTTTTGTTGGAGACTATCTATGAAAGAATGTAATCTGACTGGACACACGCTGAAAATGAAGAAAAACCCTCAGAACTCCTCCCAGTTGGGATTGAAGGAAATTGATAACTGACAACTGTTCTCTGTGCATGACATTGAAATACAACTGAATATTTGGGCTCTTTTGTGCTCAACACTTGCATCAATTTTCGATCCCCATTCCTTTCCCCTCAGTCATTCAATGACTCTCATTAAATGATCAAAGACAACCTGAGGGAGTTGAAATGTGGCAGGACTGCCACGATTGGAATTAATTTCTGAAGCAGTGAAAGTCTGATACAGAATGAACATACATGGTTCACTGGGAATCCCAGATGTCTTGTTAGTGTGCACATAAAGAAACCATTTATCATTCAGGTAACAGAATCTTTTTCCTCCAATGACAATGAACAGGAGTACTTTGAGCAGTGTCTGACTTAAATCCCAGCACCTTTTCTATCTTCTTTCTACTTGCTAGTTTCTAGGAGAATACCAATTGCTCTGGTTCACATGCTCTGGAGAGAGATAAAAAAACTGCAGATGCTGGAATCCAAGGTAGATAAACAGGAGCCTGGAAGAACACAGCAAGCCAGACAGCAGCTGGAGGAAAGGAGCTGTCAACGTTTAGTTACTGTAACTTACTGTTAGCCCTTTGGCAAGGAACATTCGCACTCACTTGGCTCTCCATCTGTGTGACTCAGTCAACAGGGTCATGGTTCAAAACTCCCAGCACTACCCAATCTGGGTTAACATCAGTGTAGCACTACAGGCGTCTGGCACTGGAGGTGCCATCCTGAAAGATTTTAAATAGGAGACCCATCTGCCTATGAGGGGAATGCAAAAAGGCTTTAATGTGGATTAAAGGATGACCTTATTGAAGTGTTTACAAGGACGAAAAGTTGATAAATGTTTCCCCTGAAGGAAAGACTCAAAACAAGGGAGCATCTATTTACGTAACTCTGGCTACAGTGCCCCAGTGATGGTATAGTTTACAGTTCTGAAGACTACCTTAGGAAGGACAGAATGGTGGCAAAGATGTCCTTCAGAATGATGCCAGAACTAAAACAATTCATGGACTATTTTGACATTCCCTCAGGCATGGTGAATTAAGGAACTGTCTCTTTGAAGATGATCAAAGGACTCCATAGGATCAGTAGAGAATAAATATTTCGACAGGGATAGGGGTGTAGGGAATGTTCAGAACAAGTGTAGAACCTCATTTAGGGAGGATGTCAGGAAGTACATCTTCACACAAGAGGGGATCAGGAATCTGGACCTCTCTACCTGCCAAAAAGCTGTCGAGATTGGTCATTTGGAAATTTGGGAGGTGACCTTTTTTGCTAGATGATGGTATTAGTTGCAATGGAGCCATGGCAGAAAGATTCTGTCACAATACAGATTGCGATCTAATTGGACGATGGAGCCAGCTTGAGAGACACATGACTTTTCCCATTCCTTATCTTCCTTCCCTTATTCCTATATTTCAAAGAGGAGCAGGGAGTTCAGTTGTCTGGATTGAGGGTCTAAGGGTCTGAAAGGGTTAATGCTAAGGAATGCCTTAAGCACCACCCAAAAGGAAGATGTCACATAGGCGTAGGTGTGAGAAAGAACAATTTAGGTCTCAAAGGAGTAAGCCCTATCATCTGGGTCTTCCCCATAGTATCTCTAATGATGTCTGTGATACCAATGTAATCTGTACCTGACTGCTATCTGCAATAAACAACATCTTGTTGAAGAGCCTCTTTCTCATTAGACTGGGTTTCCTATACCCTCCTAGGTCAAACATTGTAGCTCTTTGTCAGGAAATAGGATGGTGGCAGCAAACAAATTGGAGAGCTCAGACAGCACAATGGGCCACATGCTGGTGTCCTGTTCACTGGAACATAGAATCAGGCCTCTCAGCCCCTTGCTCCACCATTCAATGGGATCTAGGACCTATTTCCATATTCCTCTCATTGCTCCATGTCACTTAAGAAACCTGTCAACCTTTGATTTAAAATTAACAATATAATGTAATGAACAATTTGTGGGAGAGAATTCCACATTGCTCCCAAATGTGTGTCAAAATATTTTCTAACATCACTCCCAAAGGGTTTTATTCTAACGTTTCAGCCATACCCCTATGTCCAGACCCACCAAGCAGCAGAAATCATTTCATTTTCTCCACCCTATCAATTCCCCCTTAATATCTTGATGGTTTTAATCACAACTCCTTTGAACCATTTAAATTCTGGGAAATACAACCCTTTATTTTGCAGTGTCTCCTCATAATTTACATTTATGCGAAGTCTAATGTTTACGGTCATTAGTTTACCGAGGCAAGTTTGGCACTGCAAAGGCACAGTTGCCCAGAACTGCTCAGAGTAACCCCATGTCTGGTCTAACTCAGGCTCTGAACAGCTGAACAATGGCCTCCATTTTCTTGTATTTGAGGCTAAATAGATCCAGCAGAGTTGATGAGCCGACCCTTTGGATTGCTCCTCCGTGTGACACTGTGCTGTGTGTGAATGTTGACCATTGCTTTGGCCAGCTAAATAACAAGGACTACGCTTCAAAGGCGGCTCACTGGCTGCAAAGTCAGGTCCTTTGAGATGTTCTCAGATAATGATTAACTGACTGTTTGTTCTTTCTTCAGTCAATGAATCGAACATCCTCTCATCAGTCATTCCATGGCAGTTTGATCCCTCTGCTCGATTGCTCTGTGGAGACATTGCCTCTATCTTAATTAATGCTCCGCGGCGTTGTACTTGGAATATCGTGGGAAATTCGGTTAAATTTCAGGAGGTGGTTGGTCCAGGGATTTTACACAATATTCAGCTGCCCATGTAGAACATGCTTTTGGAGTTCCTTTTGTAAAATCATGAGGGACATGGATAAAATCACGAAAGGCATGGATAGGGTAAATAGACAAGGCCTTTTCCCTGGGTTGGGGGAGTCCAAAACTAGAGGGCATAGGTTTAAGGTGAGAGGGGCAAGATCTAAAAGGGACCAAGGGGCAACTTTTGAACGCAGAGGGTGGTGCTTGTATGGAATGAATTGCCAGGGGAAGTGATGGAGGCTGGGGAAGAGGTGTTTACCGTTCACCTTACCAATGTCCCTCATGGTTTTATAAAACTGTATAAGGTCACCCCTCAGCCTCCAACGCTGCAGGGGAGTAAATGTGGAGTAAGAGTTCAATCCATATTGTATCACTAACCAGCTAAACTGAGAGTGTGCTACGGTCAGACAGGCAGATAAACCAGGCGGGTAGTGAAAGATCCCAAGTCACTCTCTGAAGGAGAGCAAGGCACTTCTGCCAGGGCAAACACGTATCCTGCCGTCAAAAACAGATTGCCTGGTCATTGTCACATTACTGTTTATGGGATCTTGCTGTGCATAAGCGAGCTGCTGCATTTCCTCCATCACGGCCTAGACCACACCTCTTAAGGAAAAGAGATTCATTGGAGAGACACCTTGCATGGTGAAAAATATCTGACCAGAGTCAGAATGCACTCTAATCCGCCAAGGTCTCATTAGCATGTTGCAAATGTGTGACTGTTTTACACATTGATCGGTACTTAACCAATATTAATGGAAAGAAACATGTGTAAGTCAGGCCTGTTAGTGGAACATCAATGTGGATTTCACAAGCTTCAAAATCTCCCCTCCCCCAACCGCATCCCAAAACCAGCCCAGCTCATCTCCACCTCCCTAACCTGTTTTTCCTCTCACCTCAAGCCACACCCCCATCTCCTATCTACTAACATCATCCCGCCCCCTTGACCTGTCCGTCCTCCCTGGACTGACCTACCTCCTCCCTACCCCCCTACCTACACTCACCTTTACTGGCTCCATCCCCGCCTCTTCGACTTGTCTGCCTCCTCTCCACCTATCCTCTCCTCTATCCGCCTCCCCCTCTCTCCCTATTTATTTCAGAACCCTCTTCCCCTCCCCCATTTCTGATGAAGGGTTTAGGCCCGAAACGTCAAGTTTTCCTGCTCCTATGATGCTGCTTGACCTGCTGTGTTCATCCAGCCCCACGCTTGTTATCTCTGTTAGTGGAACAAATGGCTTATATAGAAAAACACGAGTCTACACTTTGCATCTTTCCTCAAAGTTATATTTGATTCTTTCGGGAACATTCTGCAGAGATTGGTTCGAGTAAGTTGTCCATTTTGGCTGGAGCAGAATTGAGGATGATTTCCTTTTGTCTTCATCTTGAGGAACTGCAGCTGTTATGAATATATTAGCGACCTGGAGTATTCCAGGCTGCAGCAGATTAGCTGATAATTGATGCTGATAAATAATGCTTGATCATTAGATGCTAATAACTGACAATGGAACAGCTTCCATTGGCTGCAGGAAATGAGCTGAACTCAGTGTTGCTGGGCAGTGCTATAATTATCCTGAAAATGAACTCTGCTGCTCGCCCATTTGTCTCTGGTTCCGCACTCCATTCCCACTGACATTTGCATCGTGGTTGACTCTCAGGTCTGTTCCCCAGCCTGTGGGCAATATTATTTGAACACCATTTTGCAACCAAGGTTAGAAATTCACCTTAAAACCTCAGAGCTAAAGATATGGACTAGAGGCAGGTAGAGATGATTAATTTAATATGTCATCATGCTCAGCATAAGGTTGTGGGCTGAAGGGCCTGTTCCCGTGCTGTACTCTTCTAAACAAGGAGGTTTGCATTAATATAGCACCTTACGTTGTGCTTGATAGGTTTTTCCTCAATGAAACGGCACTGCTGTAAGCTAGGAAATGTGCACAACAAGCATCTACAATGTGACAGTAAAGTCGTTGTAGTCCTGCTCTCAGAGGCACAGCTCATGGTGGCTCAACCTGATGATCATCACTGCCTCAGGCAAGGGGAGAAGAGTCCACCATGGTAAGTTCATCCAACATGGGAATTGAGCCCATGATGTTGGCATCACTTGTAAATCCAAGCTGGCCATCCAGCTAACTGAGCTAACCAAACACATGTACCATTGCCATGATATGACAGCACCCAAGTTGGACTAGATGCTGCCAGACCTGCTCAGTTTCTTCAGCAATTTCTCTTTTTTGTTTCACATTACTGAACTCAATTATATTTTTGTCATAAACAAAGATTTGGAGAAAGACGATTACTTAAACAAGTCAAACACGTTGCCAGACTAAGTGTAACAGAGAACATTGTGCTTTGTCTCCTTGACACCAATAACTGACATTCGAAATATTCTTAATGTTCAACCCTTTCAACAATGTTATTGCATAGCCTGGAGCAGGTGGGATTTCATAGAATCCCTACAGTATGGCAGCAGGGCTGTCAGCCCATACCAACCTTCTGAACAGTATCGCACCCAGACCCCCTCCATTTCCCATGACCAATCCAGCTAACCTGCTCACGATGGTCAATTTAGCATAGCCAATCCAGCTAACCTGCACTTCTTTGGACTGTGGGAGGAAACACATGCAGACAAAGGGAGAACATGCAAACTCCACACAGACAGTCACCCAAGGGTGGAATCAAACCCAGGTCCCTAGCAATTATGAAACAGCAGGACTAACCACTGAACCTCCATGCCACTCAACCCAATCTTCTCTAGTCCAGAGGTAGGAACACTGCCACCGTATCACGAGTGATTTGAATTGGAATTTGTTCATACTGTTCCAAACTGATTTTGTAGTTTTTGGGTTTTTTTTGCTGGACCTTTGGTGTTTGGAATCATTTCACTGTAATCCTGTGAAGTATTTGCTGGTTGCAATCTGATAGAGATTAAGAGCGTATGTGTTTGGAAGTTTTCCTCACAATGTTGGGTGTATCTTTGAGACAGACAGAACCTGACCTTCAGAATGGAATAAGTGTGACAGACATGGTGGAGTTTTGTTTTTGTGTTTTGATCTGTTCTGCATCCCTGTGGAGAATTGTCTCTGTTGTATGGCAATTTAATGTGTAATAGTCACAGAGAGGGAGGAACATTCTATTAACATCATTACACAATTGATAATTTGTGGAGCTGAAACAAATTAACTGTTCTCTGGAATAAACACGAAGTGCTATGGAAACACAATAGAGAGATAGAGATTTAAAAGGTGAAGTCACCACAGGGCTATTTTCTCATTAGAGAGAAAGAGATGGTTGGTGATGGTTTAATCTGAGGGTCACCATGCTTCAGGTGAGTTTGAGAAAGTGGGACCTCCCTGGTGTAGTAACTGAATTTATGCGGTTGGCATCATTGTAAACTAGCCTTTGGAAAGACCCCTGGCTTTCTGTTGAAGTTAAATGGGGGTCCGTCCAGTTATTGAATCTTCCTGATGCCTCCAATACATATAGTTTTCAACAGGTATGAAATGCCTTGCGTTTGTTTGCTGGATAGAATCAAACTCCACTGTTTGTTTGTTTCTTCATACGCTACTGTACAGAACTGAACTGCATTTGTGACTATGTATGTGCATAAGGATATTTTTGAAATAAAAACCAAGCTAGCTGGGCTAACCAGCCCCCTAGCATGCAGTGAAAAAAGGTCATACTGGACTTGAAATGTTAACTCTGTTTCTCTCTCCACAGATGCTGCCAGACCTGCTGAGTTTCTCCAACAATTTCTCTTTTTGTTTCAGATTTCCAGCATCTGAAGTTCTTTGTTTTATTTGTCTGAAAAAAAGTCTCTGGACTTGAAATGTTAACTCTGTTCCACCCTCCACAGATGCTGCCAGACCTGTTGAGTTTCTCTGTATTTATTTTGGAATTCCAGCATCCGCAGGATTTTACTTTACTTGCTGTTGTTTTGACCACCCAAAGTGGTTGGGTAAGCCTCTCGGTTCAGGGGGAGTTGGGGAAGGCAACAGCCAGGGGCCTTTCCCACACTCCCATGAGAGGACAGACAAAATGTGAGAGTTGACACAGTGAGTTCCAGTTGCTTCCTTGTGGCCCAAACTGACCCCCTTCCTCAAGGAAAGAAAGTGCTAGAGAAACTCAGCAGGTCTGACTGCAAATGTAGTGAGAAAGCACAGTTAACGTTTCGAATCTGGTATGACTTCTCCAAGCAGCTGGCAATGTTGATGGACCTTAAATTCATTGATGCCCCCCCCCCCCCCCCCCCCAAACCACAGGTTAAGTGGTACCAGTCACAGCTCTGGGTGAGGTCAGCACGTTTAGAGTGCAGACCATGGAGGAGACAGGGTAGAGTGGGAGGGTGACTGTGGGGAGTCAAGTGTTTTTTTTTAACTTGAGCGACACTGTACAGTAGGCTACAACACACTTTCTCACAAAACCTTCTGATAAGCTTATTACTATCTCCCTCAGAGCTTCACGCTGCCTTGTCTGATATTAAAGGTAAAACTGGGAGTTTTTTTAAGCCTCTGTGAGGGATGAATCTCTCCAGATAAGACGAGAAAGATTTCATTTTGACAAATTGGCTCATCTGAGATCTATCTCGAGATAAACTGATGTCCACTGGGAACAATAACAGACTAGATGCTGCAGAATTCCAGGATGTGCATAATCTCTCTCCCACTCATCATTCAGGCAGCTCACTCTGCTATCCCTAATAAGGAGTGGGAGTACACTAAGGGACCAGTTCAAAAAGCCTTTTTTACATCCTCCCACCTTCCCAACCCCCACCGACTCCCCCAGAGAGCAAAACACACTTAAAAAAAATACAGTCATGCTTAGGAATGAATCTACTGGAGCACTGTTTAGAAATATATAAGACAAGTTTGATCAGAATGTGTTGTTTTATTTTTAAGCATTGCAAGAAAAAAATTCACACATTCCTGAAGAAGAGTCACTCGACTTGAAATATTAACCTGTTTCTCTCACCACAGATGCAGCCAGACCCGTGGTGTTTCTCCAGTGGTCTCTAGGTTTGTTTAAATGCTTTTCCTGGTTTTTCATTATTATCCTTTGGCATACTCTTAGCAGGAAAGCATAGTTAGGTAGCAACCCAGCTGAAGGCTCCCCCCCCCTCAACCCCAACCTGCTGAGTATGAAGTCCTGTTCCCATTTCTTAAAATCATCATGGATACCTCCGTTCCATGGCCCCTCAGTCCCAGCTCCCACTCCTGAGACATGGCTGCAGAATCTATTCTGACCCTTGCTGAGAGGGTACTGTGGGTTCCTGAGGCCATTTGGTCCAACAGAGACCTGAAACTGTCTCCCCTCTCCAATGGGGATAGAAGATCCCACAGCCACACCTTGGAAGAAGAGCAGAGGGGTTGAGTTATAAAGAAAGGCTGGGACCTTTCAACTGGAGTGTAGGATGTTTAGAGGTGGCCTTATAGAGTTTGATACAATCATGAGAGGTATAGATAATGTTAATGGCAGGTGTCATTTCTGGGAGGGTGGGTTTCAAAGCTAGGGAGCATATTTTTCAGGTGAGAGGAGAGAGATTTAAAAAAGACACGAGGGACAAATTTTTTACACAGTGGATGGTTCAGGTGTGGAGCAAACTTCCAGAGGAAGTGGTGAATGTGGGTACAGTTACATTTAAAAGATACTTACATGAGTAGGAAAGATTTGAAAGGATGTGGGCCAAAGCTCAGGCAGGTGGGACTAGTTTAGTTTGGGATTATGTCAACATGGACTGGTTGGACCAAAGGGTCTGTTTCCATGCTGTATGAATCTACATTCTTCCCAGTGTCCTGGCCACTGTGGGGTTGGTTAGCTCAGATGGCTGGATGTCTCAGTTGTGATGCAGTGTGACACCAACAGTATGGGCTCAATTCCAGCGCCAACTGGGCTAATCACGAAGGTTCTGCCTTCCCAACCTCTGCCCACACATATGGCATTTGATGAAAGTCAGCACCAGTTGTCCCTCTAATGAGAGAGTGGGATTATGGTGACTTCACCTTTATGAAGTTACCGGAACAGGATTGTTTGATCATTCCCACAGTGCTCCTTGCTTGTGGTGTGTGCAAATGTACTGCTCTTCCTACATTACAACAGTGACTGCATATCAAAATCACAGGTAGTAGTCACGAAAGGCACTGTCGAAAATTCGTTCTGATTTGCTGGGGGAAAATGTATTGAAATAACCCTCCCAACCCATTCCCCACCCTATGCTCCATTCTCTTCAGTTCTCAGTCTCTGATTAAATGCAGGGGAACCAGGGGACAAAGGCAGTACTGTGCTCTATTACCGCTGTCCCTGGGTGACAGTTCACCCCGGGGGTGGGGAATGAAAGTCTGGCAGAGTGCATTTCCTGCAAGTGTCCCTTCCAGTTATGTTTCTGACATGGAGCTGATGAATTGATGCTGTTGCGATGGAGAATCATGAGCTTCCAGTGTTCTCAGTTGGCTGGAGGTGCTGACAAATGTTACTGCTTTACATTTAAATCTCTTTTCTCTCGCCCTCATAAATTTAACAGCAGAGCAGAGGGGGAGTGCTACATGATGCCCTTGGGAAGGAAAGCGAGATATTTAACTTCCTTGCAATCAGAAAATCTGGATCCAAATCTCCTGAAGGAGGGGGTGTAAATATTCAGTTGCTCTACATGAGACATTAGATATGGAAGATAAAAGAGACTCCTGAAGCCTGCTGCTTAAACATTTGTGAATTATTTTGCAGCCATCCAGTGGAAAATTATTGCAGAAATTTCCTGAGGTGCCATATGTAGTGCTGGTAGCCAGACCAGCCAACTGGACCTCATAGAACATGACCTCCCTGATCGGGGCTGTTAACCTGGTCCAATCAGGGAGCCCTGGCTGACAGATATAAACAGGAGGGTCAAAGGTTCTATTCCCTCTGAGGGAGCTGGGATAGCATCAGGGACTCTCCACATGTAAATAACAGGGGTGACTTGGTGATGGGATATCGACCTCTGGAGCTATACAAGTATTGGAAACGGGAATGGTAGCAGACTATTCAGAGCAAGCTCAAGGGGCTGAAAGGCCTACTGCTTCTGTTTTGTATTTTTGTAATCCACTCCAGTTTGAGTACATTTGGAATGTCACTTCAGATTTTGGTTAGTATCCAATCAGTCCTCTGGTCTCTTCCATCCTTATAATTCTCTGAACTCCTGGCATCACCACTTTCCCCACCATTGATCCGTTGGTGACCTGGGGCCTAAACTCTTGAATTTTCTCCACAAATATCTCTTCCTTTAAGACCCTCCTTAACATATATTTTCTCCTCAACTTCCTCAGATGTTATAATGAACATCTGGAGCAGGTGGGACTTGAACCTGGGTCTCCTGGTCCAGGGGAAGGGACACCAAACCTGGCCAAGCTTTTGGTCAGCCATCCTCATTTATTCCTCCTCTGGCTCAGTGTCAGTGTTCTGTCTGAATCTGCTCTAGTGTCATGCTACGATAAACACACTACATAAATACTTATTGGTGGTGGGAAGTCTCGAAGCTTGCAACCTGAGGACTGAATTCGGGTTGGTTTTCAGATTTTTTTTTGCTGGAATTTGGCTCATGGTGTTGTTTTGTTTTAATTCATTCATGGGATGTGGGTGTCGCTGGCAGGGCCAGCATTTATTGCCCATCCCTAGTTGCCCCTTGAAGGTGGTGGTGAGCTGCCTTCATTGCTGCCCATGTGCTGTCAGTAGACCCACAGTGCCCTAAGCGGGGAGTTACAAGATTCTGACACAGCGACAGTGAAGGAACGGCGATATATTTCCAAGCAAGAATGGTGAGTGGCTCGGAGGGGAACTTGAAAGTAATGGCTGCCATTGTCCTACTAGATGGAAGTGGTCGTGGGTTTGGAAGATGCTATCTGAAATGTTTTTGTGAATTTCTGCGGAGCATCTTATAGATAGTACACACTGCTGCCCTACTGGGTTGTCAGTGGTGGAGGAGGTGCATATTTGTGGATGTGATTCCAATCCAGCATAAGACATAGGAGTGGAAGTAAGGCCATTCGGCCCATCGAGTCCACTCTGCCATTTAATCATGGCTGATGGGCATTTCAACTCCACTTACTCGCACTCTCCCTGTAGCCCTTAATTCCTTGCGAAATCAAGAATTTATCAATCTCTGCCTTGAAGACATTCAACGTCCCGGCCTCCACTGCGCTCTGTGGCAATGAATTCCACAGGCCCACCACACTCTGGCTGAAGAAGTGTCTCCTCATTTCCGTTCTAAATTGACCCCCTCTAATTCTAAGGCCGTGCCCACGGGTCCTAGTATCCCTACCTAACGGAAACAACTTCCCAACATCCACCCTTTCTAAGCCATGCATTATCTTGTAAGTTTCTATTAGATCTCCCCTCAACCTTCTGAACTCTCATGAATACAATCCCAGGATCCTCAGCCATTCATCGTATGTTAATGGCTGCTTTGTCCTGGAAGGTGTCAAACTTCTTGTGTTGTTGCAGGCTGCACCCATCCAGGTGAGTGGGGTGTGTGGAGGGAGTGAGGGGGTGGGGTAGGAGGTTGAGCTGAGTTAGTCCAGGGTCAGTCACATCACTTGGAATGAAAGACCAGTGTGCAAAGATGATAGCTGTTCCAGAACTAATCCATACAAAACCATAAATCATTGAAATTATTCAATAAGAATTAAAACACGTGCCTGGCATCCAATAAAATTTTCTGAAGGAGGGTCTAGGCCCGAAATGTCAGCTTTCCTGTTCCCCTGGTGCTTGGCCTGCTGTGTTCAGCCAGCGCTATGCTACCTTATCTCAGATTCTCCAGCATCTGCAGTTCCTACTATCTCTGAGCCAATAAAAATGCCCAGTTTACATCCATCTCTAGTTTTCAGGTTTGAGACCTCCCACAGTGAGATACTCAATAGAATTACAAAGAATTCACGATACTGAAGGAGATCATTTCAGCCCCTCTGTTCCATGCTGATGTATATTCTTCTTCCAGCCTCCCTCCATTCTTCTTTAAAAACAGAAATTGCTGGAAAAGCTCAGCAGCATCTGTAAAGAGGGATCAGTGTTAACGTTTAAGGTCCAGTGACCCTTTCTCTCCTTTATCTCGCTTAGTCAACATATCCTTCAAATTCTTTCTCCCTCATGTCTTTATCCAGCTTTCCCTTGCACTGTTCACTCCCTGTGGTAGCAACTTCCACATTCTCCCCACTTCCTGCATGAAGAAGTTTCTTGTGAATTTCTGATTGGATTTGTTAGTAATGATTTATAGACCCTTAGTTTTGGTGTTCCTCCCCAGTCGTAGAGACATAGAGCTGTACAGCATGGAAACAGACCCTGCAGACCCCCTAGTCCATGACAATCAAATATCCTAAATTAATCTAGTCTCATTTGGCCCATATGAATCTAAACCCTTCCTATTCATATACACTTCCTTTTAAATGCTGTAATTGTACCAGCCTCCACTGCTTCCTCTGATAGCTCATTCTGTACATGCACCACCCTCTGCATGAAAAGTTGCCCTTTTGGTCCTACCCCTGTAAAAGTGGAAAGCCTCCTCCCTACATCCCAAATGCCTCTCTGAATGAATTTCCCAGACCCCCACTCCTTGACACTGATGACTAACTGGCGGGGAGACCAAACATCCCCTCTGCATAGTCAGATCCCATGCAACACAGACTTTCTTGTCCCAGTTGGCCATGTGAGGACACTGTTCATTTGAAACGACGGAGGGGCATTGTGGAGTCATAGTGCTTGCTGAACTAGATCTACTCATACTGTTTGCAAACAGGAGATGGTTACTGTGGAATCATATAAACAAGATATGAATGAATTGACTGTGTAATGATAAGAAATGTGTGACTTTGTTAAACGAGCACCTCACACCACTGTCTTGTTGATTAAATAACTGCTTTTATCTATTCCTAATAACTCACTTCGAACAGGAGCATTTTTAGATTAAAAGTCATTCATTGTGAAAAATGAAATTCGGTTTCTTTTCCTAATGGTTAGTCATCATACAAACCTATGTCTTTCTGCTGTTCCATTAACGTTCAGCTCCATAATTGAATGTTCCTTTTGAGTAGCAAACTAGCTGCTGTTTCAACCATACACTAGTATTACCATTTAATTTTCATTGAAGGAGGATGTTTTTCTATTTATTACATATTCAACATAAATTATGCAAATACAGACTGTCCTCTGTGCACAGTTTCTAATGCTTACAGCTGCTCCCATGTGTTAGTTTTGAATTCGCCCAAGGGGTGAGACACTCCGCCCTTCTAAGGCCACAGATAGTGGATTCCCGTTCCAGTCCCGGAAATTGGAGAACAAAAATATCCAAACCGGCACTTACCTCGCACTGCTGAGGGAGTACTGCACCATCTTTCAGTGAAATGGGAGCCCCAGCTGCCTCTCAGTTCAACATTTATGTCTTTTTTTTTTTCTTTCATTTGTGGGATGTGGGTATCTCTGGCTGTTACTTGTCACTTGTTAGCCTAAACCTGGATATTGTCTTGATCTTGTTCTCTCTGATGCCCCCAGGACAATCTTTATCTCTCCACCATCAGCTTGCCTTGCTGGTAGAACTTATTTGAAATCACCTTCCAGATATTTCGTAGCTGGGCACAGCTTTTATCTTATGCCAAACCCTCTTCTCTGGGGCCAAATACTTCCTAAATGGTGAAAAGAGCAACAGTGGAGGCTGAAAATGCTTTGAGGGTCCAGAGATATGGACCGTTAACATTTATGAACAGGCCACAGAAATGAATGGAAAAGGCTTGATTAGACCAGAGAAGACAGTGAACGTTCCTGGGTACCAGACCTTAGACTGGATTAGTTACAATCTCATTAAATTGTGGACAACATTCCAGGGACAAAGCAGCCTAATCTTATTCTTATGTTCCTTTAAAACTGATCAGCAGGACAGATAAAACAATACTGTGATTACCAGAGCACAGAGTGTAACGGTAGAAATAATGTCACTGAGCTAGTAATCCAGGCTCATATTCTTGGGGTCACAGGTTCAAATCCAAACCACCTCAGCAGCTGGTGGAATTTAAATTCAATTCATAAAGTTGGGAGTCGAAGGCTTGTGACTACATAACTACGTTTTTTTTTTGTTCTGCAAACCCATTTGGTCCATCTAATGGAAGGAAGTCTGCCATTTTTACCTGTCAGAGCCTTCATGTCACTCCAGACCCACAGCAATGTAGTTGACTCCAAACTGCCCTCTGCAACAGCTAAAGTCAGTCAGGGCATTTAGGGAAGGAGCAACAGATGCATGGCAATGCCAGTTAAGGAATACAACAGGGTATAGAAAGCTGGAACCTAAATAATGGATGTGGAATCTCTGATGTGACTACAGATCAGAGGAGTTAATATACATTGCCCACCAATTACTGTTGGATTTGTTACGGACCAGACCAGACCCGCCTTCCCCCACCAAAATATTTTAGAAGGCAGCCTATACCCTAAATTTTTCTTATTTTAAAGGCAAATGTGTCAAGTGTCTGTTCCCAATATGATGTGACTGGTCAAACTACTCAATGTTAAGCAAAACACGATTTATCTAAACACTGCAATTAAAGTACAACAAAGAGGAATTTAAAATAACTCAACTGTATTGGAAAACTTAACCAAATTATAGATACAGTACTATTACTAATTAACTGTTCCCATAGAATAACATCCCATAAACATACCCTGTAGCAAAAAATATAGGAAAACTCAGGCACAAATTCTCAGTTCTCCAATCCAGGAGGGAAAAAAAAACATCAAGAGAAAATTCAGAGAATGGTGGCCAGGAGACTGAAGCTTCCAACTCTGTGGAGACCCCAATAGCTGCTGCTTAAAGCTAAACCTAAGAACCAAAAAAACTAGAAACCCTGGTCTGTAAGAGTTGGACTCTACCCAAGCTGCACCATTTGTCCAGCATTTTTTAAAAAAAAACCCAAGGCCTCAAGTTGTTTACTCCAGTGATCTTCAGTAGGCGCATCAGCATCTATCTTTCACAACCTCCTCAAAAAAACGAGGAAAAAATAACCTCTTGAGACCCACAGCATCTTTAAAATAAAAAGTTTCTGCTTTCACTCTGAGTAGTTGCAATTTATCACTGCTCATTTGTAGACCCCAAAAATGAAACCACTCGCTTATTATAATTCTTCTGATCTTCATTGAGTTCCTGCTGACTGGTGGTGAAGACTATGCAACTTCTCAACTTTCTCTTCGAATCCTCACCTCCTCATCACTGGTGACCTCTCGGCAAATTTCTGTAGCATTCATCCTGTAGCCATGACAATAGCAGTGGTACCTAACTACACTCAAACATGCTTGGATTAATGTGTGTAGTTCTGGTCCCCAAAGTACCACAACGATGTTAAACCACTGGCAAAAGTGCATGAAAGACTTGCAAGGATCAGATATATAATTTAGAAGGAATGCCCTCATGCAGAGATTGGATGCTATGCAGTGTAGATAAGCAGATTGCATTAATGCTTTTAAGGGGCAGTTTGATGCAGACACATGAGAGAAATATAGTATAGAGAGGGATATGGTGGAAGGACTAATTACAGAAACTTGTGTGAAGTATAAACAACAAAAGTCGGGCCAAATGGTCTGTTCCTGTTATGTTAACATCCTCATTTCTTTGCTTCTTTCAAGAAGTGTGGGTATTACCAACTGGGCCAACATCTGTTGCCTATCCCTCAGTTCTCTCCCTGAATCGAGTGACTTGCTCAGCCATTCTGAAGGCAGTTAATAATAAACTACATTGCAGCATGTTTGGAGTCACATGTAGGCCTCTCCAGGTAAGGGTAGATGATTTCCTTCCCAAAGCAACAATCACTGCTGGTTCAGTGGTTAGCACTGCTGCTTCACAGCGCCAGGGACCCAGGCGCGATTCCACCCTTGGGCTGGGGTGTTTTGTCTGTGTGGAGTTTGCACATTCTCCCAATGTCTGTGTGGGTTTCTGCCGGGTGCTTTGGATTCCCCTGCCCTATGGGAAAGACCTTGGTTATTCACCTTATCTGCGCCCCTCATGATTTTATAAACCTCTATAAAGTCACCCTACAGCCTCTGATGCTCCAAGGAAAGTTGCCAAGGTATCCTTATAACTCAAACCCTCCAGTCCTGGCAACATCCTTGTAAACTTATTCTGTGCCTTTTCTAGTTTAGCGATGTCCTTCCTTATTACAGTTGTTTTTAAATACCACCATCTACCATTAATTCAGCTACTTATTAAGATATCTCACCCATAGCCCAATACTGAAAAAAATTACTTAAAGTTTATTGCATGTAGCAACCAATTCCTTAAGTAAGTAAATTAAGCCTCACAACCAATGTTAGCTATTACCCAATTAATGGTGGAATTTAGCTACGATTCCAAACACAGCATCTAACTTTGAACGTGTCCAGGGTTCAATCATTGTGTTGTTTTTTTCGTTGAAGCTCTAACATTGAATTCTTATAGGAATTGCCATCTTGTGAAGTTTATGAAGTGACATTATTGATGATCCTTTAGATCTTTTCATCCACAACGTTGACTACACTTCCAGAGTCATCAAGCCTGTAGCTTGCCTTCTCACAAAGAGTAGCTTTCCCATTCCTTGTACCATTTGGCATTAACTCTCTGTTTGAAAACATAACTTTCCTGCAATTAACCCTTTTGCTTCAGGACATCCCTTCTCCAGGCAATCATAATTCTGCTTTTGTCATGAAGAGCAGGTTATCAAACAATATTATCTTCTCTCTCACGGGAAAAAGCTTGTTTATGTTGCTTCAACTCCTTCTTTCCAAGGTTAGTTAATTAGTGTGTTCCTTTTAATTCCTTCATAACGTTTTCTTTGTCCATTTCATCCCGGGAAATGATTTATTCCAGAAAGAGTTATTTCTGGTTCTTTCAATCCCTGAACAGTTATCAAAGCTCTGAAGTTTACAGTATCACATTGTGAACCTTACCATTCACAGAGACCTCTCGGAAGACATGTCAATGGGCACTGCCATTAAACAAAAGTAATTGTATTGTGGTAAATGTGGTACCTTGATATTCAATGCTATTTCCATCATTGACTTCCCCCACTATCAATATCCTAAAGCCATTGACCAGAAACTCAACTGGATTTGCCATGTAACCACAGCAGCTACAAGAGCAGGTCAGAAGCTAGGAATACTGCAGTAAGTAACTCACCTCCTGACTCCCCAAAGCCTGTCCACCAACTACAAGACACAAGTCAGGAGCGTGATGGAATACTCCCCACTTGCCTGATGGGTGCAGCCCCAACAATGCTCAAGAAGCTCAAGATCATCCAAGTCAAAAGCAGCCCGCTTGATTGGCACCACATCCATAAACATTCACTCCCTCCATCAGCGGTAGCAGTAGTGTGTACTATCTACAAGATGTACTGCAGAAATTCACCAAAGATCCTCAGACGGCACTTTCCAGTCCCATGACTACTCCCATGAAGAAGGTCAAGAGCAGCAGATACCTGGGACCACCACCCCCTGCAAGTTCCCTTCCAAGCCAGTCACCATTTTGCCTTGGAAATAAATTGCCATTCCTTCAGTATTGCTGGGTCAGAATCCTGGAACTCCATCCTTAAGGGCATTGTGGGTCTACCTACAGCATATAGAGTCTAGCGGTTCAAGAAGACAGCTCACTACCACGTTCACAAGACCAGCTGGGAACGGGTAATAATTGCTGGCCTAGCCAGTGACTTCCCCCGTGCCACAAGAATAAAAATGAACTTTGAGAGCTGTAATAGTGTATTTGAATAATGAAAGGATTAGGATGCCCTTCACGCTCTGAAACCAATGTATGTCCTGACGTGATGTTTTTCAGTTCCTACGCATTAGTGTAATCTAATTTGTGCAGCTCACATGAATCTGTGGGGAAAAACTATTCTGATCTTGTTGAACCTTTTGAGTTCTGAACAGTCCTGTGCAAGCTAGCCATAAAAATATCACAAAATCTATACTCCATTTGAAAAGCTGTGGAGCAGACTCTGAACATCTCACTGCAAATTCAGAGGAAAGAATTTGGTTTAAGAGACATAGCTGCTGTTTGCCAGTAAGAATGTTTCAGTCTTTGGTGTTGGCTAGCTCAGTTGGCTGGACAACTAACTTGTAATGCAGAATGATGCCAACATTATGGGCTCAATTCCTGCATCAGCTGAGGTTATCATGAAGGACTCTCCTTCTCAACCTCACCCCTCACCCAAGGTGTGGTGACCCTCAGGTTAAACCACACCAGTCGTTTCTCTCTAATAAGAGAGCAGAACTGTGGTCCTGTGGGATTATGGTGACTCTACCTTCCCTTTCCCCTTCAATCCTCGGGGATAACTCAAGTAATGAGTAGGGCCAAGCAATGGGTCAGGTGCTGTTGTTTTAAAGGGACCAGGCAGAGGGTAACATTTGGCCAGGAGTACGGGATTGCAGACCAGAATAGAAGCTTGGAAGTGTGTCAAGAGGGTCAGCCAAGGTTAGTTCAAATGCAGTAGAGACAAATCAATGACTGGCAATGATACAGATTGAGACGGAAGAGAGAGTAATGGAGGAGAGTGTCAGAAACCAATTGGTAAAAGCAAAGGGCTGCAGAAACTGAAATCTGAAGTGTACTGGAAAAAACTCAACAGGTCGGGTAGCATTTGTGGGCAGAGTAAAGGAGTTAACGTTTCAAGTCTGGTGTGACCCTGCTATTCTATGGAGTGTGTCAGTCAATGACTAGTGGACAGTAGAGTGGCCACTGTTGGAGAACAAGAGGGACTCTGAACCCACAGAGTCGGGGAGAGAGAGCCCGTACTGACCAATCACACCAGACCAGCCTTCACTGGACAGAGCAAAGAGGGTCACCCGCATCGTTTATCACACAGAGGGTGGATCGTGTGTGGAATGAACTGCCAGAGAAAGTGGTAGATGCAGGTATAGTTGCAACATTTAAAAGACACTTGGACAGGTACATGAATAAGAAAGGTTGAGAGGAACATGGGCCAAACACTAGCAAGTGTGACTAGTATAGAACATAGTATGGTACAGTACAGTACAGTACAGGCTCTTCGGCCCACAATGTTGTGCCGACTTATTATCCTACTCTAAGATCAAACTACTCTGCATGCCAGTTTGGGAAACTTGGGTGGTGTGGATGAGCTGTTTCTGTGCTGTACAACTCTATGACTCCATGATACAGGAGATCGAAGGGTGAAGCGGGGGGTGGGGGGGCAGTCCAATGGGAAGCTGAGTACAGGCAGTAAGTATTGCCTCACAGATTGGCACTCAAACCATTTCCACTTTTAACTCGGGCACTGCCAAATGCAAAAGGGGTTGTGTACTTAGCCACCTGTGGGATATCCACCATGAAGGCTTGATTCTGCCTCGTTATTAAACTTCTAACTACGTTGAAAGTTTAATGGACTGAGCACAAGGCTCAGGAAGAAAAGCATTTGGTTTGAGATAACAAGGTGTAGATCTGGATGAACACAGCGGGCCAAGTAGCGTCAGAGGAGCAGGAAGGCTGACGTTTTGGGCTTTCTGCTCATCTGATGCTGCTTGGCCTGCTGTGTTCATCCAGCTCTACACCTTATTATCTCAGATCCTCCAGCGTCTGCAGTTCCTACTATCTCGAAAGCATTTGGTTTGAGGCGGCTTTGGCCAGGAGTAGGAATATGTGCAGACCATAGCCAGTGCTTCACTGCAGAAGGAGATCAGTAAATACAAGATATTGATGAACACACGTAAAAACACCCAGCAGTGGACAGGGCAAAAACTGCACAAGTCTGCTCTCAAACTAGATAAATGGGGACCAGGAATGTGTGAATCACAGATGAGTCAGCAGCCGGGAGTTGTATCTGTGCTTCAATAGCTGACGGACCATTGATTTGAGATTAATTAAGTGATGGTTCTGAACATATCCTTTCATGTAACCTTCAAAGAAATGTATTTCTCCTTGACTGAGAGACTGTCCATCATGAGAATTGTTTATTATACGATACTGCCATATAACCTCCTAATGTACGGTCTGCGTGCAGATCTCTTCTGCTCAGGAAGCATATGCAGGACTCTAAATGCCAAATCTGGATATTTATTGGATTTTAAACAGAAATCAATATTTACTGAGGTTGTGCAAATAGCCCCATGTGAACAAAGCGTTACATAAAAATATGTTTTCATTAAACTCTTAGTCCGTCCTGACATTGCAGTAAAATATTGTCACTAAAGCCAAATATTTGAGAGGTTAACCACCTCAGAGTTACCAATCTACAGTGTAGTGGTTCAGCTTTAATGTCAATGAGCCAGAAATCTTGAGTTAAGTCTAGGGCTCTGAAAACGTGGGTTTACATCCAACAGAGGCAGCTGGTGGTATTTAAATGTGATTAATAAAATTGAAATATCAAACTAAAGACCCTGGCAGCTACCAAAGATGGTTGCCAAAACTGGTCTGATTTGCTCATTTTTCTTTCAGAAAGGAAATCCGCCATTCTTATCCAGCATGGTCTATAGACCTACAGGGTCACAGAAGTCTTACTGTGCACAACAGGGGCATTTGTCCCATCTTGACTAAGCTGGCTCTTCAAACTAGCATTGTTACCTAGCAACAATCTCCTGATTTCACTCTGTATCCTCACAAACTAATTTACGACAGTGCGGTTGATTCTTAACCGAAATGGTCTAGCAAGTCACTCCAGAGGCAATTAACCTAAGGTCAAGGATTACGTTGAATAGGCATCCACTTTAGAGTAAGGCTTTGGCATTCTTAAACAAAAATAGAAGTTGCTGGAAAAGCTCAGCAGGGCTGGAAGCATCTGTGGAGAGAAATCAGAGTTAATGTTTCAGGTCAAGTGACCCTTCCTCAGAACAGGAAGCCAGTTCAGTTCAGATATGTGGAAAAGACATGATTGTGTTGAAGAACAACCCATTAATAGCAGGAAACTACTCTGTTTCTGTTTAGAACATAGAACAGTACCATCTCCATTGCCTTTCATTTTTGAATGTGACTCACAATCCTTCAAACCCTTTCCTGATTATTTTTTAAAGAGTCTCTTCAGTGCTTTACAGGAACCATTCTCTAGGATCTCTTTAGCAGACAGGGCCAAATTCTCTCCGAAAGTGCCACTTTCAACTTATTCTTCTTGTTGGACTTTATCTGGAGTGTGACTTTGCCCCAAAAAAAATCTCTGGAACCAGGAACATCGATAAAGAGTTGAAACTAATAACTTTCGTTTAAATAGCGCCTTAAACACAGTAAAACTTAGTCAGAAGTTACACAACAGCAGGTTTGCAGTCCAACAGGTTTATTTGAAATCACAAGCTTTCGAAGCACTGCTCCTTTGTCAGGTGAAGTAGAGGGAAGGACACAGGTACAGAGTTTATAGGCGGAGAGATGATTGCAATATAATTCCAGGTAATTAAGAGTGTCAAAAAGTTAGTACAAATGGTGTGAGTGGAGTGTCGATAGACTGAACGACAAGACTGCAGGTGATCAAAAGTGACAAACAGTGTGAATAAAGTGTACAGCAAGTTAAGGGATGATCTACAATCCAGTCCCAAGGCACTTTTCAGGAGCATCTGACAATGAGGTACAAAAGGAGATAGGGCTATTAACCAACAGGTTAGTTGATGGGATACATCAAGACCAATGTAGTAAGCTAGTTCCTTTCCACAAAAAGCAGGACAGATCCAAGCCAGGCAATTACTACCCCATCAGGCTAGGCTTAATCATCAGTAAAGTGATGGAAGGTGTCAGTAACAGAGCTATCAAGCAGCATCTGCTCAGCAATAACCTGCTCAGTGACGCCCAGTTTGGGTTCCGCCAGGACCACTCAGCTCCTGACCTCATTACAGCCTTGGTTCAAACATGGACAAAAGAGCTGAATTCCAGTGGTAAGGTGAGAGGGACAGCCCCTGACAACAAGTCCACATTTGACTGAGTGTGACATCAAGAGCCCTAGCAAAACGGGAGTCAGCGGGAATCAGGGGGCAAACTCTCCAGTGGTTGGAGTCATATCTGGCACAAAGGAAGATGGTTTTGGTTGTTAGAAGTCAGTCATCTCAGCTTCAAGACACCTCTGCAGGTGTTTCTCAGGGTAGTGTCCTAGGCCGAACCATCTTCAGCTGCTTCATCAATGACCTTCCCTCCATCATAAGGTCAGAAGTGGGGACGTTCGCTGATGATTGCACAGTGTTCAGCACCATTCGAGACTCCTCAGATACTGGAGCAGTCCATGCCCAATTGCAGAGCTGGACAATGTCCACTTTTGCGCTGCAAGGTGGCAAGTTAAATTCAAGCCACACAAAAGTCAAGATTGACCATCTCCACCAAGAGAGAATATAATAACTAGGATCCTGCGGTGAGTAACTCACCTCTAGGTTCCCCAAAGACAAATCTCAGGAGCGTGATGGAGTACACCCCTAGATGAGTGCAGCTCCAACTAAACTCCATAAGACCATATGACACAGGAGCAGAAGTAGGCCATTCAGCCCATCAAGTTTGCTTCACCATTCAATAAAATCACAGCTGATCTGATAATCCTCAACTCCACTTCCTGCTTTTTTTTGTGTCCATGTGGATTTCCTCTGGGTACTCCGGTTTCCTCCCAGAGTCCAAAGATGTGCAGGTTAGGGGATCGGCCTTGCTAAATTGCCCCATAGTGTCCAGGTTTGTTGGGTTACCCATGGGAAATACAGGGTTACAGGGTTAGGGTAGAGGGTGTGGGTCTGGGTGGGATGGTCTTTGGTGGGTCAGTGTGGACTTGATGGGCTGAATGGCCTGCTTCCACACTGTAGGGATTCTAAGGGTTCAAAGCTGTTCACAAATTCCCATGTACAGTCTGACTAGTGCTTATGTATAATTTTACCAAGATCTCCTCCTTCTATTTTTGTACTCCACTCCATTTGAAATAAAGGCCAACACTCCATTAACATTTCTCTTACCAGCTGATTTTCTATGCTTACTCTTTGTGATTCTTGCACAGGGCTCGAAAATCCCTGTATTCTGTACATTATGTGTGTTCTGTAACTTTCCGCGTCTTTCTTTATTTAACTGATATTCAGCTCCACTCAAGAAGCTTGACACCACCCAGAACAAAGCAGCCCGCTTGATTGGCACCACATCCACAAGCATCCACTCCCTCCACCACTGACACTCAGTAGCAGCAGTGTGTACTGTCTACAAGATGCACTGCAGAAATTCACCAAAGATCCTCAGACCTTCCAAACTTCCAAACACATAACCACTTCCATCTGGAAAGGGCAGACGTTACATGGGAGCACCACCCCTTGCAAGTTCCTTTCCAAGCCACTCACCATTCCAGCTTGGAAATATATCACTGCTCTTTTAGCACCGCTGGGTCAGAATCTTGTAACTCCCTCCCTAAGGGCACTGTGGGTCAACCTACAGCACATGGGGTGCAACAGTTCAAAGAAGGTAACTCACCACTGCCTTCTCAAGGGCAACTACAGATGGGCAATGAATTCTGGCCGAGCTAGGGATGCCCATGTCCTCTGAAAGGAGAATTAAAGAATAGCAGAGGTTTAGGGAGGGTCTTCCAGACATAACACTCAGCAGTTTAAGGTCTGACCTGCTGATGGTGGTTTGAGCAAACCTCAGCCATGAGACAAATTAAGTGTTGGGCACTTTGACCAGTTCAAGTATTAAAAACAATTTACACAAGTGCTCTTGTTGATAAGGTGGACAAAGGGTCAGAGAATTCAGTTTGCAGTTCAACTTGATTGTATTAACAAAATATTCCTGATTAAAATCCTATGTGAGCATTTCCCAAAGTCCCACAGTATTTACTCTCTACCTAGATCTATCCATCTGAGAAAGGATATTACTTGCAATGATCCAATGATACTTGCAATGAGCTGGGCTGTTGGGATCTCTTTCCTCCCTGACCTAGGGCTGGCTGTCTTCCTCGAAGGTGGGACTTGTAGGTCTGGGTTGATCCTCTCCTAGGTCTTCTTGAGTTGGCTCACAGTTTTCCACCATGAGTCTTGCTATGAGTTTTCACTGAGGAATTGGCTTCCAGGTGTGTGTTTTTATCCTCCCTTGCACCAGACCTTCCAGAATGTTCTGTCACCATTGGCTAATGGGGTCATGAGCTGGGTTCAAATCTAAAGTTGGGGGCACGGTGGCTCAGTGGTTAGCACTTCTGCCTCACAGCATCAGGGACCGGGGTTCGATTCCACCCTCGGGTGACTGTCTGTGTGGCGTTTGCACATTCTCCCTGTGTCTGCCTCTGGGTGCTCCAGTTTCCTCCCACAGTCCAAAGATGTGCAGTTTGGATGGATTGCCCATTGTGCTCAGGGATGTGTAGCTTAGGTGGGTTATAGGGGGATGAGTGTGGGTGGGATCCTCCAAGGGTTGGCATGGACTTGTTGGGCAGAAGGGCATGTTTCCACACTGTAGGTGTTCTATGAAGAATGATAAAATGACACCCTTCACATTTGCCATGCTGGGAGGTGCACACACTCAGGCACTGATTGACACTTCTCCAAAATACAACTTCCAGGCTTGTTTTAACTGGCCCTTGAACCTTTGTAATCCCTTTGATCTTGGTTTCTACTGTTCTCTATAGTCAATGGCTACTGACTGCTGTTTATTTTCAGTAATATGGTCACAGAGTCATACCGCACAGAAACAGACCCTTTGGTCCAACTAATCCACGCTGATCATAATCCCAAACAAAACCAGTCCCACCCACCTGCTCCTGGCTGATATCCCTCCAAACCTTTCCTATTGATGATCTTATCCAAATGTCTTTTAAATATTGTAACTGTACCTGCATCCACCACTTTCTCTGGAAGTTCATTCCACTCTGTGAAAAAGTTGCCCCTCATGACCTTTTAAATTCTTTCCCCTTTCACATTAATCATATGGCCCTTGTTTTGAACTCCCCCACCCTAGGGAAAAGACCCATGTCGTTCACCTTATCTATGTCCCTCATGATTTTATAAACCTCAATAAGGTTTACTCTTCCTACAATGCAGTGAAAAAAGTCCCAGCCTTCCCAGTCTATCTTTATATCTCAAAACCTCTGTTCCCAGCAACATCCTGGTAAATCTTTTCTGAACCCTCTCCAGTTTAATAATATCCTTCCTAGAAATGTGTGACCAGAACTGGACACAGTATTCCAGAAGAGGACTCACTGATGTCCTGTACTACCTCAACATGACGTCTCAACTCCTATATTCAAAGGGCCAAAAAATGAAGTTTGGCCAATTTTCTATCAGGCCTGATTTCTCTGGCTGTGGGTCAATTTAGAACATCCAATTTTGGGCACACAGTCACCTGACCAGATGAGGGTCAGCACTTAGTTCATCTTCATCCTGTTCTTTCAAATTGTTCTCTCTTTCCATGTGTGTGAGAGTATGTAAGTGTACGTGTGTATGTGTGTGTGTATGTCTGTGATTGTGTGTGTGTGTCAGTGTGTGTCAGTATGTGTGTGTGTCAGTGAGAGTGTGTGTGTGTTAGTGAGAGTGTGTGTGTGTTAGAGTGTGTGTGCGTTTGTGTGTGTATCTGTGTGCTTGTGTGCACGTGTGTGTGTGTGTGTGTGTGTACGTGAGTGCATGTGTGTGCATGTGTAATTGAGGTCAGTCAGCCTGAAGCTACAACTGTTTGATTCGGTGATTGGGGCTACCAATTGACTGGGTCGTGTTAGCCATGGTCAGTCTGTGTACAGACATCAGCATCTCTCTAGTGAAATCTTAACGAAATTATCAAGGAAAACGATTATGAATTAGCCAACAATTTCAAAGAAGAAGAGATTAAATCTCCCCGCAGTGAATCCTTAAGCATTGTTGCGCCTTATTTCCTATTACTCTGTTTTACGTCAGAATCAATCACCGTGTGTAAATGTTACTGATGATAATAAGGCTGGACGAGGGTTTATATTGTGCATGGCAGGCTTCTGTTGTGTTCCTGTCAATAACACGTCAAATTCTCTTTATGTTGTTTTTCAACTGACCCAGTTCAATCACTAATCTGCCACTATTAAACACCAGTCATTAAAGCAGTCATTGACAAATAATGGCTTCTCAAGCCTCAATGAGGCTGATAAATGAAGGAACCTTTCATAAATCAAAATATTAATCACAACTCCTTCTGATTTATTTTCACTGTTTTTTTACAGATTATTATGTATAACCCTGCAGTATTCTTAATCCTCCCTTCCATTGATGGCCGTGCATTCAGCTGACTGGCCTCTGAGCACTGGAATTCCCTCTCTAAACCTGTCCACGGTCTCTCCTTAAGATCCCCATCATTGATCGAGCTTTTGATCACTGTCCTAAAATCTCTCCTTTATGGCTCAGAGTCTCGACAAGGTTCCAGTGAACCACAGCGTTTCGCTCCGATAAATGCAGAAGGTGAAGGCAAGTTGTTGCAGTACAAGAAGATTAGTCTCGAAACATTAACTCTGTCTTTCTCCCTCCACTGCCAGACCTCGCTGAGTGTTTAGGGCTGGAAGGTGGGATTAGTGTGGATAGGTCGGCCCAGTTTCGATGGGCTGAAGGGCCTATTCTGTGCCGTATGACTCCAGCACTTGCTGAGTTGTTTCAGGTTTCCAGCAACCAAAGCCATTCAAATGGGGGAAAGAAGCAGGAATGCTGTACTGATAAGGGACTAGAATTAAAGGGGGGTACCAATACTGTTCTCCGCAGCATTGAGCAGAGCTGAATTGTCTGCCTGGTGCCAAATTTAAGGGCATCTCCTCAGGGCAGGACAGGAACTTGGAATGGGAGGCGAGGGATCCTGTTGTCTTTGTGCATGTTGGTACTGGATTATCAGATCACAGTGGAGCGGCACGCTAGCTCAGTGGGTAGCAATGCTGCCTGACGGCACCAGGGACCCAGGTTCAATTGGGTGACTGTCTGTGTGGAGTTTGCACGTTCTCCCCGTGACTGCGTGGGTTTCCTCCGGGCGCTCCAGTTTCCTCCCACTGTCCAAAAACGTGCAGGGTAGGTGGATTGGGCGTGCTAAATTGGCCCATAGTGTGCAGCCTAGGTGGGTTAGCCAGGGGTAATGCAGGGTTACAGGGATAGAGTAGGGGGCAGGGCCTGGGTGGGATGCTCTTTAGTGGGTTATTGTGGACTCGATGGGCCAAATGACCTCTACCTGCACGGTAGGGGTCCTATGATTCCATGGTCCCTTTGAATGGCAGGCAGACGTGATGGGCTGAATGTTCTAGAACTGCTCCTACATCAGACAGTCTTATTGCCCTAAATGCCTTGGACTGTATAATGAGTATAGGTCTTGGCATAGAAATGGAGACATTATCTTGAGTACATTCAAGCTCCTTCAACTGGCATATTCTGTCTCATAATCTTTTGTCTATTTATTTGCATTATCAGTGTTGGCTTCTGTCCCATGTGTTTATATAATTATACTGTGCCAAACTATTAAGTGGTAAACAATTTTGACAAGCTGTTGAAATATAAAAATAAATTGGGTCTTTGCATTACTTTTTCACTGAATTGGAATCAATGCTGAGTTCCTTCGAGAGCTGGGAAATGGATTGAGAGAAGCAGAAAGTGTAAATTAATGGAAATAACATCACACATCTCGCAGACAGAGAGAGATACAAAGAGAAAATGTAATTTTTGTACTTAATGTTCAAGGAAAAGGTCCATTGCTGCCACAGTGCTGGTATTGTCTAAATTATTCATTGCACTTGAACACAAAGGCACAAAACCCAGAGGAATGTTCCTTTTTTTTAATATAGGGGCTACCTTCCAAGGAGATGAACGCCTGATCTGTTTTCCACAAGGAAAACCCCTTCTTTAAGGAAAATGAGCTATAATTTTAAATGTCCAGACGATGAGAGAGAAATTTTCACATGCCCAAGGAAACGGAAACTGCAGATGTTGGAAACCAGAAACAAAAACAGAAATTGCTGGAAAAGCTCAGCAGGCCTGGCAGCATCTGTGGAGGGAAATCAGAGTTAACGTTTCGGGTCCAGTCACCCTTTCTTATCATTGAATGTCAAGGGGTGGTGGTTAGATTGTCTCTTATTGGAGATCATCATTGCCTGGCGTATGTGTGGCACAAATGTTACTTGCCACTTGTCAGCCCAAGCCTGGATATCACCCAGATCTTGTTGCATTTGAACATGGACTGCTTCAGTATCTGAGGAGTCGCGAATGGTGCTGAACATTGTGCAATCATCAGCGAACATCCCCACTTCTGACCTTATGATGGAGGGAAGATTATTGATGAAGCAGCTGAAGGTGGTTGGGCCTAGGATACTATTCTGAGCAATTCCTGCAGAGATGTCCTGGAGCTGAGATGACTGACCTCCAACAGCCACGACCATCTTTCTACGTGTCAGGTATGACTCCAACCACCGGAGAGTTTGCCCCCTGAAACGCTTTGATTCTAGTTTTGCTTGGGCTCCTTCATGCCACACTCAGTCAAATGCAGCCTTGATATCAAGGGCTGTCACTCTCACCTCACCTCTGGAATTCAGCTCTTTTGTCCATGTTTGAACCAAGACTGTAATGAGGTCAGGAGCTGAGTGGCCCTGGCAGAACCCAAACTGGGCGTCACTGAGCAGGTTATTTCTGAGCAGATGCTGCTTGATAGCACTGTTACTGACACCTTCCATCACTTTACAAATGATCGAGAGGAGACTGATGGAGCGGTAATTGGCCAGGTAGGATTTGTTCTGTTTTTGTGTACAGGACATACTTGGGCAATTCTCCATATTGTCAGGTACATACCAGTGTTGTAACTGTACTGGAACAGCTTGGCTAGGGGAAAACAGCAAGTTCTGGAGCACAAGCCTTCAGTACTATTGCTGGAATGTTGTCAGGGCCTGTAGCCTTTGTAGTATTCAGTGTCTCCAACCATTTCTTGATATCACGTGGAGTGAATCGAATTGGCTGAAGACTGGTACGTGTAGTACTGGGGATCACTGGAGGATGCTGAGACAGATCATCCACTCGATAGTTCCAGCTGAAGATTGCCGTAAATGCTTCATCCAGTGAGATTAGCTACTTTAACACTGTTCATTGTACCAAATGATACATTCAGTCCATTAAACTCCTGTCCTACACCTAGTAAATCATTGGAAAACCCTTCCTTCCCACAACGGCTGCACTTCAAAAGCACTCCCCTTGGGTTGCTTTGAATGTGCGAAAGGGCGCAATAGAAATGAGAGTCTTTGTTTAGAGTTTTTTAAACAAAAACAAATCGTACTCTCAATCTCTAAAGAATGAAAGGGCCATTATAAGGAAACAAAGGAAATTTAATGACGTTGACATTTCTTTGACCCACAGTTCACACTAATGCACAACAAGTGCATCTATTTCCCGTGTCCCATACTTTTTAAGAGGTTTGGAGCTGATACACTATGGCGAATACATTGCTCGTGAGTACATAAACGTTTTCTTTTGAAGGGGTCAGTTGTTATCACGTGTCAAGACTTTGAAAACCTCATTACTTTTGATGTGATTTTCACTGAATGTTAAATTGGAACCAACCCAACCAAACCCTTCCAAGAGAAAATCACAGGTTAACAAAACAAAACGAACAAAAGAGAAGTACAGCATAGAAACAGGCCCTTCGGCCCTCCAAGCCTGTGCCAATCATCATGCCCTGACTAAACTAAAAAACAAACCTTCTGCCCTTATTTGGTCCATATCCCTTTATTCCCTGCCTATTCATATAACCATCCAGATGCCTCTTAAATGATACCAACGTGCCTGCTTCCGCCATCTCCTCTGGCAGAGCGTTCCAGGCTCCTACCACTCTCTGCATGAAAAATTTCGCTCGAACACTTCCCTTAAACTTTTGCCCTCTCACCTTGAACCTGTGCCCCCTTGTAATTGAAAGTTCAACCCTGGGAAAAAGCCTCTGACTATCTCCCCTAACTATGCCTCTCATAATTTAGTAGTCCTCTATCAGGTCCCCTCTCAGCTGCTGGCTTTCCAGCGAAAACAATCCTAGCCTTTTTAACCTTTCCTCATAGCCAATGCCCTCGAAACCAGGCAACATCCTGGTGAATCTTCTCTGCTCTCTCTCCAAAGCTTCTATTTCCTTCTGATAGTGTGGCAACAAAAACTGCACACAATGCTTCAAATGCAGTCGAACAAGCATTTTATATAGCTCCAACATGGTTGTCTGTGTTCTGTGCCCCAGCCAATGAAGGCAAGCATGCCACATGCCTACTTAATTACCTTGGCTGCCTGCGTTGCCACTTTTAGGAAACTATGGACCTGCACGCCCAGATCCATCTGTATGTTAATGTTCCTAAGGTTTCTGCCATTTACAGTACAATTCACACCTAATTTTGATCTTCCAAAATGCACCACCTCACATTTGTCTGGATTAAACTCCATCTGCCAGTTCTATGCCCAAGTCACCAAACTATCTATATCCTGTTATATCCTTTCACAATCGTTAGTAATCAGCAACTCCCCTAATCCTCGTGTCATCTGCAAACTTACTAATCAGACCACCCACATTTTCCTCCAGATAATTTCTATTTACTACAAACAACAGAGGACCTAAGACTGATTTCTGTGGAACACCACTAGTTACCAGTCTCCATTCTGAAAAACACCCTTCCACTGCTACCCTCTGTCTCCTACGACCAAATCAGTTTTGTACCCATCTCGCCAGCCCAGCTTGGCAACAATAGGTTTTGTACCAAACTGCCATGTGGGACTTTATCAAATGCCTTACTAAAGGCCATATAAACTACATCCACATCTCTTCCCTCATCAATTATCTTTTCACCCCTTCAAAAAATTTGATCAGGCTGGTGAGATATGACCTTCCCATACAAAACCATGCTGCCTGTTGCTAACTAGTCCATTTTCGTCCGAATGTGCATATATCCTGTCCTCAGTATCTTCACCAAAAGCTTCCCACCAGAGATGTCAGACTCACTGGCCTATAATTTCCTGGATTATCCCTGCTTCCTTTCTTAAACAAGAGAACAACACTGGCTAATCTCCAGTCCTCTGGAACATCACATGTGGTCAAAGAGGATGTGAAGATATCTGCTAATGCCCCAGCTATTTCTTCCCTTGCCTCTCACAGTAACCTGGGATCAATCCCATGTGGTTCTGGAGGCCTGTATACCTTAATGCAATTTAGGATATCCAAAACTTCCTCCTTCAATATACTGACATTCTCTAGAATATTCATACACTCATTCCTGACCTCAACATCAGACATGTTCTTCTCCTTGGTGAATATCAATACGAAGTACTTATTAAGGATCTCTCCCACTTCCTGTGGCTCCATGCATAACTTCCCTCCTTCGTCCTTGAGTGGGCCTACTCTTTCCCTTGCTACCCTCTTTCTTCTAACATTTGCATAAAAAGCCTTGGGATTCTCCTTGACCCTGTTAGCTAAAGATATCTTATGGCCCCTTTATTGCCTTCCGAATTCCACGTGTAAGTTACTTCCTAATTTCTATGCACCCCTCAAGGGCTTTGTCAGTTTGTAGCTACCTATCTGAACCTATCATATGCTTCCTTTCTCCTTTTGACTAAGCTTACAATTTCCCTTGTCATCCATGGTTCCTGGATCCTGCCATTCCATCCTTCAGTTTTGCAGGAACATGTATGTCCTGCACTTTCATCAATTGGTCTTTAAAAGCCTCCCACATGCCAGATGCAGATTTGCCCTCAAATAACTGCTACCAATCCACATTCCCCGGTTCCTGTCTAATGTGGATGTAATCAACCCTTGCCCAATTAAACACCCTCACCTGATGGCCACTCTTGTTCTTGTCCATGACTACTTGAAATCTTATGGAGTAATGGCCTAAAATGTTTTCCTACTGAAATATCAGTCACCTGTCCTGGCTCATTCCCTAATATCAAGTCTAGTATGGCCTCCTCTCTGGTTAGATTGTCAACATAATGTCTCAAAAAGCCCTCCTGGACACATCTAATAAATTGCACTCTATCCAAGCCCCTGGCTATGAGGGAGTCCCAGTCAATAAGAGGAAAGTTGAAGTCACCTGCCACAACTACCCTGCTTTTTTTCACACCTTTCCAGTATCTGACTACATATCCCCTGTCTCACATGGGCTTTCAGGAGGTTTGTAGAGAACTCCCAACATTGTGATTTCAGCCTTCCTATTCCTGACCTACACCCATAATGCCTCACTGCAAGATTCCTCTGATGCATCATACCTCAAAACAGATGTGATGTGATTCCCTTATCAGTAATGAAACTCCCTCACCCTTTGCTTCCCTTTCAATTCCATCTAAAACAGCGATATCCTGGAATGTTAAGCTCCCAGTCCTGTCCCTCCTTTAACGAGGTCTCTGTAATCACAATAACATCATAATTCCATGCAGTACTCCATGTTTCTCTGTTTGAAGATTCCCAATTTTTCAAAGTGCCATCTCTCGATCTAACACTAAGAGACAAGCCCCTGAATTTGCTACATATCATAATGACTTGACAGGTCCTCCTTAAGATTATTGGGATTTCGATGGAAGTATGCACCTTTCCCAGACCAACCGGCCTTTTTGCGCATTTTGCATTGTTAATATTGTGGCTTGAGCTGTGGGCATCGCTGGGAGTCAGCTTTTATTGTCCCTCCTCATTTTAGCTTGCCAGGCTATCTCAAACAACATTTGCCACATTGCTGTGTGTCTGGATCCATTTGTAGACCAGTCCAGGTAAAGGTGGCGGATTTCCTTTCCTAAAGTGGACCAGATAGGATTTTAAGACTATCAACAACAGTTGTCCCTCTACCAGTTTTTAAAAGGAATGGGAGTAGGCCATTCAGCCCATTGAGCCTGCTCCACCATTTCATACAATCATGGCTGATCGAACACTTCAATGCCTTTTACCCACATTGCCCTCTTAACCCTTTACAGACATGGATCTTCAAAAAAAAATTGTCAACTCCTAACTCAAATAATTCAGGGGTTTATTGATTTCAAAGGTGACCATCTGTAGTGGTGATATTCCCAGACAACTAACCCAGTGATATTACCAGCAGGCTACATCCTCCTGCTTGTGCATTTGAGCAGGCACAAGACCAATGTTTAATGGTGAGAAGCTAATTGTCCTGGGTCCAACTTTAGTGCTGCAATCCAGAGCCATGTTAACTTCCCTCCAATAGCCAATCAGCAAGACCGTTTGGGATTTTTGTCTCCTCCTTGGTCTTTGGAATTTCCGTCTGTGATGAATTTTCCATCAGTCCTTTCAGAATTCATTGTTTGAGGCCTTGATTGCATTAATTTTAACTTTTCCATTCCATCTGCTACTTTATGAGCCTCTGTTTATAATCACTCTTCTAATGGGTGGCACGGTAGCTCAGTGCTTAGCACTGCTGCCTCACAGCGCCAGGAACCCAGGTTTAATTCCAGCCTTGGGCGACTGTCTGTGTGGAGTTTGCACATTCTCCTCACGTCTGTGTGGGTTTCCTCTGGGTAATCTAGTTTCCTCCTACAGTCCAAAGATGTGCAGGTTAGGTGGATTGGCCATGATAGGTTGCCCTGAAGTGCCCAGGGATGTACAGGTTAGGTGGGTTAGCCATGGGAAATGCAGGGTTACAGGGATGGGATGGGGCTGAGTGGGATACTCTTCAGAGCATTGATGTGGATTCAATGGGCTGAAGGATCTGCTTCCATACTGTAGGAATTCTATGATTGAGGCTGTTCTGAAGTCAGGTCACTGGACTTGAAATGCTAACTCTGCTTTCTGTCTCCACAGATGCTGCCAGAGCTGCTGAGTCTTTCCAGCAATTTCTGTTTTTGTTTCAGATTTCCAGCATCCGCAGCTCTTTGTTTTATTGTAGAGGCTGTTGAGTATCTCCTCAAATGCCAAGCAGATTGCCTGGAGAGCCTCACTACTCTTTGTCCTGCTCACAGTCACCACTGATCTCTCTTCCAAAAGGACTCCAAGCTAGATGACGAAGAATGAGTCAACTCCTTTTCTTGCTTGTACTTGCATCTATAGAATGTAGCACTGCCTACCAAGATACCCCATGACCCTGCAGTTCCTTCCTACACTGTTAATATAAACCAATTCATTTGGCACACTTGCCTTCATTGCTAACTGCATTGGGTATAGGAGTTGGGACGTTATGTTGAGGTTGTACAGGACTTTAGTGAGGCCTCTTCTGGAGTATTGTATTCGGTTCTGGTCTCTCTGTTATAGGAAGGATATTATTAAGCTGGAGACGATTCAGATTTACCAGGATGTGACTGGGGATGGAGGGTTTGAGTTGTAAGGAAAGACTGGATAGGCTGGGATTTTTTTCACTGGAGCACAGGAGGTTGAGGGATGACTTTACAGAGGCTTATCAAATAATGAGAGGTATAGGTAAGGTGAATGTCAGGTGTCTATTCTCTAGGGTTAAGGATTTCATGACTAAGAGCCATATTTTAAAAGTGAGATGAGAAAGATTTTAAAAAGTCATGAGGGGCAACAATGTTATACAGACAGTAGTTTGTGTGTGGAATGAACTTCCTGAGGAAGTGGTGGATGCAGGTACAGTTATATTGTTTAAAAGACGTTTAGATAAGTTCATGAACAAGAAATGTTTGGAGGGATATGCGCCAAGGGCAGGCAGGTGGGACTAGTTTAGTTTGGGATTATGGTTGGCATGGAATGGTTAGACCGAAAGGTCTGTTTCCGTGCCGTGTGACTTTATGACTCAGTTATGGCTGAGATAGCCCTTGGTAGGTTAATAGGAAGTTATAATAGAAGCTTATTAAACTTAAATCATTATGACCAGAGGGTGTTGATGTACCTCATCAAGGTCCTTGATTATCAAATGAGCAGTCCATTTCCATATTGTTTTGTTGAACAAATGAGTAATTAACCAACTGAACTAATCTAAAGGCCCCTAAATGGACATGTGTAACAAAAATCGAAACTTCCGTTGAAATTTAAATTAATATACCAGATTTGGGATGACATGATGCGTTCCAGCAGTCCTGTTTTACATGTGCTCAAGGTACTTAATTAATACCATCTACCTGTTTATCCTAACCTTTAACAATCTAATTTTGATAACATGAACATGGACACAGGACAAGCGGCTGTTGACGGTACATTTGGCCAAAACTTGCTTCAAGAAGTAGATTTTGAGGAGGGTCTTAAAGGAGGAAACAGAGACGAGAGGATTTCGGAGGAAATTGCAGAGCTTAGGGCCCAGGTAGCTGAAGGCACAGCTGCTATGGCTGAAGCAACAGAAATGAGGAATGCATGCAAGGCCGGAATTTGAGAAGCAGAGAGATCCTGGAGCTTGTCAGTCACAAGGGAGGTTACAGAGACAGGACGGGATGTGAAGAAGAGATATGAGAATTTGAAAAAAAAACTTGAAGATCAGAGAACATTCCACTGGAAGCAGGGAAAAATTTGCTTGGCTCAAGTGGTGGGTACTGAACAGCTATCCCAATGCCCAGTTTGCAATTTGTATCACTTACTACTCTAGCTGTCCTGTGACTTCCTACGATCACACTGCCAATTTTGCACCAATCCTTGATCCCTAGGCATTTTTCTGCTTGAAGCTAGGTGATCAGCCTCCAAACTCAATCCATTATTTATCCACACAACAGAAATTTTTCTGTGTATATAAATCTTACACTTCAACATTTGCATTCCATGTATAATTGATTACCATGACGTTATCCATGGCCAATCTTCTCCAAAAGATTTCAAAGAGAAAATGATTTCACTGAAATGAAATGTGTTCCTGGAGCAAGAAGAATATTTCCTTGCATTCATTTGATCTTGTTTTCTGGTGAAAATCGTGATTGCTTAAAGCAGATGTGATTTTTTGGTTAATTTCATCAGGGAATATGGGTGTCGCTGACTGAGCCAGCATTTATTGCCCATCCCTAATTGCCCTTGAGAAGGTGTTGGTGAGCTGCTTTCTTGAACTGTTGCAGTCCACTTGCTATGGGTTGACCCACAATGCCCTTAGGGAGGGAGTTCCAGGATTTTGACCCAGCGACACTGAACAAACAGTGATTTATTTCCAAGTCAGGATAGGTGAGTGGCTTGGAGAGGAACTTGCAGTGGGTGGTGTTCCCATATACCTGCTGCCCTTGTCTTCTAAATGGTAGTGGTCATGAGTTTGGAAGGTGCTGTCTAAGGATCATTGGTGAATTTCTGAAGTGCATCTTGTAGATGGTACACACTGCTGCTACCGAACATCAATGCTGGAGGGAGTGAAAGTTTATAGATTTGGTGCCAATCAAGTGGGATGCTTTATCTTGCTTGATGTCAAGCTTCTTGAGCGTTGTTGGAGTTGCACTCATCCAGACAAGTGGAGAGTATTCCATCACGCTCCTGACTTGCGTCTTGCAGATGGTTGGCAGGCTTTGAGAAGATAACAAATAAAAGCAAATATGTATAGTAATCATTGAAAATAGCTGGGCAGGCTGTGAGACTGATTGGAATGGCTTTTGGGTTTCTGGGTTGCACAAAGAGAGGCATACAAAAGTAAGGAAGTTCAGTTGAACAACTATAAAGCAGTGTTTTGGCTGAAATTGGAGTACTGTGTCCATCTTTTGGCATCATGGTTTTTAATGGATGGAGACTGAGTACAGAAAAGGCTCAAGGGACTGGTTCCAGGGACGAAGGACTTTAGTTACATGGATAAATTGGAGGAAGTGGGGTTCAACTTTCCATTGGAGAAGTGAAAGTTGAGGTCACTCCTTCTCAAGTCAAGCTGTTCCCATCCAATTGCCAGCCCCAACACCAAGCAAATAGTGTTCAAAAGGCAATCTACATACAGCTAGTCACTGCTAAATCTCATCCTTGAGGCCCCTACACTTTCTAGTAAGTCTGGAAATATAGTGAGTAAGAAGGCATACTCTACCTGGTTTCCCTGGAAAACTACTGCCAGTCTCAACTCAGTAGATTACATCAGTCAGAGCATGGTGGGTTCACCCCACCCCACTCCCCCACGACTGGATCGCAAAATCTTGGCTACCATTCCCAGTACCAGAAAAGAGAGAGCATTGCACTGTCAAGGGTTACAGTTCGGATTAGGGTTAGGGTTAGGGTGATGATTAGGGTTAGGATTAATGTTGAGGTTAGAGTTACGATTAAGATTAAGGTTAGGGAATGGTTAGGATTAGGGTTACGGTTAAGATTAATGCTGGGTTAGGGTGAGGTTTAGGGTTAGGGTTTGGCTTAAGGTTAAGCTTAAGGTTAGAGTTAGGGTTAAAATAAGGCTAGGGTTAGTGTTTGGGTGAGGTTTAAGGTTAGGGTTAGAGTTAAAGTTAAAATTAAGGTTAAGATTAAGCTTAGGTTTAGGGTTAGGTTTATGTTTAGGGTTAGGGTTAGGGTTAGGGTTAGGGATTGGGTTAGGTTAGGTTCACATAAGATATCAAACTAAGTTCCTCAAGTGAAGTCTTGATCTCACACCTCTATCCTTCAGAACTGGAGAAAGGTGCTTCTACAGTGTGTGTGAAGCCAGTGGGATTCTGGCTGCATTTGGCTTCTCTTTAATACTTCTCTTAGCTAGCAATAAAGGTTATCACTTGTGAATTGAGTCACGATTGTGGAACAAACACTCCCACTCCTAACAGCTGGGATGAGCTTTGCATAATTCCCAAGTGAGGGCAAGCAATACTCAGAGAAAGTGGCTGTGTTTTTTTAACATTCCAATTAAAGGAGCAATTTAAAATCTGAAATGTGCTGCGTGTTTGATCATTGGTGAACAATGGAAGGCTGTGGGACAAAATGGTTACAACTCATAGCTTCTTCTAGTCAGGCACGATTTATTTACATCACAAATTGTGCATATCACCCATCTGTGTGCTGTCCGTGGATTAGTTGTAAAATGTGTTTAAAATCTCTCCCTTCCCTTCTCTTTTTGCCCTTTCTCTTCTTCTCAAGTCTCCATGATATTCAGGCAGTAACCCTGCTTCTACCAATCACCCACTTGGCCATTTCCCATTCACAAGCCTCAACAGCAACTGACACTATTTTCGGTCACGGACGCCTGGTTGTGTTGTATGGCTTTTCCACAGACACCACAATTCTATCAATTACTTTAAATTGTCGCCCTCTGGTTATTGACCTCTGTTCTAAGGGAAACACATCTTTCATATCTCCTCTACTCGAGGCCTCATAATTTATACACTTCAATTAAATCTCCCTTCAATCTCCTCTGTTTCAAAATGAATCAGTATAATTTATCCAATCTTTCTCATAACTGAAATTCTCTACTCCTGGCAATATCTCATAAATCTCCACTGAACCCTTTCTCATACGTTCCCAGAGGAAAGACCAGTAAATAAAACAGTCATACTTGGAATTCAATGTACTGAAGCTCCAGTTTGAGTTTTATAAGATGAATTGAACCCCAATGTGACATTGGCAAGTTTTGATGATCTATCCTTCTGGGGTCATAACCATCCTGTTGTGCAGTGACCAGAACGGTGCACAGTTTTCTAGCTGTGGCCTTGCCTGGCGCTTTCTACAGTTTCAGCAATAACCTCCCTGCTCTTATACTCTAGGCTACAGCCATAAACAGGTAACTAACGCTTATGACCATCTTCGGGGAACTATGGATGTGCATTCCAAGTTTTTCGATTAATTCTTTCATGGGATGTGGGCCCCATTGGTAATCCATTATTGACAATCCCTAAATGCCCTTGATCTGAAGGGCTTGCTAGGGTCACTTCCTTGGGCAATTGTAAGAGTCACCCACATGTGTGTGGATTCACATGTAGGTCAGACCAGGTAAGGATGGAAGATTTCTTTCCCTAAAGAGTGTGATTGAAGTAGCAGTTTTTAACAGCAATAGCAGATGGTTATCACAGTCACCATCACTGATGACTAGTTTTTAATTTCAGCTATTAGTAACTGAACTCAAATCCCCAGAGCATGAACCCAGGCCTGAGATTACTAGTCCAACAATACCACAAAACCCACCTCGTCTTCCCCTCTAATCCTCTTCCTCCATTCTCTTCCTCCTCCCCCACCCTTCTTCCCTCTGTCATCATCTTCCCCTCCTCCCGATCTCCTCCTGCCCTGCTTCTCCACACCCTCTTACCCCTCTCCTCTTCCCCTCTTGTCCTCTTCCACCTCCATTTATTCTTTCCACTTCCTCCCCTATTCTCCTCCCTTACCCTCTCCTCCCCCACTTCCACCTCTTCCCCTTCACCCCTCTCCTCCTCTTCCCCACTTCTCCTCCCTCTGCTCCTCTCCCCATTCACCTCCTCCCCTTCCTCGTTCTGTCTGATTTTCTACATATCCCTTCACCCTACTATTTATTCTGTATTTCCATTGCCTTGATTATCCTTCCCTTGCTTGTCTGGCTTGAATTCAATTTGAAAATTCTCTATTTCTTCACCGAAGGTAAATTAGAAGATTTCAGACTTAGTGCCAACAAGAATGACTTCTTAAGCACCAAGGCCCTCCTGAGAGAGTAAGGCACTATGTAAATGAAAGTTTTTTTGGTGATACTCTTGCCCCATGCACCCATTCAGAAAATTATTTCTGAGCATTAGGATTCCCAGTAGTATCTGATCTCAATGCTGTTGCATGGATCCACTAGTAAGGAGTGTGGAGAATGAGGCAGATGTAAGGCAATTTATTTATCAGGGAGCCTATTAGCTTGCTACAACAGTAATTGGGAACTGAGTGATCACACACACAGTGCATCCAGAAACACAGCTTGCATGTATAAAATGGAAATGTTTGGGGTCTTCAAAGTGGAAATCTTCTCTATTAGTGTGAGCATCAGGACAGCATGGTGACTCAGTGGTTAGCACTGTTGCCTCATAACACCAGGGACCTAGGTCCAATTCCACCCTCGGGCAACTGTCTGCGTGGAGTTTGCACATTCTCCCCGAGTCTGCGTGGGTTTTCTCCTGGTGCTCCGGTTTCCTCCCAGAGTCCAAAGGTGTGCAGGCTAGGTGGATTGGCCATGCTAAATTGCCCATAGTGTTCAGGAATGTGTAGATTAGGTGGGTTTGGGGAATCTGTCTGGGTGGGATGCTCTGGGGGTCGGTGTGGACTTGTTGGGCTGAAGGACCTGTCTCCACACTTAGGGATTCTATGGAATCAAGGATATCTATGGAAGTTGTCCATCATGACTGGCTTTGCAGATACGTTTTGACCATCACATTATGTGACTTTCCTGAGATTGCCACCTTTCAGTTTGGTCTCCCTGCTATAAGATGCTGTGAAACATGAAAGGATTCAGAAAAGATTTACAAGCATATTGCCAGGGTTGAAGGGTTTGAGCTGTAAGGAGAGGCTGAATAGGCTGGGGCTATTTTCCCTGGAGCGTCAGAAGCTGAGGGGTGACCTTATAGATGTTTATAAAATCATTAGGGGTATGGCTAGGGTGAACAGGCAAGGTATTTTTCCTAGGATGGGGAGTCCAAAACTAGAGAGCATAAGTTTAAAGTGAGAGGGGAAGATTTAAAACGGACCTAAGAGGCAACTTTTTGATGCAGGAAGTGGAGCGTGTATGGAATGAGCTGCCAGAGGAAGTGGTGGAAGCTGGTATAATTACAATATTTAAAAGGCATGTGATGAGTACGTGAATAGGAAGGGTTTAAAAGGATGTGGTCAAATGCTGGCAAACAGGCCTAGATGTAGGATATCTGGTCAGCATGGATGTGTTGGACTGAAGGGTCTGTTTCTGTGCTGTGTGACTTTACAACTATTTAAAGTTTGTGCTCCATGAGATCTAGGAATTGCAGCACTTCCCTCTCTGAAACAGAATTCCCCAAGGGCTCGTCTTTTAGGAATGCCATCAGCAGTTCTCCCTTAACACCCCCAAACATGCGCACCCCCACCCCCCCACCCTAACACACTCCCCATTCAGCACCAACTCTCATCTGATTGAGGTCGACCAACACAGTGTCAAGTTTTGAGAACATTTTGAGCTGTCACTAACTCCGGTGGCACACGTCCCTGGCAGTTTCATCGCTTGACCTCCCATGAACACACCCCACACCCTCCAATCCGCACCCTCCAGCAACTGGTCAGCCAACCTTCACTACACCCCATTTTCCCAATAGTCCAACAGAGTCTCCAGTGCCTGGCTGGATGAGTGCTGACAGTAGGTCAAACAAGAGTTTCATGAACATCTCTGCAATGAATAAAATGAAGAAAGTGCACAAAGCAAAAAGAAATTTCTCTTAAAGCCCACCAAATTTTCCAACAAAGGACAGACCATTTGGCCCAACTGGTCCATGCAAACACTTACACACCACAAGTTGATATTATTATCTCTGGCAATGGTTATGGAGTACTCCCCGCTGTGTGTTTCTTTCTGTGCTTAATGATGAGTGTAGCCTGCAAAAACTAATCTACAAATAATGTTTCTTCTTTAACTGCTTTCCCTGCCTCTGAGTGAGAAGCTGAGAAGACACTGGTATCTTGGAGGAGTGGATGCACTGGTGCCAATCTACCGAGAGCAACCTTATGGCACTAACTAACAGGAAAATAAAAGTCCTATTCATCTTGCCCAACACAATAAGCCAACATATTAAAAAAAAATGTTCGGTATCAATTCTCCATAAATTGACTTAGTCCTTTTCCCTTTAAATTTCTGTTGTTGTTGGAATGTTTGAATTCTGTACAGATTGTTTAGACAGGCTCAGCTTCCATCTGCCACTTCAGACCTCTCTATCTCTTAGCTAGTGTAGCACCAAAGGGAGTTGAATTTCATTCTGCCTGCATTGTGCAAACATATCTGACAGGACTATCAAAATCTCAAGAGTCTGTGACAGTAGTTATTATCATGTACAAATGCTACTTCGCACGTTGCTGTAGCCTGCCAACTATCTTTGCCGACCTGTTTAATTACCATCCGTCCCTGACAAGGAATATGTCCTCCTTATTCACTTGCTGGAAAAATCCACTTATTAGGAATTCATTACTGAAATACAGCAAACAGTCCTTCCCCCTGTGCAGGTCTACCTGGCCATGACATCTAATATAATGTGTATTATTTACGATTGCCTGCTTAATAGAATGCCTGGCCAAAAAACACTCCAGAGAATAATGTCATCCTGATACTGGTGGCTGATGGCGCGCGCGCACACACACACACACACACACACACACATGCCTACACACAGACACAAACACATACACACATACACACACACAAACGCATACACACATGCACACACAAACACAGACACACAGGCACACACACACAAACATACACACCCACACAGACACAAACACACGCATACACACAGACACTCATACACACAGACACAGAGACGTACACACAAATGCGTACACACACAATCACACACTCACACACAGACACACAGACACACTTACACACACACTCTCGCACACAAGCGCGCGCGCACACACACACACACATTCACACACACAGTGATATGATCCAAATTCACAAGGAGTCAAAATCCCCAGCTTGTTCAGATTTTCCTGCACTACATCATTTTATTGTCTTTCCCCCATCTCAATGTACGCAAATATGCCTCCCTCCCTATACATTTACTGACCCTATGCCCTCACACCAATGCCTGTTACCACAGGCGGGATTTTAACCTGCTCAGAACTCACACACTTGCACCAAGTTAAAATCAGGCCTGACATTTCAGTTGACATTCATAGATTTATAGAGTCATACAGCACAGAAACAGGTCTTTCAGTCCAACCAGTCCATGTCGACCATAATCCCAAATTAAACTAGTCCCACCTGCCTGCACTTGGTCCATGTCCTTCCAAACCTTTCCTACTCATGAACTTATCCAAAAGTCTTTTAAATATTGTAACTATACCCACATCCACCACTTCCTATGACAGTTCATTCCACACATGAGAAAATGTTGCCCCTCATGTCTTTTTTAAATCTTTCTCCTCTCATCTTAAAAATATGCCCCCTAGTTTTGAACTTCCCCATCCTAGGGAAAAAGACAGCTGCCATTCAACTTATCTATTCCCCTCATGGATTTCATAAGGTCCATAAGGTCACCGTTCAACCTCCTATGCTCCAGTGAAAAAAGTCCCAACCTACCAGCCTCTCCTTATAGCTCAAACCTTCCATTCTTGGCAACATCCTGGTAAATCTCTTCTGAGCCCTCTCCTGGTTAATAATATCATTCAATGTCCAGCAGGCAGAAGCTGGGGCTCTGCGGTTGAATTTTCACTGGCTCTGCCTCGTTCTAAATGCCCCAGTTCAGCGTTAGGAACCTCATCATCCATTAACCCGCATTCTACTACTGATTTGAAAAAGAACTTTTCTGTTTAGCATGTGAGTCGAACTCCAATAATATTAATTGTGGGATCTTTTGACACAGGAGAAGACATTCATCCCTGTGTCTGACTATTAGAAAGGGATATCCAATTCATTCCACTTGCCTGGTTAATTCCCCACATTTTTCCACATTTCTTTCATTCAAGTCTTTACCTAAATTGCTGTGGAAAGTTGCTATTCAGTTACAGAAGCTGTACAGTGTGGAAGCAGGCCATACAGCCCACACTGACCCTCCAGAGACCATCACACCCAGACCTATCCCAGTATCCCTGTACCTCTGCATTTCCCATGGCCAATTCACCTAACCTGAAAATCTTTGTGACTGTGGGAAGAAACTGGAGCACCAGGAGGAAACCCACACAGACACGGGGAGAATGTGCAAACTCCACACAGACAGTTGCCTGACGATGGAATCGAACACAGGTACCTAGCGCTGTGAGGCAGCAGTGCTCATCCAGGAGCCACCGTGCCACCCAGTCTGAATCTGTTTTCACTTCCCTTCCAGACAGCACCTTCCAGATTACAAATACTCATTACCTGGACAATGCATTCTCCTCACCCCTTCCTGGCTCCCAACTCCCTTAAATCTGTGCACCTCCACCCACCCCGCGCCCCCCAACTTGTTACAGACCCTGGTGCCAGTGGGAACAGTTTCTATCAACTCTGTCAAACTGTTGTTGATTTTATGAAGTAGAACCCAATCTAAGTAAAGATCAGTGACAGTGTTTGTTAAATGTAAACTTGCCATAGTCTGACCAGACCATAGGGCTGCTCTCTCATTACAGAGAGAGACAACTGAAGGTGATTTTGACCTGAAGGTCACAATGCCTCAGGCAAGGGGAGAGGTTGAGAAGGAGAGTATTTGATGGTAACCTCAGCCAGTGTGGGAATTGAATCCAGTGGCTACCATTTTAAAACAAGGGATCACTCTGTTGTGACAGAAAAGGAAAATTTTTTTTTCTCTCAGAGGATTATGCAACTTTGGACTCTCTGCCTTAGAAAGTGATGAAGGTTGGCTCATTAAATATTTTGAAGACCAAAGAGGATAGACTCTTGCTCGGCAGGGGAATCAAGGGTTATCAAGACTAGATGAGAATGTGGAATCTGAAGCACAAAGAGATCAGCCATGATCTTATCGGATAGTGGAACAGGCTCAAGCATCCAAATGGCCCACTTCTGCTGCTATTTCGTATGTTGGCATGTTTCAACTAGCAACAAACATTCTTTAAAAACTGGAAACTCGGTCTGAACCTGTGTGAAGATCTGCAGAACCTGCACTAGGGAGGTTAGTCTGTGAGGAGGTGATAGCCTAGTGGCATTATCACTGGACTGTTAATTCGGAGAATCCCACCATGGCAGATGGTGGAATTTGAAGTCAATAAATATCTGGAATTAAGAATCTAATGATGACTGTGTATCCATTGTTGATTGTTGGAAAAACCCATCTGGTTCACTCATGCCCTTTATGGAAGGAAGGTGCCATCCTTACCTGGTCTGGCCTACATGTGACTCCAGACCCACAGCAATGTGGTTGACTCTTAACTGCCCTCTGGGCTATAAGGGATTGGCAATAAATGCTGCCATGCCAGCGATGCCCTCATCCCGTCAATGAATAAAGAAGGAGAGAGGTCAGAATTGTTTACCTGACAGAGAAGAATTTGTGCATGGGAAAGAGAGATAGAAACAGAAAAATGAGGCTCCAAAGCACATAAATACCATTAAAACTGCACTGAAAAGTGTGAGAGAAATATGATGCAAGAGTTAGAGAAAAGAGTAAATGTGTGAGGAACACAGGGAAAAGTAACAGAGGCCAAAAGTAAATAGAAGATGTCCCAATTGACCAAAAGCTTTTGATATGACATTGATCACCAGTTTTAAGTCTAGGGAGAAGGATTAGTTTCATAGTGCTTCTATTTCTAACTGAGCTTTTCCTGTTAATTGCTATTTCTTATTTCTGTGTAACTTCAGGAGTGAGAGATATTGAGTAGGAGGTACTGAGTACCCATCATTATATTGGGTTTAGCAGGAAGACCAGAGATTGAGATCAAATTTGAATAACGTACCTTCCGAGAAGGATGACAGGACCTCTCTTCTAGCTATTACAGCATTCAAGAATTATTCAATAGTGCAACTGGTCCCATTTTATGCTGCTACAGAGCGTGAATAATGTCATAATTGGATCGTGGTTCAAAACACCATAGCTTGCTGTGACTAATTGCAATTTCATACTGAAGCATTGAACGCTTTCAAATCGTGTGTGCATAGTAATTGCTTCTTTGTCAGTGCAGTGACCAGAACACATTGGCCTGTCAATAACTTCTATCTGCACAGTCTTCCTGTTAGTGCCTTCTTTCCTACTTGTGGGCTGAAGGACCTCCTTCTGCATTTGTAACAGCCTTTTAAAAAAAAACACAGAGGGTCTGCAGTGGGATGCCAGGAAACAACTTGCATCCTTTAGCAATTGTCTAACCTTTTGAAATCTGTGTGAGTCTGCATCTTTGACCAAATGAGACATCGAGGCTAAGATAAATTCACAGGTAAACCACTTAGCAGAAGCTCCAGAAGCAGCACTGTTTAATGAGATGGAGACAGGAAGATCCCTGCAGTCTTGATGACGCAGAATCGCATTAATAAATAAAATGGAAAGTAGCTGCAGAAACTCACACTGTGACAGCAGGTCGCTGGTAATTATCAGTTGCATGAAGGAAATAAGATTAGAGGAGGAAAGCGAGGGGATCTCTTGATACTGCGTCCTCCTTCTCAATGTGAAAACAATATGAAACTTATTGCATTCAGGAATAGATGTCAATCATGGTAATAATGAAATAATGAAAGGGATACTTGTAAATGCAAAACTCTCACACAGCAGGGAGGGGGCTTTATATTAATTCTTTGCAAATGAGTGGGAGATAAACAGTTCTGGCGATATATTCAATATTTATTATTTAATAAAGACGCAGTTGTAATTTTCTTCACAGAAGTGTGAGGCCCCAGTTGTTGGTCAGGTGCTATTCTTAATGGGGAGGCAATGGTCGATGGCATTATCGCTAGATTATTAATCCAGAAACTCAGCTAATGTTCTTGATGATGGTTTTTGAATTCAGTAAAAATCTGAAATTAAGATTCTAATGATGATCATGAACACATTGTCGATTTTCAGAAAACCCATCTGGTTCACTCATGTGCCTTAGGGGAGGAAATCTGCCATTCTTACCTGATCTGGCCTATACGTGACTCCAGACCCACAGCAATGTGATCAATTCTTAACAGAGCTTTGGGTAATTAAGAAAGAACAATAAATGATGGCCCAGCCAGAGATGTCCACATCCTGTGAGTGAATAAAAACAAAATCCACACATATGGGAAACTCTGTAACCTGTAGCTCAGTGCTTGAGCCTCTGGAATATGTCAGAGTAGGCAGTAGGGTGTTGCTTTAACTCGCATGGAGCTGGATGAACACAGCAGGTCAAGCAGCATCATAGGAGCAGGAAAACTTGACGTTTCGGGCCTAAACCCTTCATCAGAAATGGGGGAGGGGAAGAGGGTTCTGAAATAAATAGGGAGAGAGGGGGAGGCGGATAGAGGATGGATAGAGGAGAGGATAGGTGGAGAGGAGGCAGACAAGTCGAAGGGGCGGGGATGGAGCCAGTAAAGGTGAGTATAGGTAGGGGGGTAGGGAGGAGATAGGTCAGTCCAGGGAGGACGGACAGG
>JAHRHZ010000277.1:13159946-13289154 GCA_024137785.1 Ginglymostoma cirratum | reverse complement strand
TGGACCCTCATGACTGGCTTAAGAACTATTGGATTTCTTTCCCACAGGGCGCTTACACAGTGCAATGGAAGGATCCTGCATTTACTTAACACCTTGTCACATCCTCAGGATACACTATAAGTGACTAACAGACAGCCATGTGCACAGCTCCGTTGCAGATATTTTTAACCAATCTCCCCAGGTATGCTGGGGCACAGCTCTGAAACAGGAGGGACTTGAACCCTGGCACCCTGGCTCAGAGGTAGTGACACAGCCACTATGCCTCAGGACCCTGGAACCTTGAGGAAGATACTTTCTAATCAACTGCTCAGAAGTCATTCCATACCTCTGGAGCAGTAGGGACTTGAACATGGGCCTCTGGGCTCAAAAGTAGGGGCACTACCACAGCACCAGGAGAGCCCCTTCCCAGAAACTAACAACTTGGAACAAATGACCTGGATGGCGTTGACTGCGGGAGGAAGCTTGGCCAGGTGGCTGGGAAATTTTCCTGATATATTCTCCCTGCCAAATGAAAGACAATGTTCCAAAATAAATTCCTGCTGGATGATAATCGGGATCAGGCTGGGGAGGGGGTTGGGTGTGGGGGTGAGCCTTTTTGAATCTGCCCGTCTTGAATCAGAACAAGAAAGCAGCCTACAGGTCATGTACTATCCTCCTACTCCCCTATGCTATGCACATTTTTACTGAAGTTCCTCTCACTTTTAGTTGCCTTGAACTTCTTCACTCCTGGGCACACCAGCTGGCCATGAAATGCTGGCACAGCAGGATTACAGATGTTGTCCATGGGACATCCTCCTTGAGGTTTCCATCCCACAAAGCCATCAGCCTTCGCCTCACCTGCTCGGCCAACTCACAGCTCACATCCTCAATGCCAACGTCTCCCACAACCCCATGACAAATCTTTCCCCTCGAGATGAACAATAAGAATTTCTGTTCCACACGTCAGGGTTACCAACCCTCCATGCTGTCTGGGAATCCTCAGGGGTTGAAGATTCATTGCTGAGAATGATACATGGGAGAGAGAGAGAGACGGAAAAAAAAAAAACGAGGGCCATTGACGACAATGTGGAAACGTTTTGGTCACAGCTCATCAAAATATCAGAAACAGAGGGAATGGACTGTTTGGCTTGGTCAGGTATCATTCAGTATGGGTATATTGCTCATCTCCAGTCTGTGTGCGTGGGGGGTGATGCTAGTGCAGACACCTCCGGCGAATCGACTTGGCCATCCACAATGAGAGCGGAAGCTTCCTACTGTTGTCATCTCAGCTCAGCTGTCCCACCAGAGGCAAACCAACCCCCACACCCCTTCCAGACCACCCAGCCCCAGTTCCCCACTTCTCACCAGCCGCCTGCCACATTTCACATGTACCACATCCCTCCCCCACCAACCTGATGATCCCACACATGTCAGCCTAGTATCCATCCCCAGGAAGTATCAGGCCAGACATGTAGCCCCTTTCTATTTGAATGAGCTCCAGGATTTTAAACGCCTGAGTGTATAAATGATTGGATGAAGAGTTAATGGTTCAAGTCGGTATATAAGTTAAACTAGGTCAAAAAAGAGGTCACTCTCATGCCAGGTTAATTTTGCGTGGCCTTGGTGATTTCTGACAATATTGATTGTTAACAGTGAACCCTCCGTCCCTTCTCTTTTGGTTTTTTCAAAAGGAAAGATTATGGTGGGGGTCACCATAATATTAAGCATCTTTTTTTAATTTCTTGGATGGGTGTTATTTTTATTTTCACAGCCAGATGCTCTTCCTCCTGTTAACCTTCCCTATTCATCAAGGCTGGGGAACAGCACCAACCCAACAGGATTGCCTTTGCTGCACTGCTGTCCCTGATCTTTCTTCGTCAATGAATCCCAGCGTGGGGCTTGAGCCTTGGGCCTTACCAGTTACAGATGCAGGGGAGCTCCCACTCAGCTAGCCCTTCAGCAGCACCTTCCAAACCTATAACCACTTCCATCCAGAAGGACAAGGGTAGCAGACAGATGGGAACACCATCCCTTGCAAGTACCCCTCCAAGCCACTCACCATTCTGACTTGCAAAGATATCGCTGTAACTTCAGTGTCACATCCTGGCACTCCTTCCCTAACAGCATTTTGGGTGTCCTCACGCCTCAGCGGTTCAAGAAGGTGCCTCACTACTACTTTGTGAGAGGCATCTAGGAATAGCCATTAATTGCTGGCAAAGCTAGCAGCATCCATATCCTGTGAATGGATAAAATTAAACTGTGCTGCCCTGACTGCTAACAGGAAACGAGGCAGGTGAAAGATCTTGACAATGATGCAGGCGAAGTGATATAATAATTGGAGCTGCAACAAGTCACAGAGACAACTTTCCTCAGTGACGGTGACCTTGTTAAGAAAGAGGAATGACGCTCCTCAAATATTGCCTCTCGCTTGGCTAAGCAAGCACACAGACCTCATTACCCCAAGTCTGACAACATTTGTTACACTATCTGATGGCGGAAATGCACATGTTGCATGCTGACACTGCACTGTCTGTTGAAAGGGAAAGGGGCTAACAAGCTCATCAGTGCACAGTAAAGTGGTACTGTTACTGTTCTAATCTTCCAGAAGCCCAAGTTTATACTCTAGGGACACGGGTTCAAATCACACAATGGCATTTTGCTGGGATTTAAATAAGAAATCCTGTATTGAAAGCCAATCACAACAACGGTAACTATAAACCTATTAACAATTGCTACTAATGCTGCTTAGGGAAGGAAATCTGATATCCTCACCTTGTCTGACCTATATATGACTTCTGACCCACAGCAATGTGGTTGAATTTGCACATCATAGAACCTCTATGGTGGACAAAGAGGCCATTCAGTCCATTGAGTCTGCACTGACCCTCTAAACAGCATCCAACCCAGATCCACCCTATCCCCATAACTCAGCTTTTACCATGGCTAATCCACCTAGCCTGCACACTATGGGGCAAACTAGCACGGTCAACCTACCTAATAACCTGCGCATCTTTGGATTGTGGGAGGAAACCGGAGCACCTGGAGGAAATCCAAACAGACACAGGGAAAATGTGGCAAACTCGACACAGACAGTCGCCCGAGAGTGGAATTGAACCCGGGTCTCTGAGAAAACAGTGCTGACCACTGAACCACCATGCCACCCATCTGATTCAGAAATGACCTAGCAAGCCATTTGATTGTAAGAAACCACTATGATGCATAGACTGCAGCAGTTTGACAAGGCAGCTCACCACCACTTTCTCAAAGGCAATAAATGCTAGACCTATCAGTAACATCCATATTGTGTGAATTTGTTTTTTTTTAATGTGGTTTTTAGGTTTCTTGTCTCTTGCTGGAGATAGCAACACTATTTGCTCGATGCTGAGTCAGAGAGCAAGGAGACATGTACGAGTATTTGTTTTGTCAATTGTATTGAGGGCATGGTGAAGCTGTGCTGATGATGGTGGACCTATAGGTACCAAGAGGAACTTCACCACAGCAAGGTGTGAGAGAATCTGTTAAATTGTTATTAGAAAAGTCGACTAGCTCACTATTGCCCCTTCACTGGGCTCACTGTTGCGCTTCATAGAAGCTGCTTTTTCTATCCAATCAGATCAATGACAGTGGTGTCAATAGCTAACTGCTGGATCACAAGCTTTTCGTTGACTGAAAGAGATGATGACAGCCAACTGTCTAAAGAGTCTGTTTCTAAAGGCCATCACTGTTCTTGTGGTACAGGGGTACTGTCCCTACCTCTGGGCTGGGAGTTCCAGTTTCAAGTCCCATCTGTTCCAGAAGCCTGTCATAAATTATCCACAGGGGTTTCTACAAACCACAGCAGGGACGTGTCTTAGCAAAATGCTGTAAGTGGAGAATAGGAGCATAAAGCAAATGATGTGAATAAAGTGAAAGCTAAGGCTATGGGCCAATTGCAGGAAATGTAGATTAGAATACTTAGGTGGCTTATATTGGACACAAAGGGCTAAAGACCTCACTGCTATAGACCTAATTGCCCTTGGACTGAGTGGCTTGTGAGGCCATTTCAGAGGGCAGTTTAGAATCATTGCTTTTGGTCTGGAGTCACATGTAGGCCAGACGAGGTAAGAATGGCAGATTTTCTTCCCTGAACAACATAAGTAAACCAGATGGGATTTTAAGAACAATTGATGGCAATGTCATGGTCACCGTAATTGAGACCAGCTTTCAATTTCAGACTGATTTTATTAACTGAATTTAAATTCCACCAGCTACAATAATGGGATTTGAATCCATAAACCCTGAGACGTTAGCCTGTGCCTCTGAATTCCTGAGCCCAGTGACGTTATCATCTTACCGCTTGAAGGCAATGGAGCTCAGTTATAAAAAGCAACCACATTGCCATGAATCTGAAGTCACAGTTAGGTGAAACTGGACAAGAACAGCAGATGGCATTCAGTAATGGACACTGGTAACCAGATGTGTGATTTCCTCTAGATAATCCATTAGCTTCAACAGTCATCACTACTGAGACCAGCTTTTGAGTCATAAACTAATTGAATTTTATTTCCCCGAAGCTGCCTGGTGGGATTTGATCTTATGTCTGCGGTGATCATCCAGGTCTCTTACCATTCCAGCAATTTGCCAACTGCAGCCTTGAGTGGTGAATTCACCATGAGCTCCTTTCAGGAGGCTTAGTTGCCGTCTTAGGTAGATGGCTAAAAATCTGCATGTGTGACTAGTGTTGGAGAACCAGACAGCAATAGACACTGCAGTTTCTGCAACAGCGACCACCAAGATTAAATTGTGACCAACATGAAAAGTTTCTCTCTACACAGTATTTGCAGCACTTCTGTTCCTTTCAGATTTTTAGCCTCTAATATATTTCACTCATGCAACAATTAAATAGTAATGAGATGTTTAAAGCAAAGAAGAATGGAAAAAATATTAGGATTTTTCTCACTGGAGCTTAGAAGGTTGAGGGGTGACTTTCTTGAAACTTATAAAATCATGAGGGGCATAGATAAGGCAAATGACAAGGGTCTTTTCCCTAGGGTGGGGGAGTCAAACTCAAGGCATATTTTTAAGGTGAGAGGAAAAAGATTGAACAAGAACATGAGGGGCAACCTTTTTACCCAGGGTGTCGCTCCTGTGTGGAATAAACTGCCAGAGAAAGTGGTGGATGCAGGTACAGCTACAACTTTTAACATACATTTGGTTAAATGCATGAATAGGAAAGGTTTGGAGGGATATGGGCCAAACACAGGTGGGTGAGACTAGCTTATTTTGGGAACATGATTGGCATGGACTGGTTGGACAGAAGGGTCTGTTTCCGTGCTGTATGACTCTATGACTCAAAGAGACAAATGGGCTCCAATTGCCTTCAGGTTACCTTTGAACCTGAGATTCAAATCCATGAATTGAGCTCTTAAAGGTTTCAAGATCAAGTCAATCCAATTAGCTCTCAGTAAACCTGCTTGACACTTTAAATTTGCAAAAAGAAATTAAACAAATAGAGCAATGAACTTCAGTGGAATATTCAAAGATTAAACTTGTAAATTCCAGTTTATCAAAGCTTAGCACAATCCAAGCCCAAGGCATAAAACTTTTGTTGGATGTCATTAGATGGTCAACACCTTGGATTTGGCAAGAGCTTTGTTATCACAGCCACTCTGAGATTTTTCACGAATGTTCCAAAATTCACTGAGGAAGGGCGCTTCAAGGCACTAGTAGTGTCCCTACCTCTGAGCTCGCTCCAGAGGTGTGTCATAACATTTCTGAACAGGTTGATTTGGAAACCATCTAAAACTGAGGGTCACATTGCACACACGAATTGTCACCTCTGTTTTAATTCTCACTTGTATTCCAGATGTGCGGTCAATCTGGTTCTGGGCTGTGGTTTACCTGAACCTTATTGTGACCAATTTGATTTCTGGTTGTAGCATGCTTTGACTGGTCACAAACCTAGTTTAGCTTCACTTTGGTACATCAACAAGTCTGAGAGACAGCATACATGAGCTGACTCTGCCAGCCCTTAGCTGGGTGGCACAGTCTCTGCCTTACAGCACCAGGGATGCACGTTCAATTCCAGCTTTGGATGACTATCTGTGTGGAGTTTGCACATTCTCCTTGTGTCTGCGTGGGCTTCCTCTGGGTGCCCTAGTTCCCTCCCACAGCCCAAAGATGTGCAGGTTAGGCTGGATTGGCCATGCTAAATTGCCCGTAATGTCAGAGATGTGCAGGCTAGGTGAGTTAACCGTCGATAATGCAGGGTTTTAGGGTTGGGGTGTAGGTCTGGTTGGAATTCCCTTCAGATGATAGGTATGGGCTGAACGGACTGCTTCCACACTGTAGGGATTCTATGATCTCTTTCAGAACTGTCTCTGGCACATAGTATTCTAGGGACACGTGACTCGATGGTTAATGTTTAGTCCAAAAGCTGCAGCAGGTGGATATTTGCCTCCTACTCTGCTGAAAGGACTGAGCTTCACTCCTGCAGTTAACAGGCCCAGCTAGATCCTTCGGTGGCTCATTCTGAAGGAGATAGGCTGTCCATTCCCGTAAGCATAGGCTTCAGGTTTTAAATTCAGCCCTTTTCTTGGCTTCCACCAAGATTTGTATGGGTTCATAATCCAACCGCACTCCAGTAAGACAAACAGACTGTTGCATATTATGGTCCGACCTTATTCGACAGTAAATCTGAAGCCATTCAGAAAGGCATCACAAAACAAAACTGCTTTATACATTTGGTGCTCATTAATGTGAAAAATCAAGCAATGGAGACTTGGTAGGATTGACCAATTCAATGCTGTGGTTCTGTATATCACGGATTATGACTGCCATAAACGTTATTTCTGGTGCTTTAGTTGCATTGACAAAGTTAAATGGGAAATGGACCCAGCAGAGTTGTCATATTCTCAAATGTTATTACGGGAGAAATTGTTTCACTCTGATTGGCATTTCTCAATTCTTCCTTAAGTGATTCTGTTTAAAATAACTGTTCCCAGGCTGCCACAATCAGACAATGTGGACCAACTCATTGGCTTCAAGAGAAATTAAAGCAGGTAGATACTTTAATACAATTCGCAAAGACCTATTTTACACAGTTGCTAAAGAGTCAGGATGTATTGCTTTCAGTGTAGAATCATCCTGCACAGCATGTTGATAGCTCGGCGTATGCCTCATAATTGATAAACTCACCAGAGGTGGGCTTCGATGCCAAAAAGGACAACAGAAACAGGCCAGGTGGGAGCAAATTACTGCAGACACTGGAATCTGTACTGAAAACAAAAAATGCTGGGGATCACAGCAGGTCAGGCAGCATCTGTGGAGAACAGAGCAAACTAATGATGAAGACATTACCTTGCTCTCTTTCCTCGGATGCTGCCTGACCTGTTGTGATTTCCAGCACTTTTTGTTTTCAGTTCAGTTACAGGTCACCCAGCCCCACTGCTCCATACCAGTGTTAATGCTCTATGTGAATCCCCTCCGTGCTGTAATGGTCATCTTAGCCTGCCATTATGTCCTTCTATTCTCGTGCTTGTCTCACCTCCCTCTTAGATCCATTCATACTCTTTACTTCCATCACTGCCTGCTACAGCAAGCTCCACACTGTCTCCGTTCCCGGGCTAAATAGGTATCCCTCGGATTCCCGGCTGGATTCATTGCTGACCATTTTGTAATTAAGACCACAGTTTTGGATTCCCTTGCAAATGGAAACCCCTTTTCTAACACTATCAGATTTTTAAAATCTCCATCAGGTCAACAAAGTCAATATGAAAATGTTGAAACCAATGTACAAGGCAACATAAGAGAAAGGTCCTTTAGCATAATCCAGTAATTTTCTTTCTTTGCATTTGAGATTATAAGGCTGTTTAGATGAACTGAAATTCTCTGAGAGGAATTTGAAGTGTCATACCGGACCCAAAATGTTAACTGTTTCTCTCTCAACAGATGCTGCCAGACTTGCTGAGTTTCTCCAGCCGTTCAACTTTTTTATTTCAGATCTCCAGCATCCTCAGGGCCTTGCTTTTATTTATATATTCCATATAAATACTTGCTCAATTGCCTTTAAAATAAAGGCTCGCATTCCATTTACCCTCTCCATTATCCACTGAATGGGCTAGCTTTTTGTACATGGGTGGTGCCTACACAGAATGAACTGCCCAAGGGAGTGGTACAGGTGGGTACAATTACAACATTTGGACAAGTACATGAATAGGAAAGGTTTAGACGGATATGGGCCAACTGCTAGCAAACAGATCATGGAATCCCTACAGTGTGGAAACAGGCCCTTTGGCCCAACAAGTCAACACCAACTCTTGGAGCATTCCACCCAGACACATCACTCTGTAACCCACCTAATCTCCACATGCAATTTAGCATGGCCAATCCACCTATCCTGCACATCTTTTGGACTGCGGGAGGAAACCGGAGCACCCGGAGGAAACCCACGCAGGCACAGGGAGGATGCTTGTGTGGAGTTTGCACAAATCGCCTGTGGAATCAAACCCGCATCTGTGGCACCATGAGGCAGCAGTGCTAACCACTGAGCCACCATGCCACCCTTCATATAAGACTTGTTCAGTTTACAAAAACTGGTCAGCATGGGACAGTTGGACTGAAGGATCTGCTTCCAAGCTGTTATGACTCTATATCCACAGATGCCCGTGTCCCTCTGTGCTTATAGCTTTCTGCAGCTTTTTTCCTTTTTTAAAAATAACAGTGAACTCAGTCAACAATATAAGAGACTGAAGCTCGGGTGTCATCTAAGAATGGTGACTTTTCCAGCGTACTTTGTTCTGCCCTGTCCCATAAAACGGACTCTCCTCCATGTGTGTTGCCAGACCTGCTGAGTCTCTTGAGCATTCTCTGTTTGTTTCAATCAGGCTTTTACAATTGGCTGGGCCCTTGAACTGAGGTCATCCGTAAGACACCAACTAATTTTGTCCATTTCAAAGTTAAACTTTATTGTTTGGTAACACAAAAAAAAACCATGCGCACTCACACTGAACAGTCTTGTTTTTTTTTCCTCTAAGTATCAGTATGTTTAAATGTAAAAAGGAGTGTCCTGTCACAACATTACAACTCGCCCGACGTCTTTACAACGTGGAAAAGGGTGACATTGTAGAGAACCTGGTGACCATTATTCCAGGTATAAAGAACTCGATCTCTCGGGTTGTAGTCCAGCATGGATATGTGCGAGTACTGGTTGTGGAATGGGATATCAGTGTACTCGTAGCTTGATGTGTTGGTGTAATAGGCAAAGTAAATCTTGGCGCCGGCGAGGTGGGAGTTTGTCACGTACAGAGTACCGCAGATCACAAAGGACTCACCGGCGCTGCGCTTGGGATAGCCCGTGTCCCAGCTCTGGAGGATCTCCAGCGTCTGGGAGTCCAGCCGGCTGATGACGATGTTGCCCGCGTTCTGGTTGGTGGTGTAGACGGCCCACAGGCCGCTCTCGTCCACCATCAGGTCGATGTCGGAGAAGCCTCCCCACGAGTAAGGGTAGGTGTTGTTGTAGCCGGCCCCGTCCAGGCTCCGCTGGACCAGGATGCTGCGCGACCGGAAGTGGTACCTGATGACGATGTTGCTCTGGTACTTGTTGTAGTACAGCGAGCCGTTGAAGACCACGTGACCCGTTCCCGCCCAAGGGTGGGGCAGGCGGTAGATGACAAACTTCTCCCCCTTGACGAAGTCGTTGAAGGAGCGGAATTCGCGCACCGTCCGACCGTTCAGGTATCCGTCCATGTACCACAACTGTGTGTTGTAAAAAAAAACCAAACAAACGAAATGGTGTGAACACAACAACGTTAAAGGCAGACTAACGGCTCGGTGATGTCAAGGTGCGGAGCAGGATGGACGCAGCAGGCCAGACCGCGTCGGAGGAGCCTGCTGTGTTCCTCCAGCTCCGCACCTTGTTATCTCGGACTCCAGCATCGGCAGTTCCTACTTTCCTCTGGCCCAGTGCTATCGTCGCTAGATTATTAACCCAGGTTCAAACTACGCCCCCGGCAGAGGGTGCAACTGGAATCCAGTTAAAGATCTGGGATTATGAGTCTAATGATGGAACACCCCATGCCGCTCACTTACGTCTTCGTTGGAGCAAAATCTGCCACCCGTACCTGGTCTGGCCTACATGTGATTCCAGACCCAAAGCAACATGGTTGACTCTTAACTATCCCCTGAAATGGCTTCAGTGGCCACTCAATCACTACAATAGTTGAGCATAGACTATAATAGTGCAAGTCTAACAATTTAGCAAGGGCAACTAGATACAGGGAATGCAGCAACACCCAAATTTTTAAAAAAATTGGGGATAGCATTGCAGAATCAAGGAGTAACAGCCAGGATCTGCAGATCACTGTATCCCCATTAAATTCTCATGATAGTAGTCTGTTCCCAAAAGAAACCCTGTTCACTTTTATTTGTCTTCCAGATTCTGAATGACCCACATATCTTTCCTTCAGCTGTGACTGTATGTTACTTTAGCAGAGAGCACATTGTAGGAGCCAGGTTAACAGCAGAACCTGGGGTTTGTACATCTTTAGATCAAATAAAAGTCCTGAAAAATATCACTCAGACTGACCAAGGATTTAGGAAGTGTGGTTGCTTATCTGCAACATTTACTGCATTACTGCAACAAACCTTGGGCGTTAGAGATCCCAAATGTTTTGAATTTACCAATTGCTATACATCCTTGTAGCTGCCTGATGTTCTTTGTTCGATCCTTCTCTGTCTCCTCGCAGTGGAAGTTCCAAAAAATAGTTTAGAAATCATGAATTATGAATGTTGGTTTATTGCCTGTCATATGACATTGGCAGGAAAGTCCTGGTGAACTCCTCCTAAAGCTTCTTTGAAAAATTAAGAGTATGCGTGACTAAAATTCACGCACTACACACGGATTCCACAGGGATCTGTACTGGATTTCTGCTGTTTGTGATACAATTATATGACTTGAATGAAAATGCAGATGGGTGGGTTAGTAAGTTTGCAGACGATACAAAGATTGATAGAGTTGTGGATAGTGTAGAAGGTTGTCAAAGGATACAGTGGTATATAGATCAGTTGCAGGTATGGGCAGAGAAATGGCAGGTGAAGTTTAATCTAAGTGTGAGCTACTGCACTTTGAAAGATCAAATGTTAAGGAAAAGGATACAGTTAATTGCAGAACAGCATTGATGTACACAGGGATCTTGGGGTTCAAGTCCTTAGCAGCCTGAAAGTGGTGATGCAAGTAGATAGGGTGGTGGTCAAGGCATATGGCATGCTTGCCTTTATTGGCCAGGGAATTGAGTACAAGAGCCAGGATGTCATGTTGCAGCTTTATATGACTTTGGTTAGGCCATACTTAGAGTATTGCGTTCACTTCTCATTGCCACATTACAGGAAGGATGTGGAGGCTTTGGAGAGGGTGCAAAAGAGGTTTACCAGGATGCTGCCTGGATTAGAGGCTATGAACTATAAGGAGAGGCTAGAAGAACTCAGGTGGTTTTCTCTGGAACGGTGGAGGCTGAGGGGAGACCTGATAGAAGTCTATAAAATTGAAATGCATAAATAGGGTTGATGGTCAGAATCTTTTTTCCAGAGTTGAAATGTCTGAAACTAGAGGCATACAATTAAGCTGAGAGGGGAAAATTCAAAGGAGATGTGAGGGGCAAGTTTTTGACAGAGTGATAGGATTGTGAAATGCACTGTTAGGGGTGGAGGTGGAGGCAGATACAATAGGGGCATTTAAGGGACTTTTAGATAAGAACATAAATATGCAAGGAATGGAGAGATATGGACCGAGGGCAGGCAGAAGGCATTAGTTTAATTTGGCGTCATGTTCGAGGCCCGTTCCTGTGGTGTACAGTTCTATGTTCTAACTATCACCTACCTGGGCAACATCAGGTGTCTTCCCATACTGAGTTTGCTGACCTTGGAGTAATGGCTGGGCAAGCTGTTCTGTTTCAATTCAAGGCTGACACTAGTGCAGTGCTGAGGGAATGCTGCAATGGTCAGAGGTGCTGTCTTTCAGATGAAACATTAAACCGAGGTCCTGTCTACTTTCTCGGGTAGATCTAGATGGCACTTTTTGGATCAAGAGCCAGTGTTTGTCCTTTAACCAACATCCCGTTAAAGAAGCCCAAGATATTCTTCTCATTCTTGTATTGCAGTTTTGGGGAGCTTGCTGTGTACAAATTGCTGATTTTCCTACATTACAGCAGTGATTACAGATCAAAGATTGACTGTAAAACATTTCAGCAGGACATCAGGAGTGCATGAAAAGCAGTATTTAAATGCACATCTTGCATTCTCAGTCTTTGGTTTTCTTACCTATTCCATATTCCTGACTTGAGTGTGCAAGTGGGGTTTTAAGAGAGGGTGAGGATGATGATTAGCTTAGACGTCTGGTTTGTGATGCAGATTGATACCAACAGCACAAGTTAAATTTCCACACTGGTTGAAGTCACCATGAAGGACTCTCCTTCTCAACCTCTCCCCTTGCCTGAGGCGTGATGACCCTCAGGTTAAACCACCACCAGTCATTTCTCTTTAATGAGAGAGAGCAGTTCTATATTTCTCTGGGACTGTGGCAACATTTCCTTGGACACTGGATCAGCTTGGCACTAAGGCAGATTGCTAACTCTCTCTCACTCTGACCTTGCAGGTGATGTGCTAACCTGAGGTCAGTGAAGGTATCTGGTTCCATTGCCATCACAATGTCCAATAACATTAGAGGCGTCATAACCAATGGCAACACAGATGATCTTTGTACTGGACGGAAAGTGACCTAATTAAGAAAAACAATGGCTTTTAAATGACTGATAATCTATCTTAAATGAGGAGAGGTGGAGTATTCACTTCCCCACACAGGAGGAAGTCATTCAGTCCATTGAGCCCTTCTGAGGAAGGGTCACCGGACCTGAAACATTAACTCTGTTTACTCCTTCACAGATGCTGCCAGACCTGCTGAGCTTTTCCAGCAACTTTGTTTTTGTGTCCATTGAGCCAGTTTGGCCCATCATTTAGATCATGGCTGATGTTTTCTTCAGAAACTAATTAATCATTTGATAATTGTTCAGTTGAATTGATAATTCCTTGCAAGGAAACTAGCTGCACAGAGAAAGAAGGGAGCTGGTGAGCGCTTTCAGGCCAAATCCACTGAGATTCAAAGGCATTCCGTTCCGTTTTGATATCAGTACAATGTTGAACAGTAAGAATGAATTAATTCCCCAAACTAATTTTGATGCTTAACCATACACCAGTCTGACTAATAAGCTCGATGTGTTGTTGGTTTTAAGATCTGAGTGGCTGGCAGTCTAAAGTGTTTTTGCTAACTTTTTCCTATTGGGTGCCAACAGAGCTGTTACTTTTACAAATGGGAGTTTGGCTTGGTCGACACTGTCTTGTAAGACTCCTGGCCCCTTTGGAAAAGCGTCAGGCCAATGCTTCATCAAATTTCATTAGACCACGATCACTCACAACCAATGCATGGACACCAGGAGGATGGCAGAAGAGAGTAGATTTTTCAGTACAACAAACATCTTCGTACTACCCTGTGCTCATGGTCCACGCCCACCTTCTCCCATCCTCTTCATCTCAGCCTCAGTGAATAAGGGGGCACTCATTTAAGACTGAGATGGGAAGGAATTGCTTCTCCCAGAGGGTAGTGAATGTCTGGATCTCTCTATTGCAGAGAATCATCGAGGTTAGATCACTGGAAGTATTTAAAAGGGAGAGAGAGAGTTGTGAAATATTGGGAGTTGATATGAGGAACTGACATGGAAGAGGACTTCTCACCTGGAACAATCTTATAGAAGAGTGGGCCAGTTATGATCAGCTGAATGGCCTACTCTTGCTCCTATTTCTTACATTTTTATGTTTCAGACAGAAATCATAAGGTTGTTGGCGTGCTCGCAACAAAAACAATTGCTCACAAGGATTAGAAAAGTCTGGGTTAGACAGATGTGTGCAATGGCATACCAGAGTGGCATGCTAGAAATAGATTGTTTCTGACGTTTGGACTGGATAAAATTCAGAGACGGCTCCTCTCCTGGAGTATTTGATGTGGTAGTAATGGAGGAAGCCACAATCTGCACCCAGTTCCTGTGTGCTTTAACTGCAGTTAGGCATAACAACCTTTTATCCTGTACCTGATGCCATATTTATCCTGACCTTTGAAAGTGGGAGCTTCTTGATTTCCTAAACTACATTGTGTGCTGTCTTGAGGAGCACAATTCTGCTTCTGCCAAAATAATACAAGGGATCCATTTATTACTGGCACACAACTGTGCAGTGAGTACTATAGACCAGAAGTGACTCCATAATCTAATAGCAGCATCTCCATGAGCTGAGCTTCCCAAGAATGTGAAAGCTCTAAGTAGAACAGAAATACTATTCCTTCGTGGCCCATAAGGGAGTGTCACTCACCATTCGTCTGTAAAGGTTTAATTTACTGCGTCTCCTAAACACTAAAACATTGTGATATTAATTAGTATCAACCAGGCGAGGTTAGATTAGTCAACAATTTAGCATCAGTGGCATCATTCACTGTTATAATTACTGATGTAGAATATGTAAGAACAACCTATTAATCCCACTGTCGGAACATAAACCATTGCAGTGTCATCAGTAATATATAAATTAATTACCTCAAGCTCACCATGAATGCTAAATGGGTCATTACCAGGGAAGCTATTGCAAAAGACACAATAATAAATGCAGTCAGCTGCTCAACATGAGTGACATCCCTAACACTAAAAGATTAATATTCTACTAGTGATCACCAGAGTAAAATAGCTTTGACTGCTGGAAATATAGGAAACTGTGTGATGTCTGTTACTTTTGGTTCACGATATTCTCTACAGGTGAGGAAGGTCCTATAGTAGGACATCTGTTCTACAGGTGAGGAAGGTCATAGGGTACAAAATTGGTTCTTTCTATCCTTTCAATTCCACATGATCTTCTCTCAACTTACTAGATCTGAGTCCAGGCAGGGCAGCACGTTGGCAGGGAGGGGCCCAGATGCAGTGATTCTCATTGGCTCTTCAGTGATTGCTCACTGCGTTAGTTGTGTCATATTACAGACTAATATCTGTAATCAACTAACATTTATCTGGTTGCTAACAGCTAAACCAGGATGAGCTGCTGAGGCAAGAGTCCTAAAATATGAGACTTCCAAGTCGTACAGAATGTCAGTATTGCTGAAAAGCACCATATTTGTGAAAACCTTTTGTTTGCTATTGGTATTCTTGAAAACTGTCCTGACAATATTAAGGGAAAACAGAAACTATACTGTGTGAGAGGAGAATGTTGATTAGTTGGCAGGTGGACTCTGAATGGTTGAGGCGTTGCCTAGGGGAATGCACTTGTTGGATGATGACTGACAATTAACTGCCAAACTTTGCTTAAATTTAAATGAAGGAGGTCGATCAGCATTGCCCTGAGAAATGAACCAATGAATCGCAGTGACCCATTTTGTTGGGTTGAAACAGGTTCCATATATGCAAAGAACCAGGGCCCTATGTATTAACATAAGTAATCTCCAGCACCCAAAAATGTACCACACTGTAAGTCGAACTCGTAATCTCAAATTGGTTGTCAATGTAATTCTTAGCACACTCAGATGGTTTAGCAAATGTTGTCTAATTACAGGATCATAATTGTGGAAAACCTTTCAATGGAAATAATTAAGGGGCAGGTCTTTAAGATTCTAAGTGAATAATACTTAAACCAAATGGCAGAGGAATCGTTCTTTTCCCCCGACAGCATCCCGGGTTCTTCTCCAAATAATCCCTTCAGTTGCACATGTACCATCTTGCTCACTGTACATTCCATCTAGTTCACTAAATAAACCAGTAAACTCTCTCTGCTGGTCACGTGTAATTAGCCGGTCTAAGCCACAAGGCAACTGTGTCAAACCATCATTTCTGTGCTGCAACGTCCTTCTAATTGGTCAAGTTCAGTTTGATCTGGCCTGGTCCACCTACCCGATTCTCTGTGCTCGACGCCAGAGTGTCGGTCATCCATGCCCCAAAGCGGGAGCCCGAAGCCCGGACGGTGAATGGGTTGCTGATCCCCGTTAGCTTCCCACAGCCTGCAGAATAACACAATGGATAAATTTACCTTGCGCTAGATCAGGTCACCAGTCATTCAAATGTTCAGTTCTTTTTGGGAAGGTCCAAGAGAACCTCACAGAGTGAGGTAGAGAACAGGCCGAAAGCAGGCAAGGCCTTTCAAATTAAACTGGCTTCGGGTAAATGTTGGCCATTAGTGAAGTCGAAAACAGGATGGGCAATGCATTTTACATCCAACCTGACAGGAGGGATGGTAGTGAAGGAATGGTGTAAGGGGAGAAGTACAGGAGGGGGCTGTGTAGATGAGGAGTGAATGGTGTAAGGAGATGGAAGAGTAATGGGAAGGGGAGGGTGGAATAGTGTGAGGGAAGGAGGAATGGTGTAAGGGAAGGGGGAAATGATGGTGAGGGGAGTGGAAGGAGCTGGGGTACACAGTTATCCAGATGACTGATTACTCTAAATGTGGTTAGGGACATGAAGTAAACCAGTGCTATCCTCCTGCTGGCCAGACTGCACGCACTGGACCCTTGTGCCTGAAGCAATCCAAACCATGCAATAACAAAAGAGTCCTAGAAAGTGAGGGAGGTGAATGTTGATACAAAGAAGCCTTTACCCAGTTTCTGCATACAGGCATGGAGTCTCTGCTCAAGAAGCATGACTCTGTGCTGTAGTTCCTCATAGTCATAGGCACCCATTTCTTCCTGGATTCCCAGCAGGACCACCGAGAGGTTCCGAACTTCTTCCTTTAACTTTAGAATCAATCTGGCATCCGCTTTGTATTGATCGAGAACTGGTATCAGTGGCAACAATTCATTCATCTTCTCCTTTAGTTCCTGTCAAATGCCAAGACAGTTTGCTGAATCAGTTTCTGTTCACAATAAATATCTAATCCATCAGAGTAATAGCTCACCCTTTTCTTTCACTCTGTTACTTCAATCGTTTGTCTCACTCAAATCAGTTTCATCGAGAAACACTGAGGTCCGGATATCGATTAACATTGAGGCCATGACCATGTTAAAGCAGATTGCTAAAGCATTACCAGATGAGGTAACCAGACAACCCACAAAGTTAACAGGATATTGTACTGGATAACCAGTGCTAGTTAAATAGAAACATAGAAAATAAGAATAGGAATAGACCATAAGCGGCTGATGTCCATTAGGGAAGGAGACCGTTGCAAGCCTTACCTGGTCTGGCCTACACATGACTCCAGACCCACAGCAATATGATTGCTCTCAACTGCCCTCTGGCCAATTCGGGATGGGCAATAAATGCTGGCCTAGTCAGCCACCCTGGGAATGATTGAAAAATAATTCAGCCCTTTGAGCCAGCTCCACCATTCAATATGAGCATTCCTGATTATCCAACTCAGTCCCCCATTCCCTCTTTCTCCTTATACCCTTTGATCCCTTTAGCCCCAGGAACTACATTTGTCTCCTTGAAAATATTCAATGTTTTGGTCTCAACCGCTTTCAGTGGCAGAGAATTCCACAGGTTCCCTGCTCTCTGGGTGAAGACATTTCTCCTCATCTCAGTCCTAAATGGCCTATCCTTTATCCTTAGACTGTGACTCCCTAGTTTGGGACTCTCCAGTCATCAGGAACATCCTTCCTGTGTTTACTCTGTCTAGTCCTGTTAGGGAGATAACATAGGTATATCTGAGGGGAAGCTGGATAAATGCCTGATGGAGAAAAGAATGGAAAGTTATGGTGATTGGGTGAGATGATGAAGGTGTGTGGAAACTCGTGGAGCTTAAACCACTATCTCACGTCACCACACTGTAAAAGGAAGTCACTCACTATCCTCGCCTCCTTCGTTGCTTCATTTCACTCACTGTCCCCCCTCGCTGCCTCGTTTCTGTCACTGTTCTCTCCTCACTTCCTCCCTCGCTGCCTCCTTTCACACACTGCCCTCCTCGCTGCCTCATTTCACTCATTTCCTCCCTCACTGTCCCCTCATTGCCTCACTTGCCATCTTGCTCCCTCCCACTTGCCTTCCTGTTCCTTTGCCCTTGTGGAGCTATAGACAGTGAGGGGAACAGAGTGATGAGCTGGAGCGCGTCGCTGAGGGGTCAGCACTTCCTTTTAATTGAGGTATTGACGTTTCACAGAACCAAAAGTATGATGATATTGATTACCCATGCTGTTACTGAATGGCAGAATTGGTTTGAGAGGTTGAAAGACACATAGCTTATGGGAAGCTGTATAGAACTACTCTTGAGCAGACGAGCTCAGATCACATTGAGTGCTAGCCTAGTAGGCAGTACGGCAGTCTCGGTTCAAGACCCAGGGACTAGTGAGGTGTTAATCCTTATCTCTGAAAACCCTTCCAGTACCATAGTCCTCCAAGATACCTCCCAGCCGGTGTGTCCCCAGTCAGAATCACTCCATCATTTTTGGCCGTACCTCAGGTGCCAAAACCCCAAGCTTTGGACTTCCATTCCTCCACCCCTAGCCCATTCCTTCTTCCTTTCAAATACTTAAGACCTGCTGCATTGGCCAAGCCTTTGGTCGACTGAACATATATCTCCTTAAGTGGCCCAGGCATAAGTTTCATTTTGCTAATTGTTTTGGACCTTGATCTTCAGGTCATGTTAATATGCAGTAGGTGCACTATAAGTTGTTGGTGATGGGGATAATGTAGGGAATTCAGTGAGGCCTCTTAGACCTATAAGCTTTGGTGTCTTGAGGAAAATTGATGCCCAGACTCTTCCCCCCGCAATGACTGCATAAGCAAACCGATCTTGTAGACAGACCAGCACAGAGATGGTGGGGCACTGGTAATGTCCCTTGACTAGTAATCCATAGGCTCAGGCTAATTGTTGGAGCTTACGGGTTCAATTTGTGGCAATTTGTGGAATTTAAATTTAGTTAATAAATCCTGAATTCAAAACTTGACATTAGTAATGGTGTTACCTGCTTATCAAGGGGACTCTGCTGTCATTATCTTTTTAATTCATTAGTTGAGGGCCTTGCTGGCTGAGCCAGCATTTATTGCCCAGAGAGCCGTTAAGTGTCAACCACATTGCTGTAGGTCTGGAGTCACATGTAACCCTGACCAGGCAAGGACAGCAGTTTCCTTCCCTAAAGGACATTAGTGAACCAGATGGGTTTCCTCCCTTGACAATCGGCATTGGATTTGTGATTGCCATTAGACCCCTAATTCCAGATTTTTGTTGAATTCAAATTCTACTATCTGCCAAAGCAGGATTTAAACCTTTGTCCCCAGAACACTATCTGAGTCTCTAGATTAACAGCCCAGCAACATTACCACCAGGTCATCACCTCCCCCGTTTGCGATTCAGGCCCACAATGATGTGGTTGATTCTTAGTTGCCCTCAAGAGATGGCTGAGCAAGCTAATTAATTTAAGGGCAGTTCGGGATGGGCAACAAATGCTGATTGTGCCCCCATCCCATCAGTGAATGAACACAAGAGTCCTGAAATCCTGTCCTGTCAATTGCCTGTCTCAGGCAGTGCTGTGCGGAGAGAGGTAGTGCAAGGAATTCAACTAAAAACCTCCCTCTCCTCGGTAACAATGCAAACAGCCATGCAGGAACAGGATATCATTATACCTGCCTAAGAATCTTTAAAGAAAGTAGATGTAATTTGTGTCCAGTAATTTAATCCGACAGTTTATCCATAGCTAAATTGAAACGTTTTGCTTGGTTTGGCACCTAATTTATGAATCAGCGAATGCAACATCAATCTCTTTGACACTTGTTTTGCTTATGAAATTCAAAACCCTTGTCTTAAAATACATCTACATCCCCTAGACCCCTGAACGACACTAAATATCACGTATAAATTTTAACTAGATGGTTTTTTCATCTTAACAAAAAGAATGCATTGTCTAGAAAAGACAAGGAGCGAGGAAGAATGTGTTAATAAACAACAGGCCTCAAAGTCTTACATTAATCTACATCTGCTTCTCATAGTGCAGGGGCTGGGAAAGCAACAGATGATTTATGAGCACCTACAAAGCTGATTTTTTTAAACTGTGTATTTTGCTGCAAACATTAGGAAGACCTGTAATTTTCCACTTGCCATCTTGCATCTGAATCCCTCAGGTCCAGGAGTCAGCAATTCACACTGCCTGCATTATCAATGGGCCATTTCAAAAACAAATGATGCTTGAGATACAAAGACAAAGTCACATTTGTTGCCCATTCCTGGATAGTGGTGTTAATCCCCTCTGGAAAGGACTTCAAAGGTCATCAAAGAAGAGGTGATAGACTAGTGGTATTATTGCTATACTGTTAATCTAGATACCCACATAATGTTCTAGAGACCTGGATTCAAATCCTGCTATGGCAGATGGTGAAATTTGAATTCAACTTCATAAAAAAGCCTGGAATTAAGAGTCTAATGATGACCATGAATCCATTGTCAACTGCTGGAAAACCCATCTGGCTCACAAAATTCCTTTAGTGAAGGAAACTATCATCCTGAACTGGTCTGGGCCACATGTGACTCCAGACCTACAGATACGAGGTTGACTTTTAACTGCCCCCTGGCAGTTAGGAATGGGGCAATAAATGGTGGCCTAGCTACCGACACCCAGTGAATAAATAGAAAAAGTATTCCCACAGCGTAGTGTGGGAGAGAGTGTTGGAATTGTGACCCAGCACCGATGCAGGAACAGCGATGTATTTCCAAGTCAGGATAATATATCATTTTGAGGGCAATTTGTAGCTGATGGTGTTCACCCCCAGTAACATTCCATATTAGGGATCACTCACTAAATTTAAAGCCGTTGGAATTGAAGGCAAATTATCATCTTTATTTTCTATAGTTTTCTCTATATTCAGAAGTGCTGTTACACACAACTGAATGCTTTTTTCCCCACCAACAAATCATCCATGTTTTCTTTTATATCTGTTAACTAACACCAGTAAATCAGCTGAGTTTTCCAATTGAATAATTTGTGTGCACAGCCCATTAAGAGTAATGAGACCGTCGAAGGTGAGGGAGAGGTATGGAGAAGGCTAAAATAAAATAAAGTTGGAAGGGGGAGAACTACTGATTGACTTGGTTAGGAGATTACTAATGAGTGAGTATTTGACTTAGAAGTAGCTGACTAGAGGGGGATGGGGGATTTCAGAAACAGGGGACACATTTTTAAGGTGAGTGGAGAGAGATTTTAAAAAAGACACAAGGTTTTTTTTTACACAGAGGGTGGTCCGTGCGTGGCATGAACTTGCTGAGGATGTGGGTACAGTTACAACATTTAAAAGCCATTTGGATAAGGACATGAATTGGAAAGGTTTGGAGGGATATGGGCCAGGAGCAGGCAGGTGAGGCTAGTTTAGTTGGGGTTTATGTTCGGTATGGACGGGTTGGACTGAAGGTCTGTTTCTGTGCTATATGACTTTATGATTCTATGAGTCTCATAAGGTTCTGTGCTGGGACGCAGATACATAATTATTGATCATGTTTATTAACGATAGAAATAACACAATAGAGATCCATAGACCCAACATCGTCGATTGCACAATGATTGGTGAGGCAAGGGATATGACTGGAAGCATCAATGACAGAGATATTTTTGAGATCACACAACTGTGGCAGATAGATTTCACCATAGGGGCTCTCTAAAAACAAGTTGTAGGAAAAGAAAGGATGGTGACAAGCTAAGAATAGGGAGGAAGTTGTAAAGTACTGATAAAGTACATTTGCACATTTCACTCAAATGTAGCTGTCAGGTACAAAATAAATGAATTGCAGTGGTGAATGGAAGATTAGCCTTCATACCCAGAAGGCTCGAAAATAATGGGGAAGAGGTTTCACTACAGCTACATTAAATATGTCTGGAGTCATGCTGCACAGTTCTGGATCACATACTTCAGAAGGAGTAGGGGGCAGATTCACCAGAAACACCAGTTGCTGTTGACCTAATGACAATCGATGGTCAGAGGTTGTTAAACTCTGTGGATTAGTTTATTTAAAACAGTAAAGCGCATTATAAATTATGAAGCAGACATTTCCACAAGCCAACTCATTTCTGTGTGAAACAAAAACAGAAATTTCTGAAAAAGCTCAGTAAAGGGCTCAGAAAAAGTCAGAATCTGTGAAGAGAAATCAGAGTTAATGTTTCTGGTTCAGTTCTGAAGAAGGGTTGCTTGACCTGAAATGTTGACTCTGATTTCTCTTCACGGATGCTGGCAGACCTGCTGAGCTTTTCCTGCAATCTCCACTTTTGTTTCTGATTTACAGCATCTGCAGTTTGTTCGATTTTTGTTCTCATTTCTGTATGTGTACAGCTTGCAAACTCACAGCAGACCGACAAGCAGGCACAGTCACAATACTGTATACATACAGCACATGGTGTTCTTAAATGCAAGGTACACATACAACACATCTCAAAAGAGTTAAAATGCGAAGATCAGTCACATAAATTAGCAGTCAAGGTTTAACTGTGCTGAAGAAAATATTTTCCATTCTACGGTATGTATTTATCTCATTTTCATTTATTAGAAGTTGGTTATTCAGATGAGGGTTTGGGGAGTTTGAAAGGACTGTATAGAGGGAAAGTTTTCACGCTCGTGGGGGAGTCTAGGACAATGAAACATAGGGTCAGAATCAAAGGAGAGAAACTAGAAGGCAATCCATCACGCAATAGGTACGAAACATGTGGAAATCTCTCCCACAAAAAGCAGAAAATGATATCTCGATTAATCAGTGTTTATCTGAAATAGATAAATATTTTGCCAACTGTGAGTTAAGTGGTTCGGAGGATGGAGACAGACAAATGGAGATGGGATACAGATCAGAGATCATCTCCCATTGAACAGTGTGCACCTGTTTCAATAAATACTAGTGCTTCCACTCGTTTGGTGGTGGAGGTTTGGGAAATGTTGTTCAAGAAGTCACAGCAGGTTGCTGCAGTCAGACCTAGAGTCAAGACAGCACACACATTGGCCAATCAGCCCATTTATCCTGTCACAGTATCCCACTGCATCTTTATTTCACCAAACATTTCAGGTACTTACCACTGACATTTCTCAAATCTGTCCCGAAGCCAGATTTTGGATCTATGTCCTTTTGAATTGCAGTTGTGAGGATGGTGTTGGAGAATAATCTTTTCATTCTACCTTTACACACTTCTCTCATTTTAATTTTTTCAAATCCCTGTGCTGATAGAAATAACAATGTGGAACGCTAATCTCTGTAATACAGGTATGAAATAACAATATCAATCTCCCAAGCTAGGAAGAACACGCCAGAGGCAGATTAAAGCTCCTTCTGCTCTGTTTCAACAAGAACAGGGGGGAGATTTGGTGATCGGATCATTAAAATAATTAGTTCAGTGTTGAGTCACAGTCAAGAAAGCGACTAAGATGTTGCATGGAAAGCTAAGAGTGGCAATTTCTTCAAAGGAGGTAGCCTAATCTTTATCTCACCTTTGGCCTTTGTATGAGATACCGTTTTCAATTCCATCATTGTGTTGTGGAATGGAAAGGTAAGTGTTAAGTAATGGCACTGGTTTAGTAATGCATCGATTCAGGCTAATATTCTGGAAATGTGGGTTCAAACCCAACTTGGACTACTGGTGGAACTGAAGCCTCATTCATATGAAACCTCATGTAAAATTATAAGGTGAGTTTCTCAGTAATGTGTATGGAAAAGGTCATTTAGTCCCTTGAGCCTACTATGTCATTCAATAAGATTGTGGGTGATCTCTCTGTTTGGAATTCCACATTCCCCTCTACCCCAAATAACCTCTGATTCCCTGCTTAATAAGAATCTATCCAAACTCAGTCTCAAAAATATCTATAAACACCACCGTCTAAAACAACGAGTTAATCCACAGCCTCCAACCTCATCGTTTCCCAACCCTGCACCGCCCGCTTCTATCTCCTTCCCAAAATCCACCAACTCGACTACCCTGGTCGACCCATTGTCTCTGCCTGCTCCTGCCCCACCGAATTTATCTCCACCTATCTCGACTCCATTTTCTCCCCCTTGGTCCAGGAACTCCCTACCTACGTCTGTGACACCACCCACGCCCTCCACCTCCTCCAGAACTTCCAATTCCCCGGTCCCCAACACCTCATCTTTGCCATGGACGTCCAGTCCCTATACACCTGCATTCCCCATACAGATGGCCTAAAGGCCCTCCGCTTCTTTTGTCCCGCAGGCCCGACCAGTCCCCCTCCACTGACACCCTCATCCGCTTAGCCGAACTCGTTCTCACCCTCAACAACTTCTCTTTTCAATTCCTCCCACTTCCTACAGACAAAGGGGGTGGCCATGGGTACCCGCATAGGCCCAAGCTATGCCTGCCTCTTCGTAGGTTACGTGGAACAATCCCTCTTCTGTACCTACACTGGCCCTAAACCCCACCTCTTCCTCCGTTACATTGATGACTGTATCGGTGCTGCCTTGTGCTCCCACGAGGAGCTCAAACAGTTCATCCACTTCACCAACACCTTCCACCCCAACCTTAAGTTCACCTGGACCATCTCCAATGCCTCTCTCTCCTTCCTGGACCTCTCTGTCTCCACCCCTGGCAACCACCTAGAAACTGATATCTATTTCAAGCCCACCGACTCCCATAGCTACCTAGAATACACCTCCTCCCACCTACCTTCCTGCAAAAATGCCATTCCCTATTCCCAATTCCTTCGCCTCCGCCCATCTGCTCCCAGGATGAGGCATTCCATTCCTGTACATCTCAGATGTCCTCATTTTTCAAGGACCGCAACTTCCCCCCACTCAGTAGTCAAGAACGCCCTCGACCGTGTCTCCCGCATTTCCCGCAACTCATCCCTCACACCCCCTCCCCGCAATAACAACCAAAACAGAATCCCCCTCATCCTCACAGAGCACCCCACCAACCTCCGGATCCAACGCATCATCCTCTGACACTTCCGCCATCTGCAATCCGACCCCACCACCAAAGACATTTTTCCCCTCCCCACCCTTATCTGCTTTCCGGAGGGACCACTCTCTCCGGGACTCCCTTGTCCGCTCCACACTCCCCTTCAGCCCCACCACACCTGGCACTTTTCCTTGTAACCACAGGAAGTGCTACACCTGCCCCACACCTCCCCCCTCACTCCCATCCCAGGCTCCAAGAAGACTTTCCACATCAAGCAGATGTTCACCTGCACATCTGCTAATGTGGTATACTGCATCTGCTGTACCCGTTGTGGCCTCCCCTACATCGGGGAAACCAAGCGGAGGCTTGGGGACCGCTTTGCAGAACACCTACGCTCAGTTCGCACTAAACAACTGCACCTCCCAGTGGCGAACCATTTCAACTCCCCCTTCCATTCCTCAGATGAATTGTCTGTCTTGTGCCCCCTGCAGTGCCACAACAATGCTACCCGAAGGTTGCAGGAACAGCAACTCATATTCCGCTTGGGAACCCTGCAGCCCAATGGCATCAATGTGGACTTCACAAGCTTCAAAATCTCCCCTCCCCCAACCGCATCCCAAAACCAGCCCAGCTCGTCCCCGCCTCCCTAACCTGTCCTTCCTCCCACCTATCCCCTCCTCTCACTCCAAGCCCCAGCCCCATATCCTACCTACTAACCTCATCCCGCCCCCTTGACCTGTCCATCCTCCCTGGACTGACCTATCTCCTCCCTACCTCCCCACGTACACTCACCTCTACTGGCTCCATCCCCATCTCGTTGACCTGTCTGTCTCCTCTCCACCTATCTTCTTCTCTATCCATCTTCTATCTGCCTTCCCCTCTCTCCCTATTTATTTCAGAACCCCCTTCCCCTCCCCCATTTCTGAAGAAGTGTCTAGGCCCGAAACGTCAGCCTTCCTGCTCCTTTGATGCTGCTTTGCCTGCTGTGTTCATCCAGCTCCACACCTTGTTATCTCAGTTCAAAAGTCAAATCAACCTTAGGAGAAAAAAAATCCCTAATCTCCTTAAACATCATATCAGCCTACTTTATTACTTGCTGTACCTGTGTACTAGCTTTACGTGAGTCATTACACATATATTACTCTGGAACTCAGAATTCCTCAGTTGTTCTCTGTTGGAGTAATCCTTCAATCTTTCTGCCACATTGGAAAAACTACCTATCTTATAATCTGTCTGCCACATTTTAGCTCACTCACTCATTCAACCTATCTCTAATTATCTGCAACCTCCTTATACCTTCTTCATGGCATATTTCCCTTCAAGTGGCGCAAAGAGAACCACAATTAATTGTCCAGAAAATCCATCTGGTTCACGAATGCCCTGGAGGGAAGAAAATCTGCCATCTTTACCCGTCCTGGCCTAAGTGTGACTCCACACTGACAGCAAAGTGACTTGTTCTCAACTGCCCTCTAAAAGGGCCCAACCACTCAGTTCTAGGGCAATTAGGGATGGGCGACAAATGCTGGCTTGATGCCCACAGCCCTTGAAAGAAGGAATAGGAAAGAAGAATATCCTGTGATTTGAGAGGGGTAAAGAGGCTGGTTCTCGAACTCAGCCATGAGGAAGGATTGTCTACTTACAAGGCAGGAAGCAAGGCTCAAAACCTTTCCAAGTCTGGGCTACTTCGTGGTCTGCAAATAGTCATTGTAGACCAGGCTGGTGTAAATAAGAGGCGAACAGACAAAAAGTCAGTTCACCACCCAAACCTGGCTTATGCACCAATTATAAACACACAGCACAGAAACAGACCCTTTGGCCCAACCTGTCCATGACGATCAGGTTTCCGAAACTAAACTAGTCCCATTTGCCCGTATTTGGCCCATATCTCTCTAAACTTTTCCTATTTATGTATTTATCCAAACAGTGTAACTATACCTGTATCTACCATTTCATCTGGCAACTCGTTCCATCTACACATCACCCGCACAGAGCCAGAAGGAGATGACTGTCCTTCTGAACACTGTGAACGATAACATGCTTATGAATCTTTAACACACACAGGAGATCTTTTCTCAGGCCACACATCCCTCCGTGCTGATAGATCTGATCTGTTATTTCTCTGCTGCACTGCTTGTCCTTAGGTGCTCACTCTCTCCCTTTGTGTTGACTGCGGGAGACTTGGTCTGTCTGGAGAAAAGTCTTAATTAGATCTTTAACAAAATCAAATATTTACAATTCAGAGCAAAGGGAATTCATTTTGTTTATGATGAGGAGTGTTGTTTAAAATGAGGGATAGCAAATGAATATATATTGAGGCTTCAAAGAATCATAGAATCCCTACAGTGGGGAATCAGGCCATTCAGCCCATTGATGCGACACCACCCCCTCCAAAGACCATCCCACCCAGACCCTCTCCCTTACCCTACCCCTGTAACTCTGCATTTCTCATGGCTAACCCCCCCTAACCTGCACATCCCTGGACACTTGGCGATTTAGCATGGCCAATTCCCCCCAACCTGAACATCTTTGGACTCTGGGAGGAAACCAGAGCGCCCGGAGGAAACTCACACAGACACGGAGAGGATGTGCAAACCCCATACAGACAGTCGCCTGAGGCTGGAATCGAACCCAGGTCACTGGTGCTGTGAGCCACTGTGCTGCCTCTAGTCATTTTCAGAGTCAGTACTTGCTTGTGATGAACATGTACACATGGGTTAACATTGCATCTTCCCATTAATTCTGAAAATGAACTCTTTCATACCTAAATCTTGTGTTATTCAACATGGACTGACTAAAGGGAGATGGTAAATTTATCGGAGAATTTCCATTAGGAATCCTGTCAATATCTTTATTATTCATTCAGGAGATAGGGGGTGTCACGATGATACCATAATTCTTTGCCTATTCCCTAGCCATTCTCAGACTCTGTGCCTTGCTAGGCCCATTTCAGAGGGCAGTAAGAGTCAACCATATTGCTGTGGGTCTGCAGTCACGTGTAGGCCAGACCAGGTAAGACAGCAGTTTCGTTGCCCAAAGGACCTTGTGAACCAGATGGGCTTTTGCCATTGTTGCTATTATGGTAACATGATTGCCATTAGACTAACTTCTTTTTTAAAATTAAATCAATTTTCACCATCTGTTCTGTCAGAATTGGAACCCACGTCCCCACAATGTTATTCTGAGTTTCTGGATTACTAGTCCAGAGATATTACCACTACATGAGCAACTTCCCCACAGTATCTAACGCCAAAGAATCCATAAATTTAAATTCATGAAGGGACATATTAAAAATACTAAGCACACTGTCCCCAACAGTCCTACACCTGCTTGGTTCGCCTAGTGGCAAAATTAAGAGATCAGTAGTGAAGTTGTGTCAATGGATGGTTTGTGGAAGCTCCTGTAATATTGACTGGGACATTACATCTACTGGGCATCAAGTCCCCATGCACCTATCACCCCTGTCCAGTTCACCCACATTGGCACGCACACCCTGACTGGGTCTGTATTAAAATCTCATTGTCGTTTTCAAATCCTCCCATGGCACTCCCTTTTGCTGTAACTACCTTCAGTCCCACAGGATGCAAAATATCTGTGCTTCTCCAACTGTGCCATCTGGTCACCATCCTGCCTCCCCTCCCATTACTTTACACTACCATATTCAGTCAGACCTTAGCTACTTGGGCTCTAAGCTTAATGTTTCCTCTCTAATTCTCTGTCTCTCTATCGCCTTTCAGACATTTTTTCATATCTACCCTCTTTAACCAAGCTTTTGATCGGCTCCTAATAGTTCCTGATATGGCTTTGTATGAAAGTTTATTTGATAACCCTCCTTTCAGGTTCCTTGGTACAGTTTAAGTAAGATGTGCCATACTGTATTAATTGGGGATCAGTTAGCTCAGTTGGCTAGACAACTGGTTTGCATTGTAGAGTGATGCCAACAGAATGGGTTCAATTCCTGTACTAGCTGAGATTCCTATGAAAGCCTTACCTTCTCAACCTTGCCCCAAGGACCCTCAGGTTAAACCTACTATGGTAAATTTACTGTATAAATACAAACATAACATAGACCAATATCATTGTGGGCGCAAGTGAAATTAATAGTTTAATACATCTTTTGTCTTGTTAGAAGGTTCACTGGGCTCATAACGTAGGGGGAAACTACAATGGGCCATGACATTTTATATTATGTAAGGAACTCAGACTGAGAACTAATTTTGTTTAGAGTTCAGAAGTTGAAGCTTCTCATCTTACACTCCTCGGGACTAGGACATGAGGAACTGACTTGTACAAAAAGAGACACCATTTTATACAGAATGAGAAGTAGGTGCTGATTGGTTGGGCCATCACTGACACGGAGATGCAACAAGGGCAGTTAGCTGTCAATCTTAATTCTCAGACCAGGCAGGTAGACCCTGATTGAGCAGGGTATTGTTATGGAGTAGCAGCAACGATTGGCTGTCTCCATGACCCCTTACTTTTGAAAAATGGTGTAACATATGTAAAAGTTCCCTGTGTTTGCTTGGGTTGCTTGCCGGTGTGCTAGTTTGCTCCCACAGTCCAAAGATGTGCAGGTTAGGTGGTTTGGCTATGCTAAATTGTCCATAGTGTACAGGGATGTGCTGATTAGGTGGATTAGCCATGGCATATGTAGGGTTACAGGGATAGAGTGGTGGTCTGGGTCTGGGTGGGATACTCTTTGGAGATGTGGTGTGGACTCGATGGGTCAAATGGCCTGCCACCAAACTGTAGGGGTTCTGTGATCTAACTGTCTCTCCGAGACACCCAACAGGCTCTAGTAAAGGGTGAACACTTTAACTTTTTGAGTACTCAAATAGAGCTTGAGTTCATAACATTTGAAATTATTAATACTGCTTATACCAAGTCTAATCTAACTCTAACCCTATTACAACTCTATGAAAACAACGGCTATAGTAACATAGTCAAACAAGGTTTGATACAGAAAGTTGGCTAGTAGATACAGCAAACCAAGAGGAAGGAAAATGGCATGTCAGCCTTCATTGCAACCATTGGATTAGAAATATCAGAAGGTCTTGTTACAATTTGTGTAGGGTGTTGCAGAGATCACACTTACAGTACTGTTGTAGACATAAATTCAAGTGGTCTACAGCACAGAAAGAAGCCCTTCATCCAATGGAGTCTGTGCCAGTCAAAAACAACCATCTATTTTAATTTCATTTTCCAGCACTAGGCCCATATCTTCGTATCATAGCCTTGGCATCACAGGCGCACATCTAAATACTTCTTCAATGTTACTTGCACTGTGTGGTCTCCATATTTAAGGAAAAATAGTTGCCGACAGTAACTGAATGTTCTTTAAGTTTACTTCTGAGATGGGAGGATTATCATGGGCTAATGGTTTTCTGGAGTTTTGAAGAATTGCGAGGTGATCTCATCGATACCTTCCAGATTATGAAGGTGCCTTGACAGGAGAGATACTGGGAAGTAGCTTCCCCCACTTGGAGTATCACAGTATCAAGATAATTCATCACTTAGGTTTGGAATGAGGAAAAATGTCTTAGTTCAGAGTGCTGGGAAATTCTCTATCTCTGTTTGTGTGTGTGGCTGCTCCATTGTTGAATACATTTGAGACCGGGAGAGAGGGATTTTGGTTTCTGAGGGAATTGGGGACAAGGAGAATGGCCGGGAAAGCAGAGTTGAAGCCCTGAATCAATCTTGATTGTATTGAAAGGTGCAGCAGTATTGATGGCCCTATTTCTTATGTTCTCCTCGGGACAAAGGTGATAAAGCTGTCTTTCGCTCGTCTAGGGTGCTACCATTTTAAAAATAGTTCCACAGAATATGGGTGTCACTAGCTAGGCCAGCATTTGTTGCCTGTCCCTAGTTGCCCCTTGAGAAGCTCGCAGTGAGCTGCCTTCTTGAACTGCTGCAGTCTGTGTGGTGTTGTGGCACCCACAATGCCTTTAGGGAGGGAGTTCAGGATTTTGACCCAGTGACAGATGAATAGTAAAGGTCTTTCCCTAAGGTGGGGGAGTTCAAAGATAGGGAGCATATTTTTAAGGTGAGAAGAGAAAGATTTAAAAGGGATCTGGGGAGCAACTTTTTCACACAGAGGGTGTTGCATGGAATGAACTGCTAGAGGAAGTGGTAAGTGCAGGCACAGTTACAACGTTTAAAAGACATCTTGGACAGGTACATGAATAGGGATTAGAGGGAAATGGGCCAAATGCAGGCAAATGCGACTAATTTACTTTGGGAAACTTGGTTAGCGTGGACGAGTTGGACCGAAGGGTCTGCTTCCATGCTGTATGACTATGACTCAATGACAGTGAAGGAACAATGATATATTTCCAAGTCAGGATGGTGAGTGGCTTGGAGGGGGCCTTGCAGGGGAGGGTGTTCCCGTGGATCGGCTGCTCTTGTCCGTCTAGATGGAAGTAGTCATGGGTTTGGTTGACTGTCACCCAATTCCCCTTTAAACATTGCCAACCTCACCATCTGCTTCAACAAGACTGATAATGGGCTTTGTTTCACAAACTCCTTGCCACATCTCACTGCTGCCTCGTTTGATTCGGCCCAGCTCATGCTGTGACTAATTCATCCCCTTAAATTCCCGATAAATGTGCCCATTATACAGGACACTGTAAGGCCTGAATACCAGAGCATCTGCAACATGTCAAGATCATTCTCCATTTCACAAGCCCTAATAACTCTGGACTGCACTTATATGTGAGAGTCTTCACTGCATTTGTTTCAACAGAAACTCAAATTACAGTTCCAATTTACAGGCATTGGGAGTGCAGAATCTATTTCTGATTTCGCTGTGGGGAATGTGCCTAGCTGCCCGCAGCTTTAAAGACACAGAGCTGATTGTTTGAACAGAGCCTGAAACTATTGTAATCTGCCTCGACAAAGATGTTAATAAAACAATGTATCATCAACTCTACTGTCCGGGTAACAGGGATCAATGGTTCCAAGTTAGTACAACAGAATGGTGTGTCTGTCTGTTTATACACACACATACACAGGCACAGACAGAAATAGTCACACTCACGGATATACAAAAACACAGCCTAAACAAACATACCTATACCATACCTAGACCAGTAAAAACACAGCAACACACCGTGAAACTCAATACAGTCACGCCAATACACTCACGTACAAATACAGTCACCCATCCAAATACATAGACGCAAACACGGTCATACATCCAGATACACACACACAAACACGGTCACACATCCAGATACACAGACTGAAACACAATCACACTGACACACATATACACAAATACAGTCACACCCACAAAAACAGTCACATACTCAGGCACGGACAGAAACTGTCACAAACTCACATGAATCCATTGTTAATTGTTGGAAAAACCCATCTGGTTCACTAAAGCCCTTTAGGGAAGGAAACTGCCATCCTTACCTGGTCTGGCCTACACATGACTCCAGACCCACAGCAATGTGGTTGACTCTCAACTGCCCTCTGGGCAATTGGAGATGGGCAATAAATGCTGGCCTAGCCAGTGATGCCCACATCCCATGAATGAATAAAGGAATTAAAAAACACTGCACCAAGACCTACAAAATCACAGCCACACCATAGTACTCCAAAGATATGGGCAAGAAGCAAAAGCCACATTGAGAAAGAATGTCGTACGGAATATACAACCTGCTCCAGTGGCCAAGAGCTAAAGGTGCCTTGTCTCTGGAGAGACAGAGAACGGGAAATGTTAGGTTCTTGCCCTGTGTTGAATTAAGCTGAGCTCATAAAGTTGCTGAACATCCAGTGCCCGTAAGTTCAGTATAAGACCATATTGCTCACGTCACACTGCTCATCCTACCACCCTCTTTGATAGAGATGCACGCCTGTGGTAATGATGGTCTCCAGAGACAAATATCCAGGATGTCTAACCATAAATGGTCATTTGGCAAGACAGTTGTGTCCAGTTGGAGGTACGTTTGAGCAAAGCTGGGGAGGGATATTGGAGATAAAAAGAGATTTGGCCTCTGGGGGCCACACTGTACCTGGAAATTTCTGTTCAACAGGTTTGTTTGGCTCTCTGATACGACTTTCAACCTGGCGTTGAGAACCTTCATCAGTGATTCTGTGTTCCGAACATACTGGAGATCGCGATAGGTGCGTAGATCCAGGACCTCGATAGACTGTGAGATGTTCTGAACCTGGAACATGAAGTGTTGGATTGATCAGACAGATCCAGCCCCTACTACATGCATGTAAAAACAACAATGTGCATTTATATAGCACCTTTAGCACACTAATACCTCCCCAAGGTGCTTGATGGGGACAAGTAACACACAACATTGGACAGAGAGCTGCAGAGGGAAAATTGGAGCAATTGATCACAAGCTTGGTAGGAAAGATGGTTTTAATAAGCTTCTTATAGGAAGGGTAAGGATTGGGACATTCAAGATAGGAATTCTAAAGTTTAAGATGTTGGCACAAACAAAGGAGCACTTTGCCCACATGGATGTAATCTCTGAGTTAGAAATCTGGACTGAACCATTTCCAGACATTTACTCAAATGCAAAGTGTCTGATACTCAAGAAGTCCATAGTTTTGTCTTCGTCAGTGTGACACATTTAGCTCATGACGGGGATGACATCCCATCTATAAAACAAAACAATGGATGCTGGAAATCTGAAACAAGCACAGAGAATGCTGGCAAAACTCAGCAGGTCTGGAACATCTGGAGAGGGGGACAAGGAATTAATGTTTCTTGTCCCGTTCTGGTGAAGGGTCACTGGACTTAAAACATTAACTCTGCTTTCTTCCCTTAGATGCTGCAAGAGTTTCTACTGAGTTTCTCCAGCAATTCCTGTTTTTGTTTCATGACTTTTTGTCCGCTGATTCGAAGGTTGACAGGACATTTTGTGTCCAAGAAAACAGATGGTGCTGGTTAGTTTCAAAGCAGCCGATGAACTTTGACAAAACTTACATGCTAATATTATAATATCCCCTATCTTGTGAGACGAAGCGGGAGGGAGATACACAGAGAGAAACAGACAGACAGATGAGGAACAAAGAGAGGAGAAGAGATAACGGAAGAGGGAGAGAGAAAGATGATGAAGTGAGACAGCAGGGAAAATGGGGGCAGGGTGCAGAGAGAGACGGGTGAGAAAGAGAGAGAGATGCTGGGAAGGGAAGGAGAATGGGGAGAATCAGAGAAAGGGAGAGACAGAGATGGTGTGGGAAGAGAGAGACAGAAGGTGGGGAAAGAAAGAGAAAGAATGAAGGTGAAGAAAGAAATGGGTGGAGAGACAGAGAGGGGAAGAGAGAGACGGGGAGACAATGACAGGGAAAGACAAAAAGAAAGGAGTGAGAGAACAGATATAGAGAGATACAGAGGAATTGACAGACGTGGCAAGAGAGAAAAGAACCCAAAGAATGGTGAATGCTGGAAATCAGAAACAAAAACAAATTGCTGGAAAAACTCAGCAGGTCTGGCAGTCTCTGTGGAAGGAAAGCAGAGTTAACATTTTGGGCCCAGTGACCCTTCTTTAGAACTGATTCTAGCAAGGGAATGGTTGGTATATATGCTGAAGTTGGGATGTGGGGTGGAGGGAGGAGTAAATGATAGTTGGAGATGGAGCCCAGAGAGAGAGAGCAACAGTTGGACAGACAGAGAAATGGGTAAAGGTCAGCCTGGGAGAATTACTAGCTGTTAATGGGGACTATTATTGACTGACAATGGGATGGTTGTGCTAGCAGCCAATATGATGACAAGGTCTGATGTGTTAGGGTTGGGATAAGGACTTGGGAGAAGGTTCTAAGGCCCTATTGAGTTCTGAGGATGAAGGTTCCCCAAGTGAGAAATGAGATGCTGTTCTAGTTTGTGCTGAGCTTTGCTGGAGCACTGCAGCAAGCATGAGACCGAGGTCTTGGCTGGGGAACACAGTGGTGTGTTGAAGAGGCAGGCAACTGAAAGCTCTGGGTCTGTTTTGCAGACAGAAAATGGGTGTTTTGCAAAGTGGTCACCCAAACTGCACTTTATTTCCTCAGTGTAGAGGAGATCACATTGTGAGCAGTGAATGCAGTAGACTAGATTGTGGGAAGTGCACCTGGAAAGTATGTTTGGGATCTTGGATACTGAGGAAGGAGGAGGTAAATGGACTGTTGTTTCACCTTCTAGAATTGAAAGTGAAGGTGCTGTCTGGGTGTGGGGAGATGTTGGGAGTGAAAGAGTCGTCGACCAGGGTGTCCTGGAGGGAATGATCCCTGCAGAAGGTGGACAGGGGAGGGGAGGAGAACTTGTGTCTAGTGATGGCATTCCACTGGAAGTGGCGGAAATGGCAGCTAATGACCCTCTGGATGTGGATGTTGGTGGGATGGTAGTAAGGACAAGTAGAACCCTATCGCTGTTGTGGGAGGTAGGAGAGGGGGTAAGGGCTGAAGTATGTGAGGTGGGTCAGACCCAGCTGAGGTCCCATCAACTATGATGCTGGGGAATCCTTGGTTGAGGCAAGCAGGGTGTGAGGATGTATAGTCAAGGTAACTGTGGGAATAGGTGAGTCTGTAGTGGATATTGGTGGCCACCCTAATCCCAAAAATGGAAACAGAGATGCTGAAGAAGGGAAGGGAGGATCCAGAAATGGACCAGGTGAAGGTGAGAGTGGGGTGGGGGGAAGTTGGAATAATACCAACCATATATACCAACCCTTTCCTAGCTACAATCAGTACTGAAGAAGGGCCACTGGACCGGAAACTCTGCTTCCTGTCCATAGATGCTGGCAGACCTACTTAGTTTTTCAGCAATATCTGTTTGAGGGGAAGGGAGATGGGGGAGAGTTGGGAGGAGTGGGAAATGACAGAGAAAGAAGGGTGAGAAGAAAGGAGAGGGGTATAGGCAGAGAGGGGGAAGAGAGAGATGGAGTGGGCAGACAGAAAGATGAGATTACTATCTGCAGGATGCACCCACCTTGGCATGTCCATGTGCTCCTGGGAATGACACTGGATGATGAAGGTCAGTAACAAATACACACAATTGGAATTCTGAATGGGAAGAAAAGTTCACCCATCTCACATTGGCTAAACCACAGGATTGGCAGAAGCTAAAAGCAACAATGAGCTTCCACTTCCTTACATTGAAACAGGAAGTAGGAGCAGAAGTAGGCCATTCAACGCATCGAGTCTGCTCCACAATATGACTAGAACATGGCTCTACCCACTCTATTCCATCTGAACACAATGTTTCCACATCCCTTGTTATGTTTGATATCTAGAATAGGATCAAGAATTGAATAGGGATTGGATAAAAGGCTGGAGATGATGAGAGAACTGATGGACAAAGGAAAACCCATGGGGTTAAGATACTGTGTGGGAGGATTGGGGGTTTGGAGGGAAAGGGAAGTGGAGAATTGAGCCATCTCAGTAAACATACTTCCTGCAGCCGTCCGATGGGAAACACTATTATAGACATCAGCAACAGAGAGGCCCCATAGCATAAACCAACAGTCAGAGTGTCTGTATATTCCCCTCCCCAACTTCATCCACAAGACTGACCTCCTAGGGTTAAGTAAATTAAACTTCTCGGATTTGACACTGAGTTATGAATCAGAGTGCCAAGGGTTACCGAGTCGGGGGTCAGCATAGTTTAGTGTGCGTGATTCCAGAGTGCTATCAGATAATTTACTGCCTTGTTTCACAAATGCCTTTTATGAACTCTTTCTTACACTTTATTTACAGCTAAATATTGATTCAGAGTTAACTTGTGTCATTGTCATCGTTTACAATCTCACAACACATTAGAATTTTACTTTGGAGTATTTCTGCACTGTAAGTGTGAGTCTCCACAATGAACCTCATCACATTATTTAATTAAAGGGGAAGCAGTGTGTAGAGATAATGTCACTGGACTGGTAATCCAGGCTAACAGTCTGTGGACCTGCGACAAATGGTGAAATTTAAATTCAATGAAAGAAACCTGCAGTTTAAAAGCTAGCCTAATAGTGACTCATTCAACACTAAAAAAAACCCACCCGGTCCCTCTTTAGGGAAAGAAATCTGCCATCGTTACCCAGTCTGGCCTATATGTGACATCCTCTATAATCGCGTAGCAAGCCATTCATTTCAAGGGCATTCGGGGATGGTCAATAAATTCTGGCCTTGCCAGCGATGCCCAATCCCATGAATGAACAAAAAAAAAGTATCACAGCTGAGTTCAGACCTCACTACCAAGTCAAAATAGTCATTTGACGTAGGAATTTGCTAATATCACCAATTCGGTCCCAAACAAATGCGCCATATATAGCTCAATCAATTCAGCAGAGCGAGTAAATCCAAATGCATTGTTTCTTAAAGCCACTAAGAAGAGCAATTAGATTACAGTCTTTCAAAGAATCACTCTCTCAAGCCGTGTATTATTCAGAAGTTATTTACAGGAGCAGTGCCAACTGGTTCTAACACTTCAAGCAGAACCATCCCAAACACTGTCACAGTGTCTATCATGTCACTGATATGGACACGTAACACCTTGCATTAAGACGGTGCCTTTAATGTGCAAAATGTCCCAAGACACTGAGCAAATAAAATTTGGCACTGAGCCACATAGAGAGATATCAGGGCAGATGAACAAAGACTGTGCTGAAGGATAAATATTAATCTATCAGGGCAAAGAGGTTTAGAGAGGGATTTCCAGGGCTTAGCGTCCAGGCAGCTGAAGGCATGGCTACCAATGATGGAACAAATAAAATGGGAGATGGGTAAGAGGCAAGAGCTGGTGGTGCAGAGAGTTCTTGGCAGGACACATAAATTTACAAGGAAATAAAACACCATGAAATAGGACTCTGTGAACCTATCACTCAAATTATTTTTTTTAAAAAGAATCACAAAGTGAGTAACCTTAACAGTCAGATTTTTCTTGCAGTCAAATCTGTTATGGACCAGACCAAACTCCCTCAAAATATAAGAAGAAGATAGGCTATACCCTAATTTTTTCTTATTTTAAAAGTAAGTGTAAGGCGTTGTGTTTCAATTGCTCAAACTACTCAACTTTGAGTAAAACACACCAATTTTAACGGTTAAAATACAGACAAAATGAAACAAAAAGTGTTAACTGTAACTCCTTTGAGATGCTTAATAAAATAATAAATAAATTACCTACTACCAATTAACTGTTCCAATATCGTAACAGCCCATAAACACACGTTTTGCAAAGGCAAATTTAATAAAATAGATTGTCTAACATGCAATTCAACAGCAGGAAGAGAACCCCAGGTTTTAGCTGTAACAGAGAGAGGAATAAGAGCTTCCACATCCAGCTTCAAGGTCCCAGCAACTGCAGAAAGGCAAAAAGACCTAAAAATCCTTTTTCTGTGGGAGATTGATCCCACCCATTCAGGCTGCTTCTATTGCTTCAACTTAAAAAAAAACAAAAGCCTCACAAGCTGCTTTCTTTATTGGCTTTGAGCAGACCACTCTGGACTTCTGTCTCAACTTTTATTCACAACAAAACCCAGGACAAAATACACCTCTTAAAGCCATAGTGTTGTCATACTCTTCACCAATTTGCCTGTCTGGGCAAAATTTACCAGATACCTCCTTGCCCACTTTGATTCCAATTTTCAATGATTTTAAAGAGAGAAAATAAAAAGGAAACTTACTTCCTTGAGTAGTGTCTGTGTAGTCTGCCATGTTGGCTGTTTGTGAAAATCCCCATTCAGGAGGTAGTTGAAGATCGAGCCTCTGTGTAGTTAATCATAGCAGCCCATTTTGCTCAACACAGGACTACTGGGTGAATGGCCAATCTGTTTATTGGTAGGAATGGGGTCACAATGTCGACCAAATTATTGGGAGAGCTCTCCACTTGTCTTTGGACAGTAGCTTGATGAAGTGGTTAGCACTGCGACATCATTAGCACCAGGCACCAGGGTTCGGTTCAAGCCCTCGGGTGACTGCTTGTGTGGAGTTTGCGCATTCTACCCGTGTCAATGTGGGTTTTCTCCAGGTGCTCCAGTTTCCTCCCACAGTCCAAAGATGTGCAGTGTAGGTGAATTGACCTTGCTAAATTGCCCATAGTGTGCAGGGGCGTGCAGGTTAGGTGGATTAGCCATGGGAAATGCAGGATAACAGGGATGGGGTTGGGGGGGTGAGTCTGGACAGGATGCTCTTCAGAGAGTCAGTGTGGACTTGATGGGCTGAATGGCCTGTTTCTACACTGTAGAGATTCTATGATCTTTAAAGAGAGAGGATGGACCTCGGTTTAGCTTGAGGTCTTTCTAAAGGTATGTAAAGGACTTTTATTGAATGAAGCTCAGCTTTGATCCTGGAACATATAGCACAGAGTCCAAACCAAACCAGTCCCACTTACCTGCACTTGGCCTATAGCTCTATGGACTTTTCCTATTCATATGTCCAAATGTCTTTTCAATGGGTAAAGGCCATTCAGCCCCATTGAGCCTGCTTCACTGTTCAACCAGGACATTCCCAATTTTCTACCTCCAACGCCATTTTTCTGTGCTGGCCCTGCATCTTTTCATGTCTTTAACATCTCGATGAACTCCTGCACAAGCCCTCAAACCTTACAGACCAGGTGGAGAGGTGCCTCACTTGACTGGAGAAGAAGGTCTGACTTTGTGTCAACCAACTGCATTTAAAATGAGCCAGAAGTTTGGAGGACGGCTCGGCCTATCAGTTTTGAAGTCTGCAGGAGGTGACAGTTGTCACTGATGGAAATGCATGGAAAAACCCACGTCAAAGAAGGCAAAGGATGGGTAAACAAAACCGATTGGTTCAACAAATATTTGCCAGGGACCATTTGAGGAACTTGCCTGAAACAGATTGCATATATTTTATGCTTGGACACAACTTGACAGCAGAACTCCCCCTTGTCCTTTATCAAAAGTGTTCAGCAGTAGACACAGGGTTCATTGAAATGCAACTCAGGCAGATAAGATGAAAGGTTCTTCAGTCTGAAACCTATAGGGGTTCTGCGTGACAAGAATTTGGGATAACCTTGAGAGACATACTTGTGGGTGGGAATCAAAGCAGCAAATGCAAATGAAATGCCACTAACTGCAGATCCCTCTGAGAGAAGGGTGGCATGATGGATGGAAATGTCATAAGATGCTTTTATGAAACTAAGGTTAAAGTATAGTGTAGGGTTTGAAGAAAGTTACCTATATGACTTGGGAATGTCTGATGCTTTCTCTTGATACTATTTGAAAAATATTCTGTGTTCTTGATATCTCCTCTCATTATACACAAAAAAACCCCCAAATTAGGTAAAGTGTCATTGCTGCCTATAATAGAGCTGATAAAACTGATTAGACATGTACTTATAAATACACTGCCCATCTCAAACTGATCACTCAATGAGGGTCTTTACCGAGTTGAGAAACTTTGTGGAAAGGATCTTTACTCACAATGGCATATGACGGTAAGGATGTGAGTTCATCAAATTCTTCCTAATCATTTTAAAATGGATTAGATTTGAGATTATTATCTGTTAATGCTGGGACATGATGAGTGAATGCTCAGTTGGATTGCACAGCCTGTATCTGGGTGACATGAGAAATGCAATGTATTGCGATCTCTGCAACTTGTCATCCACTAGGTAGACAGGAAAATGTTCCCCTTGCGACCCACAAGGCAGGGATGTCTCTACAGTTTAGTAGCAACAGCTTTATAAGGGTGGCTCAGAATTACAGCACAGAACCAGGCTCTCTAGCCCATCTGCTGTTTACATTCCATGCACCTCCTCTCCAACATTCCCTCCATGTGATGAAGTTGTTTCAGAGGTCCATGCATGATGATTGGCTAAACCATTGACTTCCAGCTCCAGGAGCCAGGTATGGAGTTCAGATGAAGTAAAAATGGAGAGGGAATGTTGCTCCTCTCTCCCTGCTTAGTTCCTCTCACCCTTCTATTGCCCTTCTTGCCATCCTGTTTGTCTGGATTCCATTTCCATTTAGATTTGTTACTGATCTGGATCACAATCTGTGGGAACGTTCTACCCACATTCTCCCCAGTCCCTGAATAAAGATGCTTCTGCCTAGTTCCTGATTGGATTTATCAGTGACTGTCTTGTATTTATGGCATCTAGATCTGGTCTCCCTTAGCCCAGGGATGATTGAGATGTGGACATCTCTAGTATTACTCTATTGATAATTTCAGAAAACTTGATTGGCTTAGCCCTCAGTCTTGCCTCCCCAGATTAAGCCACCTCTGGTTTTTCTCTCAGTCTTGTAACATCTCTAATAACAGGTATTTTGTGTAATGTCATTCCTTTGAGACAGCCAGCATTGCTACAATGGGGCCATAGCCTTTCTTTCTGAAAAGTGGGAGAGAGAGAAAAAAATAGCCCAACAAGTTACTCAATGTAACTGCTTAGCCAGCTCACCTTTGAGCTGTTATTTATATCATTTGTACTACTGGGTATTAACACAGAAAACCGTTCAAGGTATGCAGTGATTTAGCTTCGCAACAGAGCCAGTGTTTATAAGCTGAAACAATTCCAAGTGATATTAATGTTGTTTGGCTTTATGGGAGCCTAAATAATTAAAGACACGATCAATAATTCAAGCTTCTGTAATTCGGAGGGATGAAGGCTGAGGGGATCCAGGCCTGCCCTGCTTCCCTGAGATTGCGGTTGAATTCTTCTAAAGGAGAAATAAATCTAATCATTCATCAAAGGAATAAATGATTCATTGTTTATAGTCGTATTAAACACATAAAAAATAGGAGCAGGAGTAGGCCGTTCAGCCTTTTGAGCCTGCTCTGCTATTTAATATGATCGTGGCTGATCATCCAGCTCAGTCCCATGTCCAGGCTTTCCCTGTTCAACCATTCCCCAGAAAACCATTGAACTATAGGAAGGTCATGACAGAGAAAGAGGCCATTCAGTCTATTTTGTTTGTGAGACTGACTAAAGCAGATGCACATCCTAATCCCGCTTTCCAGCAGAAATTTAGGTTACAGCACTTTAGAGGCAGGTCCAGGTCCTTTTAAAATGGGTTCAAGGTTTTGGCCTCACTCACCAAAGCATAAACGATTGAAAGATTTGGCCATTTGGGCCATCATGCTCACTCCATCCATAGCCCACAAATGATCTGAAATGCCCTTATTTCTCATCCCTTACAAGATTGTCCCACTCCGGTTCATTTGACAGTGCTTTTAAGAGCTCTGCCGTCACTGGAAAACAATCAGTTCCACTTTTTAAAAATTAATTGATCCCAAACTAATGGCCATCTCTGCAGTTCTGTTACATGTCCCACCATCTGCTGGGACACAATTTTTTTATAGCAACAGAAATGTGTTGATACAGCACCTTTCATGACCCTCAGGACATCTCAAAGTATTTTACAGTCAATGAAGTATTGTTGTGCTAAGTCAGCAGACAATTTGTAAACAGCAAGCTCCCACAAATATCATTGTAATAATGATTGCAAACTCATTTTTTGTCATGTTTATTGAGGACTAAATATCAGCCAGGACACAAACTCCCAGCTCTTCTTTGACTTATGCCGATGGATTGTTTATATTCACTGGAGAGGGTAGATGCAGCCTTGATTTATTTCTGCTCCAGAATATCTAATTTCCGCTAGCACTGATAAGTTTTGTACCTGCATCCTCTGTCCTCATACCTGGGCTCTGAGGAAGCGTGCACGTATGAAAACAACACATAAATGTGGTTCAAACTGGTTTCTTTAGCTCAGTACTTTACAACAGATCTATGTTTAAGGAACCTCATAATATATTGCTGAATTCTGTGGAACCCAAACAGCCTTGCCTTCCCTTCCACTGTACATATATCTGAAAGTAAAGTACTATTGCATGGAGGAGTGCATGGTTAAGACAGAGATGAGGAGGAATTTCTTTTCAGAGGATAGTGAATCTGTTGAATTCTTTCCTATAGAGGACTGTAGAGGCTAGGTCATTAAGTATGTTCAAAGCTGAGACAGACAGATTTAGAGACATAGAAATGTACAGCATGAAAACAGACCCTTTGGCCCAACTCGTCCATTCTGACCAAATTAATCTAGTCCCATTTGCCAGCATTTGGCCCATATCCCTCCAAACCCTTTCTATTCATGTACCCATCCAGGTGCCTTTTAAATGTTGTCATTGTACCAGCCTCCACCACTTCCTCTGGCAGCTCATTCCATACACACACCACCTTCTTTGAAAAAGTTGCCCGTTAGGTCCCTTTGAAACCTTACCCCTCTCACCTTAAACCTATGCCCTCTAGTTTTGGACTCCCCTACACTAGGGAAAAGGCCTCGGCTATTCACCCTATCCATGCTCTTCATAATTTTATAAGCATCAATAAGGTCGCCCCTCAGCTTCTGACGCTCCAGAGAAAGTAACCCCAGCTTATTCAGCCTCTCCCTGTAGTTCAAACCCCCTAACACTGGCAATATCTTTGTAAATCTTTTCTGAACCATTTCAAGTTTAACAACATCCTTCCTTTTGCATGGAGACCAGAACTGAATGCAGTATTCCAAAAGTGGCTTTTTAATCAGTAAGGCAATGAAGAGAAAAGGCAGGAACTGAAGTTTATGAGATCAGGCATGATCTCATTGAATGGGGAGCAGATTTGATGGGCGCAATGGTCTTATTGTGGTTTAATGGAAAGATTGTTTTCCATTAAATGCAAGAGGAGTTCAACTTGTAAAGTTGAAAAACATGGTTCAGTTTTCAAGTGACTGGAATACTGCAGGAAACACCTTAAATACCCACAGATCCCTTGCATTCCAGGAACTCTTGTGGAATGTCAGTGTTCTAGCATGTCCCTCATCATAGAATCCCTACAGGATGGAAGCAAGCCATTTGGCCCATTGAATTCACACTGACCCACTGAAAAACTGCCCACTCCTTCCCCCTTACCGTGTCCCTGTTGCCCTGCATTTCCCATTGGCTAACCCACCTCGTCTGCACATCCCTGTGAGGAAGCCCATGCTGACACAAGGAGAAAATGCAAGCTCCACGCTCATTATCAGTATCAATATTTCTGTACCTTCCCATTAAATAAATGGCAGGAAAGTGGAGATGAGGATTATGAGATCAGCTACGATCTCATTGAATGGTGGAGTAGACCGATGAGCTGAATGGCCCATATAATTAATGAGCCATTGTTAAATAGGATCAACCGTGTCCAATTGTGGATGTCTCATTGCATGACTACGGTATTATTATCATAAAACCCCATCTGGTCCCCTGGTAGCGTTCAGGGAAGGAAATCTGCTATCCTTACTCGGTCTGGCTTACATGTGATTGTCACATAATTGACTTTTGAGTCTTCTGAAATGACTCAGCAAGGCACTTCTTTGTATTAAACCATTACAGAAATAAGCACTGTGTGGGTCCTTGCCACAAATGGATAGCAGTGGTTCAAGAAGGCAGGTCAACATCACCTTCTCGAGGGCAATTGGGGTTGGGCAACAAATGCCAGCCCAGCAATTGACCTTCACATCTCAAGAAGAAATAAGAGCAGGAGTTAGCCATTCAGCCCATCAAGTCTGTCTCACCATTGAACTATCCATCTACCTCATCTTTAAAGATCTAGTCTCTCCAATGCTCAGGGGTGGTTCAGTGGTTAGCATTGCTGTCTTACAGCACTAGAAACCTGGGTTTGATTCTACTCTCAGGTGACTGTCTGTGTGGAGTTTGCACATTCTACCTGTTTCTGCATGGGTTTCCTCCAGGTGCTCTGGTTTCCTCCCACAGTCCAAAGATTTGCAGGTTAGGTGGTTTAGCTATGGGAAATTGCCCATGGTGTCTAAGGATGTGTGGATTAGCCATGGGGAATGCAGGGTTACAGGGATAGGGTGGGATGCTCTTTGAGGGGTCAGTGTGCTCTGGAATGGCCTGCTTCTACACTGTAGGGATTCCATCTATGATTTTTAAATGAATCTCTCCTTATTCTGTAACTAACAAAAGTAGAAAAAGTTTGTAATTAAAGAACAATATTGCGGATGCTTGGAATCTGAAATAAAACCTGAAACTCAGCTGGTCTGGCAGCATCTGCGGCAAGAGAAACAAAGTTAATGTTTTGAGTCCGACATGACCTTCTTCAGAACTGAAAAGTTTTGTCAGTTTAAGAGATTACTCCTGATTGAGGCAAGGAATTAAAGATGAATCGGTGCTCAGATCTGAGGCTGGTCGTGTTACACAGGGACTCTTTCCCATCCGCGGAAAGGGACAAATTTAATTTCATGCTTTTGAGTTGAGTTCAGTCTCAGGTTCAAGAGACAAAAGGACAGCTGCATTGATTATTAATGCTAGGTAATCCTTTTGTAATGTAATGTCTTCCAAGTTAACTTGAATTATTCATAATTAGATATTACTTAAGGGAATAGACCTTTACAGCTCATATAAAGCCTCAGGAAATAGCTCTTTGCTTCTTGTTGTGAACTTTCCTGCAACAAACATGGGTGAAGTAAGTGGCAGAGACTGTCTTGGGCCACATCTTGCATTTGTATAGCACCTTCAACTTGGTGAAAAACAGGCTTTCGGAAGAAGATTTATCAAGCAAAATTTGACAGTGGATCACACCAGGTCAAAGAGTGAGGCCTTGAGGAGAGAGGGGTAGAGGGATCGAGGGACTTAGTGATGGAATTCCATAGCTGAGAGCCAAGGCTGCTGAAGGTATTCCCATCAACAATGCAGCAAAACAAATTGAGGGTGCGTAAGAGACCAGATGTGGAGGTGTGTTGAGAGCTTGGAGGCTTGTAGGACTAAAGCTATGGGGAGGGGTGAGGCCATGGAGAGATTTAAAAATGAAGTTAAGAATTTTAAGATGCCCAAAATGTTTTCATCCTTCCTTTAGAGAGATTCAATGGGACCCTTAGTAAATCAGATGTCATTTTCTGTCAAGTTTTCTGTTAGTTGTATAAGAGCAGTCTTTTTAAGTTGAGAAAATTCAGAAAAATAATTCTTCCAATTTTTACAATTGAGCTAACATTGAATTAAATGATGTGATACATTTAACAGTTTCATTTGAAATTCCCACAATGGTTAACTGTATTCCTGCATGAAGTGGAAGTAAAAGGTCCCAGGCCAGAATTTTAAAGAGAGAGCAGGGAAGTTCTCTCTGATGTCCTGGTCCAGTGCTTATGATCATCACCGATAAACAGTTCTGGAAAAAAGATCACTGGACTTGAAATTTTAACTCTGCTTTCTCTCCACAGACTGGCTGAGATTCTCCAGCAATTTCTGCTTTTGTACCTGGGAGCTTGCTGTGTGCAAATTATCTACTGCACTTCGTTACAAAATGCCAGCCTTTCTTTGCCTGGTAGTGTAACAATGGTGTTTGAACATGTTCATTTTATTGCTGAAAAATGATACATTTTGTCAAAACTTTTCATCTTGCATGAATCAGGACAATTTGCAAGAATACCAATTTTCCTTTATGTCTTGTAAATTGTCTTAATGTGTGTAAGATGGAAAACTCCAATCAAATGTGCCTTTTTTCAACAAAACGTAAGTTCTGTGTAACTAGGTGACTAACCTTCACTTTAAATGGATTGGGAACCATTTCTTCAAAATGGCAATGGAAGACAGACTTTGATTTAAATGCTTTGAAATGTTTCTACAAATGGGGATATTAAACCCCTGGTGTAACAGAAACTGCGGTCACTGTCACTATTCCTGCCAGCGTGCCAACCCTCCAAAAATGACCTGGACACTGGTCTGAGCAGTGACAGGGGAAAAATCACAGGGGAATAAAACTAGAATTCTGCCTGCATTTTTTAACACTTCAATTGGCCATTTGTGAAATTCGAGATAGAGGAAAGGCTGTTTGATCGACAGTCAAGAATCACCAACTTGGATAAGTGTTTGACCATATTCAGTTGTTCCTGGGAACTCAGTGTATTCCGATGATGGGCTAATGCTGTGAGTTTTATGAATGGGCCTGGGTGGTTTAAGGTAGGAGATCATGAACCCTCCAAGACTGTATCCAAACAAAGTTGCAAACTCGACATTTTCCAAACCCTGTGCTCCCAGATTCATCAAATTTAGATGGGTTGCAAGGTGAAGTCATCATATCTACAGAATATGCAGGAATTTCGTATTTCTAGAATGGAAGAGACAGGCACATGTGGAATAATGAAAACTGCACTGTACATTTTTATCCACTTGAAGTTACCATATCCGCATGTACCTGCAGAAGAAGTCTGTTAAGAAGAGTTAACAAAGGATCCATGTTTCACAGCTATGTCAACTATCAACAAGAGAAGGGTCACCAAAACTACACTTCCTGGCTCGTATGGGGTCCTCAAGTCACAGTGTATTATCCCTAGGTTCCTAAGCAAGTTAGTTCTATTCACACTTGGACTGGTTTGCTGGCTCTTCTTGTTTGAGTCTGGGGATTTGGATTCAGAATTTTTTAGCACCTTGTATAAATCGGATTGCTATACTCTTACCAGGATCAGCAAACTGCAATATGTGTGAATTAGGGGAAAACTGTGATTCCTGAAGGCAATCCCAACTGTGCGACCCACAAAGACTCACAGTTGACACCTCTTCCCAAGCAAACCCAGCAACTTAGGGATAGAGTGTAGGAATATGGGACTTAGGAGCAGGAGTGGGCCATTAGATAGTATAGTTAAGAAAGCATTTAGCGCGTTTGCCTTCATTGCTCAGACCTTTGAGTATACGAGTTGGGGCGTTATGTTGAGGTTATACAAGACTTTGGGGAGGCCTCTTCTGGAGTACTGTGTCCAGTTCTGGTTGCCCTGTTACAGGAAGAATATTATTAAGCTGGACGGGGTTCAGAAGAGATTTACCAGGAAGTGGCTGGGAATGGAGGGCTTAAATTATAAGGAGAGGCTGGATAGGATGAGATGTTTTTCACTGGAATGTAGGAGGTTCAGGGGTGACCTTATAGAAGTTTATAAATTCATGAGCGGTATAGATGATGTGAATGACAAAGGTGTTTTCCCTAGGGTGGGGGATTTCAAGACAAGGAGGCATGTTTTTAAGATGAGAGGAGAAAGATTTTGAAAAGTCATGGGGGCAATTCTTTTATGCAGAGAGGTGTTTGGATGTGGATTGAACTTCCAGAGAAAGTGGTGGATGTGGGTACAGTCACATGTTTTAAAAAAAAATTTAGAGAAGTACATTAATAGGAAAGGCTTGGAGGGACTATGGGCCAGGCACAGGCAGATGGGACTAATTTAGTTTGGGATTATGGTTGGCATAGACTGGTTTGACTGAAGGGCTGTTTCTGTGCTGTATGACTCTATGACAGTCTTAGATCTTTTGTGTCTGCTTCACCATTCAATAAGATCATGGCTGATCTGGTTCTGGTCTCAGCCCCACTTTCCTGTCTGCTCCCTATATCCCTTGAGCCCCTGACTGTCAAAATCTATCTAACTCAGCCTTGAATAAATGTAAAGAAGCAGCCTCCATGACCTTCTGGGGAAGAAAGCTCCACACTTGATTGACTATCTGAGATAGAATAATTTCTTCTCAACTCCTCTAATTTCTATCCCTTCTGAATGGCCATGGAGGTTTGTGTATGGCAATGACTTCCAATATATCAATAGATCAGCACACTGTCTGGTATGCACAGAGTCTTGGAGCAACCTAGAGGGATTGTAGCTCATCTCTGTCTTCAAAAGAGACCTCCGATACTTAAATCATGTCCCTTATTTTTGGTCTCCCCCAGAAAAGGAAACATTCTCCCAGTATCCAACAATATCCAATGCTCCCAAGGTCTTATATATTTCAACGATGTCACCTCTCACTCTGCTAAACTCCAAAGAGCACTATCTGTTCAAACTTTGTTCAGAAGAGAAGCCCTTCATCCAAGGAATCAGTCGAGCGAAACTTCTCTAAACTACTTCTAAAGCAAATTCAATTTGCTTTCAAATCAGGAGACCAAAACAGTGCACAGTACTCTAGATGTGGTCTCACTAATGCCCTGTACAGCTTCAGGCAAATCCACAAGTATGCCAAAATTGTATTGAATCTGAGAAAGAACATAAAGAACGCTGGAGAATCTCAGCAGTTCAGAAAATCAGTTCTGAAGAAGACTCATACAGGTCTCTGTTTCTCCCTCTGCAGATACTGACAGACTTGTTGAGTTTCTCTAACATTCTCTGCTTTTGTTTCAGATTTCCAGCATCGGCAGCATTTTGCCTTGCTGACTGCACTGTTACAGATCTGATTGCTGCATTATGAAGAAAGAAAGATACAGTGAATGCAATAAAGATTTGCAGGGGCAATGCCAGGATCTATCAGAGACAGATTCATGAAAGAAAGGTTGAGGGGTGCCCTCAGAGAAGGTCTTCGAAAATGGTTAAAAGTTTTGACAAAGATACAGATAGTGTTTCCACACATGCGGAAGAGAAAAACTAATGGATGTCATGTGGGAGATAGTCATGTTGAAATACAATCAGGGATTCAGAAGATCTTTACTGAGAGAGATGAGAATGGGGAAACTGCTCCCACAAGGATTGGCCTGAGGAGAGTAGTGTAGATGCATTTGAGGAGAGAGCATCTCACAGGAACATGAAGGGAACAGAGAGTTCTGCTGATAAAGGTGGAGAGGGAAGAATAGCAGGAGGCCTGAGTGTAGTATAAACACTGTAAAGGACTTGTTTGGCCTGGTTCTATGCCATATATCCCATGCAAGCCTACCAAAAAGGGGGACAAAAACACTTGGCACTTCTCTGCAAAATGTAAATGAAACACTCAAGGCAGCCAGCCGCACCAAATGTGTTCAGTTTTGTTCACAAAAATCCCCATCATTTGCTAATGTACATGGAAATAGAAGAGATGGCTGCACACTCTCCTTGAATTTTCATTGACAGAGCACGGAAGGTGTGATGTCATTTCTTGGGCAAAGCTATCAATCAAGCATTTTTAATCCAATCCTGTTGCCATTGAGATTGCCAGTGCAAATTATCGAAAGCACAAGAAATTCTAACTTCCCCAGGAAACATGCTGAGCTGAGATAAGGAGTTCCAGTTGTTATTTCCTGCCTTTGACGTTGAGTCATGACAATCAGATGCCCTTCATTTCCCTCTCCCGATGATCCAGAAACAATGACATCTTCCATTTGTCTAGTAACACATCCCAAAGTGGATCACAGATTATATCTATCAAGAAAACAAGGGACATTAGTAAAGCTGACTAAGGGTTGGAGATCTTGTAGACTTTCAAGATGAAGAGGTGTGTAGCAAAGCAGTGGGAAGCAGAAAGGGTCACATTCATGTAACACCTTTCATGACCAATGGGAATCTCAAATCAATTGGCAGGTAATTGTTTGGATGTGGCTATTGTTGCATTGTAGGAATCCTGCACCTATCATGTACCCACACAGACTCACCATGTGTGTGCACACAGAAACATACCAGGTACCCTGACATTGTTGTAATATACAAAACACAGGAACTAATTTGCTCCCAGGAAGCTCCCCTCAAGCGACAATGATCCTATCAGATAATGGAATCTGAGTGATAAATATTGGTCAGGACAGACACACTTGCTCTTACTCAGAGTAGTGAATTTTTCTTTACATCCACACAAATGGATCCTCTGTTTAACATATCATGGGACATACAGGCACTGCTGACAATGCAGCACTCCCTCAGTACCATATTGGAATGGTATGTCATTAACACCATACTGGGAGCATTGAATCACAGAATCTCTACAGAGTAGAAGCAGGTCATTCAGCCCATCGACTCCACACCAACCCTTCAGAGAGCATCCCACCCAGACCCCTACCCTATCCCCATAGCACACACTTCCCATGGCTAACCCGCCTAGGCTGCAAATGTTTTGACTGTGGAAGGAAACCGGAGCACTTGGAGGAAACCCACACTAGGAGAAGGGGAGTTTGCAAATTCCAAACAGACAGTCATCCGAGGGTGGAATCGAATGCGGATCCGTGGCACTATGCGACAGCAGTGCTAACCATTGAGCTACCGTGCTGCTTAGTTCCGGAAGTGGGGTTTGAGTCCAAAACCTTCTGACTCGGGCAAAGCTGCTACCTACTGAGCAATGACTGGGACCATGAAGGGGTGAACAGAATGACAAAGTAGTGAGATTCAAACCAGCTGGGTTTAAGCAGAGTTGAGAATTCCCTTCACCTCCAGGACTAAGCAGATAATTTGGGGTGTAGTCAAGACAGGTTGTTTGCATTGAAATGCTCCAGTCATAGAGTGTAACAATACAGATGGAAGCCATTTGGCCCACTGTTTCTATGCTGTGTATGGCCGTGAACATTCTGACAGTACCAACCAAAAAGTTCTAAAAGAAGGGTCACTGGACCCAAAACGTTATCTCTTTTTCTCACTCCACAGATGCTGTCTGACCCGTTGAGTTCCCCCAGAAATTGCTGTTTTTGTTCCGCCGTACTTATGTTTGAATCTACATCCTTCAGATTTCAGGCTGCAAAGGCTGCATGTCTTCCAGAGCAAATGAGAGAGAAGGCTGAAGATGGAAAGAAATCTGGCTTTTAATCAGAAACACGAGGGATGCTGAGACGGTCATTTAACAAACATAAAAGAGATGAGATTTGGAAAGGGTGTAGTGGAGAAAAGTCTGTGCTGTTTTCTCTCGGGGCAAGAGAATGGTGGCAAGGAGGTGAATAGAGTAATTAATGTAAGATGTAAAATCCAGATATGGTTAAAAATAGCATTGTCTGTGATGGACACATTGGAGATAACAAAGCACCATGAATCAGCAGCCATGTGGGTACATGGTGAATGTTTGGGGATACATCGTGTGTACATGGTCAGTACATGTGTGGGTAAATGTATGGGTACATATGTGGTACATGTGGCAGCATATTGGGTGGGTACAAGTTGGTACAGGTAGTAACATGATGGGCAAATGTGGTCATGTATGATAGGTACGTTCGGTACATGGGGTGGCACGGTGGCTCAGTGGTTAGCGTTGCTGCCTCACAGTGCCAGGGTACCAGGTTTGATTCCAATCTCAGGTGACTGTGTGTGGAGTTTACACATTCTCCCGTGACTGCATGAGTTTCCTCTTGGTGCTCCAGTTTCCTGCCACAATCCACAGATATGCAGGTTAGCGGTGTTGGCCACTGGAAATTGTCCATGGTGTCCAAGGATGTGCAGGCTGGATGGATTAGCCATGGAAAATGCAGGGTTATAGGATAGGGGGAGGGGTTTGGGTGGGATGCACTTTGGAGGTTCAGTGTTGACTTAATGGGCCAAATGGGCTATTTCCTCACTGTAGGGGTTCTATGTGTTGGTACATGGTTACATTGTAGGGTCATGGTGGGACCATAACATTGGTTCATGGTAAGTACATGTGGCTATATGTGGTGTTGATAAATAGCAGGATCTGGAGGGCATATGCGAGAATTTGTGCTAGATTGCAGACATTAGGTTAAGTGGGCACAGAATGGCAGAGAATGACTGGGAAGAGTGAGAGATCAGAGAAAGAGGCCATTGGGACCTCAGGAAGTCGAAAGAGAAGGGGACAGGGTGTTGGTGGCTGTGCTGATTGTATGGAGACATTGAGCTGAAAGAGTAAAGGAGCTGGCAATGACAGCCTCATTGAGCCACTAGGTGGGTGAAGAAGCAGTAATCCAGATCTTGAGTCAGGGCCACAATGTCATTGGAGCCCATTAAAGAATGATATGGGGATGGACTAACCTAAAGGAAGTAGGGGAGTGACAGCAATGAGTGGTTGGAACTGGAAGGAAGGCTTGTAGAAATCAAAGGAACATAGAATGGTATGGAGAACAACGTATCAAAGAAGCATGATATTATGTATAAGGCCCTGGAGTGAGGAGAATAACACACACCCAGGGCAGTCCAGCAAAGGTTGAAATTGACTTAGATGTTGGGAAGAATTATTTTTCGTGCTAAGAGTACTCGGGAGTTATTTGTTTGGGTAGTAGACTGAAAATTCTTGAATCATTGAAGAATCAGTTAGATAATGTGAAATAAGGTAAGGGATTTGTTCCTTTTCTGAATGGATGAGCGAAGATGGCTCTTTTTGTGCATTTACGTCTCAATCCTGAATGATAGGGCAACATCAATATGAGTAGCTAAGCTTTAAGTGTCAGTGTTAGAATTGTATGTGACGCTTCTGGTTCTGTAGAGGTTGCATAGGAGCAAGGGCAGATTTTGGGATGATTAATTCATTGAGTTCAACGGGTATTAAACACATGCAAAGAGAGAGACAGAGAGAGGCAGGTAGCCTTCGGCAATGTGACAAGATCATTAAGTGGTGGTTTTGTCAAGTATAACGATGAGTGACAGCCATGGTTTGCCACTAATCCAACAGGGAAATGACTGACACATGCGGCTGAAAACAAATGTCAAAGTAGACATTTTCAAGAAGATCAGATGAGGAATGGCCAAAAATTTAGAAGCCTGTAGTGGAGTTGATGCTGTTCATAAATAGCTGTGTCACTTGTAGGGTTGTGGACATCAACAGTAAAGTCTGATTTTGTTGTCAGAAATTCTCCTTATGAAAGGAGATCCCTTTCTAACTGATTCTGCGATAGACTGCCTATTCAAAAGAGAATTTGAGATATATTTGAAACAAGAAAAAAAAACACCTGATGTTATATCCAGACAAGTCATATCCCAAACTGAAACCAGGCTTGATAGACCATACTTTGATTTTAACAAGATGATCTCTCACTGAACCGTAAGTATGCAGTGCTACAGAGTTTGCTTTAACAATGAAAGCGAATTTTAATAACAAAAGAAATTAAGATAAAGTAGAATAATCCACATTATCTACTTATAATATGAATTTAAAGATTTTCATAAACACACAATAATATAATAATCTCATTAATCCCAAAACACTCCTTTTTAAGAAAATAAACAGAAGAACACATGCCTGGCTTAATACCCAAAACAGTGCTAACAAAATACTCACACCAGGATCCTTGAATCTTACCCCTTGATATGTTCAAGTCACTTTTGACTTCAAATTTTAGATTGAAACTGGAGATGGCTTCTTTCCACAGCTATTATACACCTGAGCTTCAATGTACTCAGCTTTACATAAGCCCCTTCATTGTTTTATTCCAATATTTCTGGTCTGGAACTAACATTAACTCTTCACTCTAAGGGTACCTGGTTCATTATATTTCCTTCCCTCCTTGGGACCATTGCTCTACACAGCCACCCTACTCCAAGGACTTCACAGGACTGCACCACTTCATATACTCCAAGTCTCCCTGTCTAAGCTAATGGAAAGTTATAGCCCTTTGCTTTCCCTTAACCTTAAAAAAAAAGTTCCAAAAATCTTGAAGCCTCATTATTTACCTAGCTGGGTCACGAAATAATCTGAATTGAAGCAATGTTAGTTAATGGTACACAAAACCCCATTCACTCAAAGGCCAAGCTTCAAAACCATTTTAAAAGATATCACCAATGCTAGAGAAATACTTATGAAATTATTAACCTCAGACAGACAGAAAACCCACCAGTTACTAACTCAAAACTAGAAACTCAAACTTACAATAAATACTATTTTTAAAAAAATATATAAATCCCACAGTTTACATCAACATTGCAGGGTTATGGGTAACAATAGGGGGAGTGACACAGCCTTTAGAATGAGCCTGAACAAACAAAATGGATCATAAGGCTTCCTCCTGCATTCTGTGATTCTACACATTCATTATTTTCTATCATGTAACACTCAGATTTTCTAAGCCTTTATTTGGCTATCCCTTTTGCACAAGTGCAGTAGATATGTTGAAGGGCTGAATGGTCTACTCCTACTTCTGAGTCCAATGACAGAACTAAGTAACTGTGCCACTTGGAGAAATCTCACCTCAGACCAAAGAAATTGCAAATAAAATTATCTCGATTTCCCAACTGGATCTTCCAGTCACAAACAATCCAGCAAATAAGCTCTGTGGGTCATTCAGGCCTCTTTCTCTGGAGACTCAATCAACACAGTAAAAGGATCTGAGCCACATACTGACACGGCTGGCTGAGAATTCTCCTAGAGTGTCTCCCACGCTGTAGGTTTGCTGGAGTTGTTTGTTCAGAGGAGCAGTTACTGGTTCTGCACTGAGATCAATTCAGCACCCATGCCTCTGTGCTCGGAGCTTCCTCCAAGCACAGCCTTCTCCTCCGCAATGCTCAAAGAATCAGTGAAAGCAAAAGAAATGAAGTTTTTAATTATCTCGCACTGTTGAAGAATAATATTGAGTTCAAATTCTCATCGGGTCAAATGTATGGTAGGATTCATTATGCAGTTTCCAACGAAGCTTCAAGTATTATACATCAAGGAAACACTGAAACCCCTTTCTACATTTTCTGTAATAATTGGCATCACTTAGAATATTTGGCCAAAAATGCCTCAGCCATTTTCAGCTGTTGCTGGGTGAAAAATCATAGCATTTGGACATTTTGTTGTTCTCTATTAGGGCTGGCACAGTGGCTTAGTGGTTAGCACTGCGATCTCACAGTGCCAGAGACCTGGGTTCAATTCCAGCCTTAGGCTACTATCTGTGTGGCGTTTCGTCCAAGTGCTCTGGTTTCTCCCACAGTCCAAAGGTGAGTAGGTTAGGTAATTTGGCAGTGCTATAGTGCCCAGGCATGTGTAAATTAGGTGGATTAGCCATGGGATATGCAGGGTTAAAGGGATAGTATCTGGGTAGGATGCTCTTCAGAGGGTCAGTGTGGACTTGATGGGCTGAATGGCCTGCTTCCACAGTATAGGGATTCTATTGTCTCATGAATGGTGGCCTGCCTGGGTCTCAGAGCTTTATGGTCAAACATCACTCTGAGCCTTCTGCTGAATCAATATCCAAAATCACATCAGAGAACACATGGTGATGTGGGAGGTCAGCTCAACTGAGACACTAGAGAAGCTAAAATTGTTCTCTTCACAGCAGAGAAGGTTAAGGGGAGATTTAACAAAGCTGTTGAAAGTCATGCAGGATTTTGATAGTATAAAAAGAGGAGAAACTGTTTCTAGGTGGCGGAGTGTCGACATTTACAGAGTCAAAATAATCTGGCCAAACATGGGGGAGATGAGGGGAATCTGAAAATGAGAATATATTCAAACTCAATGAGTTGGTACAATTTGGAGTAGACAGGCTGGATTGGATGGGTGGTGGGAGCAAGTTGAACTGTAACTTTCCAAAGGGAATTGGTTAAATGCTTGAAAATGGGAAATTGAAATGTAGGATTGGTGAGAAACTAGAGGGGCAGGAAGCATCACAGATAAGACACATCAAGTATCTTCCTTTAGCTGTACAATGCTATCAGCAATGATGTCAGGACAGGAACCACACATTTATGTCCCATCTTTCACTTCTTCGGATGTCCCTAAGTGCAAATGATTATATGTTTGGAAATCGTGTGGGCAAACCTGTTGCACAGCAAGATCCTACACATGGCGACGTGATGAACGTTTGCTTTGTCTTGCCTTTGAAATGAAAGGAATACAACCAAACTACCACTGTACCTTCATCACATCAAATAGTTTGTGCGATGTGCCATGGGTAAGAGTCCTAAGAGCAATGGTAAGAGTTGTTGGGAGGACGCACAAATAAGGATGAGGTAGGAATGGGAAGTGGCTGCTGGCAGGCAAAGGCACCACCACGGACCGATTGGGGTCGAATGGCCTGTCCCCATGCCTCAGATTTTGTGTGATATAATGAGATGCGGACTCCAGTCAACAGTGGGCTGTAAACTTCAGTTCAGCTTTCACACGCTTCATGTTGGCAACGAAAAGGTTAAGCCTTCTGCATGTTGGAGCTTTGAAATGTTAGAAAATCTTTTGCTAGCTTCAAAACACCAATTACCTTGGTCTCAACTCCTGGTCGTGATTTTCAGTTCTAAGATTTATACCCTCTGCTTTAGAATTACAGCAAACCTCCTGGCTTTAGCTGGGTAAATGTAGCTGCAGCAGATTTCTCATTACAGTGTCTCTCAATCAATGAGTTTTCCGTCTCGCTGCACTGTATTTTGCTGGATGTTATGAATGGAACCTGCAGAGAATTGAAGTTTTCTTTTCCACCCTTGTTGAATTGCTTACCTCCCTGTCCATTCTCAAGCCCCAGAATTTTAGCTTCTCTGTAACCTAACAAACATGCCATTTTGATGTTTGCAAGCTGCATTAATTATGTATGCACATTACACATGGATCGGAGTTCACACTGCACTGCAAAATTGGAGAGAGCCGCTGTGGAGGTCTCTCTCTCAGCCATGCAGAATCTCAAAAGGTGCAAAACCCCCACCTGACGGAAGGGATCCTTTCTCACCATGTTCCCCTTCACTGACACCTTTCCTGCAGATCGATTCAGGGTCTGACAGCCTGGAGGATTTGGATCAACTTGGGACTCAGTGTAGCTGCTTCCTCTTAAAAAAACTAAACAAATTGTGATTGAGTTGGGGGATGGGGTGGGGGAATTTGTGTTGGGGTGGGAGTGGGATGTTTGCTGGGGCAAACTTAAGGTTCTGTCAGGAGGTGGGGGCATTTCAAAGTCAAAGAAAAAGGTTTTTTAAACTCAAGTTATGAAATTGCACAATTAAAATCAGGAGTGCACTATAGGAGTGAATCAAGAATTCTCACTGAGTTCTCAGCACTGTGCGAGGCATCTGCATACCCAGATCTGTGAATCCTCACCTTGTTAGAAATTAAACATGCTCACACCAGTCCTTTACTGGTCAAGGCATTGAGTACAAGAGCAGGAAGGTTAATGATGGAACTGTATGTAACATCAGTTAGGCCACAGCTGGAGTACTGTGTGCAGTTTTGCTAGCCGCACTGTAGGAACAATGTGATTGCACTAGAGAGGGTGCAGAGGAGATTTACCAGGATGTTCCCTGGACTGGAGTGACTCAGCTATGGAGAAAGACTAGTTGGACTGGCGTTGTTTTCCTATGAGCAGAGAAGGCTAATCTGATTGAGATGTAAAGAATGAGGGGCATAGGCAGGGCAGACAGGGAGAAACCTTTTCCCTGAGTAGAGGAATGGATTACCAATTTTAAGGTAAAGGGATAACAAGGTGTAGAGCTAGATGAACACAGCAGGCAAAGCAGCATCAGAGGAGCAGGAAGGCTGATGTTTCGGGCCTAGACCCTTCTTCAGAAATGGGGGAGGGGAAGGGGGTTCTGAAATAAATAGGGAGAGAGGGGGAGGCGGATAGAAGATGGATAGAGAAGAAGATAGGTGGAGAGGAGACATACAGATCAAAGAGGCGGGGATGGAACCAGTAGAGGTGAGTGTAGGTGGGGAGGTAGGGAGGAGATAGGTCAGTCCAGGGAGGACGGACAGGTCAAGGGGGCTGGATGAGGTTAGTAGGTAGGAGATGGGGTTGGGAGGAGGGGATATGTGGGAGGAAGGATAGGTTAGGGAGGCAGGGATGAGCTGGGCAGGTTTTGGGATGCGGTAGAGGGAGGGGAGATTTTGAAGCTTGTGAAGTCCACATTGATACCATTGGGCTGCAGGGTTCCCAAGCGGAATATGAGTTGCTGTTCCTGCAACCTTTGGGTAGCATCATTGTGGCACTGCAGGAGGCCCAGGATGGCCATGTCGTCTGAAGAATGGGAGGGGGAATTGAAATGGTTTGCAACTGGGAGGTGCAGTTGTTTAGTGCGATCTGAGCGTAGGTGTTCTGCAAAGCGGTTCCCAATCTTCTGCTTGGTTTCCCTGATGTAGAGGAAGCCACAACGGGAACAGCGGATGCAGTATACCACATTAGCAGATGTGCAGGCAAACATCTGCTTGATGTGGAAAGTCTTCTTGGGGCCTGGGATGGTGGTGAGGGGGGAGGTGTAGGGGCAGGTGTAGCACTTCTTGCGGTTGCAGGGAAAAGTGCCAGATGTGGTGGGGCTGGAGGGGAGTGTGGAGCGGACAAGGTTTAGAGAGATTTGAGGAAAAATTTGGGGGGTACCTGGAAGTCACTACCTAAACATATCCTAGCATTGAAGACAGTCCGGGGAAGGTTCACTTGGCTGATCCCAGATATGGAGGGGTTGTCTTATGAGGGGAGGTTGAGTGGGTTGGGCCTGTACTCATTGCAGTTTAGAAGAATGAGAGGTGACCTTATTGAAACATACAAGATTCTTAGCGGACTTGGCAGGGTGGATGTAGAAAGATTGTTGCCCCTAAAGGAAGATTCAAGAACCAGGGGGCATTATTTCAGAATTAAGGGTGATGCACTTAAGACAGCTGAGGAGGAAATTCATCTCTCAGAGGGCAGTGAATTTGTGGAATTCTTTACCACTATGGGCATTGAGACTTGGTCATTAAGTACATTCAAGGTTGAGAGAAGCAGATTTTTCATCAGGAATGGAATCGAGGGTTGTGGGATAAAGGCAAAAATGCAGAGTTGAGGATTATCAGATTAGTCATGATCTCATTGAAAGGCAAAGCAGACTAGATGGGCTGAATGGCCTACTTCTGTTCCTATGTCTAATGGTCTTGTGCTCTTAAAAGATTCGGAGAGACAGGAACAAGCAAGACATTTAAAAAGTATTTAGATGAGCACTTGAAATGCACACAAAGCTACAGGCAAAGTGCTGGAAAATGGGATTATAATAGATAGGTGCTTAATGATTGATACAGATGAGAATGGCAAAAAGTCTTCTGCCTGTGCTGTAAAAACTCCAATGACTTTATAACTCTTCTGTCGAAGAGAGAGAAGACTTTCACTCAAGAAGCGCCTTTCATGACCTCAGACCTGAAATGTTTTACAGTCAATGAAGAGCTTTGAAGAAATTAATCTACCAGGGCATCTTGAACAGTGAACAGTTAAGAAGCTGAGTGACAATGAATTCAGAAAGTGACAAGTGATAATTGTTAAAGCTCTGGGAAGCCCTTCGATTTGATATTCTCAGTTTGGGAAGTTTGGTCTTAGTCAGCGCCATAGCCTTGTAATTTACTTCTGGACATATCTGTACATCTTCCTAATCATTTGAGCTGTCAATAACATAGAGTTCTGTCAGGACAGTTAATCTCACCACCAGAAGCATTGATCAAGTAGCATATTTTCTGATTTGCACTCTGCCGTATTACCAGTCTGCAGCCCTGTGACAGCCCTATACAAACAGCCAGGAATTTGGTCCTATCAATCATCGAAAATGGTCATCTGATGAAATCCCAGCTCTTTCCGAACCATGCCCTTGAGTATCAACTTTCACCTAAATTATACTGATGCTGATCACACATCGTTCCATCAGCATTAGTTTAGGCACAGTTTTCATGTCTCTTACAGATGGGTTTCCCCTCCAAAATAGTCTTGAACCCCTAGCCCTATCCAAACAGCCCTGGCTCTCTCTGGTGTTGAGTTCGACGTGCTAGTGGGAATGTGGTCAAGCATTCTGGCCACCCCAAGATAGTGATGAATATATTCAGCAAACCACACAGAACTAGAGAGGGACCCACATCTGGAGGGATCGGAGCTGGAATCCATCTCTGATTACTCAGTCCATGGCTTCCACTAACTCTCTGATAGGGTATTAGCTCAGATTTTCATGTCCCTCACTTGAGTAACCTGAGCACAAGGATCTGGACTGACACTCCCAGTGTAGTATTGAGTGAGGGTCACTGCCACAGGTGCTATGTTTTGGATGACTCATGAAATTGAGATTTTGAAAATACTGATTTAATTTATCATTGTCATGTACCTAGGTACAGTGAAAAGTTTAGTTTTGTGTGCAGTACCAGGCAGATAATACCAAATAAAGTGCATTAGTGTAATAGAACTGAGCTAGGAATACAATGTTACAGCTGCAGGGAAGACACTAAATGAGCAAGATCAGCATTTAATTTAAAACTTGAGTTTTAAAACTTAAAACATTCAGGAGTTGGTACTTGTGTTTAAGCTTTTGCTTTCCCAGGGCACTATCTTGAAGAGAAGCAGGGGCATTTGCCCTGGGATCCTGTCTGATATTTATCCACCAATCAAACCAATGAAACAGATTAGTTTGCGTGGATGACATGAGGAGCTTTGTGCACTTTTGAGTACTGTGCACAAATCACCTGCTCAATCATCTCCTACATTATAACAAATAATTACACTTCTAAGCATAAAGGGTGTAAAAAGTGTTTTGGGAGTCATCCAGAGTTTATGAAAAGTTCTTCATAAATGCAAATCTTTCTTTCCCTTATTTTCTTTGGGAATATCAAAGTCTAGACTATCTTAGCTGGAGCACCACATGTCCACTGGTGATCAGGAGCTGGGATCCTGGTTCACTTTATTTATTTGTCCCAGCCAGAAATGCTGAAAGTGATGGTAACATTTCTCCCTTTGCATTAGCTAAAATCAGCTAATTCAGCACATCCACAGAACCTGAGTGTTCTGGTATGTATTAGCTCAGTCTCCCGCTAAGGACTGTTAATTAGTTTGTTTATGTTGGATGAATAATACTCTGCCCACATATAGCTGAAAATCCGGGTAGTCAGCTGAAATTTGCTACTGTAGACCCGTAATCTCAGAGTTAAATTTCTTTAGAGCAGGAAACAGGAACCAGGACTTCTTCTGGCTCACGAACTCTCTCCTACCCCTTCCCCATTAAGAAACAGTCAATCGTTGGGTTTTTCATTGGGAAGCCTTCCAGTAATTAGCATGGTGATAGGTGGGGTCTCTAAGAGGGACTGCCAATGAGAGGCATTCCAGCACCACAGTAGAAGGTTATACAGGATCTGTGGCACAGGAAGAGGTCATTCACTATGGTAAGTAACTATGAGTTCACTTCAACTGAAAGTAGGAACAGGAGTAGACCATTTGCCCCCTCGAGCCTGCTCCACAATTCAATAGAATCATTCAACTCAGTCCCTGGTTCCCACTTTCTCCCTTTGATCCCTTTAGCCCGAAGAACTCTATCTAACCCCTTTTTGAAAGTGTTCGATGTTTTGACCTCAACCATTTTTTGTGGCAGAGAATTCCACAGGATCACCACTCTCTGGGTGAAGACATTTCTCTTCATCACAGTCCTAAATGGCTTACCCTATCTTCTAAGAATATAACCCCTGGTTCTGGACACCTTCATTATTGGAAACATCCTTCCTGCATTAACACTGTTTAGTCCTGTCAGAATTTAATCAGTTTCTATGAGATCCCTCCTCATTTTTCTAAACTTCATGAAGGTTGTCCTAACTGATCCCATCTGTCTTCATATGTCGGATCTGCCATCTCATTTAACCATAGAGATGTCGCTATTCTTTTGAGTGATGTGAGTGGCATTGGCACAGCCAGTAATATTCAGGTGTAATGTACCATCAGAAGGTGGTGATGTGCCATTGCAATCTACATGGTATATTCTACTAACAGTGCTGTTAGGGAGGATGTTTCATGGTACTGACCAGTGACAGTGAGGGACCAGCAATATAGTTCTGAATCAGGATGGTGGAAAGGAATGTGGAAAGGAAAGATGGTGTTCCAAAAAATCCATTTGGTAGAGGTTGTGGCTTTGGATGATGCTTTTGCAGGATCCTTCTGAAGTGTATCTTGTAGACAGTGCATACTGAACAAAGAGCAATACAGCACAGGAACAGGCCCTTCGGCCCACCAAGCCTGCACTGCCACATTTTGCCCTTTTGTACTAAAACTGTCTTCATTTACAGGATCCGTATCCCTCTATTCCCTTCCTAGTCATGTATTCGTACAGGGGCTGCCAATTCGTACAGGTCTGGCAGCATCTGTGGGAAACAACAATGTTTCAAGCTCTTCATCAGAACTGATAGCAGCTAGAAAAAGGTGCTTCTTGAATGCTGCTATTGTGTCTACTTGCACCACGCCCTCTGGCAGCGCATTCCAGGCACTCACCACCCTTTGTGTGAAAAACTTGCTTCACACATCTCTTTTAAACATTCCCCCCACACCTTGAACCTGTGTTCCCTCATAACTGATCCCTTCAATCTGGGAAAAAGCCTCATACTTTCCATTCTATCCATGCAATTCACAATCTTATAAACTTCTATTAGGTCAACCCTTCAACATCCTGCATTCCAGTGAAAACAAACCCGGTCCATCCAACCTATCTTCATGCTAAAATCCCCCATACCGGGCAACATCTTAGTAAAACCTTTTCTGTGTCCGCTGCTGCTACTGTGAGTTGTTGGCAAAGGGAATGGATGTTGAAGGTGGTGGATGTGATGCCAATCAAGCGGCTGCTTTGTCCTGGATGGTGTCAAGCTTCTTGAGTGTTGTTGGGGCTGCATTCATCCAGACAAGTGGGGAGTATTCCATCACACTCCTGACTTGTGTCTTGTGGACGGTTGACAGGCTTTTGGAGAAGCGGGTGCGGTGGTGTGTCAGGAAGGGAGTTACATGTCACAGAATTCACAGCAGCTGACCTGAAATGGCTGGATCTGTAAACTTTCAGCTGTGATGTGGGCTTGTGCTTGCATCCTGCAAATTAAATATCTTCTTCATGACCCTGCTAACGTGGGTAAGGTCAGAATTGGAGGTAACTAACAGGGTTAATCCCAACACAGCTGCAGTTAGAATATCCTGTGGATTTGTAAGGTCACAGAAACAAAGTGATCCTTTTAATGTTGAACAGTTGCATGCCTGCTCAGAGTCACTGAAGATTAGAGTAAAGCTGCCAGAATTAAATTGCACTGTTCATTGTAAACACACATTCAAATCCTGACAGAAAGGTATTTGTCATTTATATTTTGTGTTCCACCTATAGAATGCCAATTAACAATCTTCTTTATCAATATTTTGTTGGCAGATGGACCGTTGGACAATGACAATCCCCTGCAGCGTGTTTGTGAGATCTTGTGTCTGGAACTCAGCATGTGTTGAGAATCTCAACCACAACCAGGAGTGTGACATTGTGCTCGCCATGTTAGAGCAGGCCTCGGTCTCATTTAGATTGACAACGTCTCTCCTATTCTTTAGCATCTTCTAAAAGCAAGGATAAACTATCAACAGTGTGGTTGCTGTGACACATTATACCACAACACATTAACTGACCAACGGGACAGGTACATTCTGGATTGACTTAAACGGTAGAGAACAGCGAGGATGTAGTGGTGTAAATTCTTCCACAGTGTTATTAGGGAGATGGAGTTGGAGGACTTGACTGCAGTGGCACTGAAGGAATGGTAATGGGGTGGCATGGAATACACTGCCTGGCAGTGTGGTGGCAGCATGTTTAACTGAGGCATTGGAGAGGGCATTGGATAATCATTTGGTTAGAAATAATGTGCAAGGGCATAGGGAAAAGGCAGATTGGCATTAGGCCATAGATTTCGCGCTCATGCAATGAAACATATCTGTAGAAAATGATAAGGATTTAACACAATATAGTAGCAGCTAATCGTTGTAACTGTACCCGCATCCATCTGCTGCAAGAGTGAGTGTGTGGGTGAGTGTGTATGTGTGTGTGTATGTGCATGTGTGTGTATATGTGGGTGTGGGTGTGTGTGTGTTGGGAGGGTGGGTGTGTGCGAGTGTGGGTGTATGTGAGTGGGGGTGTGTGTGTGTGTGTGTGTGTGTGTGTGTGTGTGTGTGTGTGGGTGTGGGTGTGTGTGTGTGTGTGTGTGTGTGTGTGTGTGTGTGTGTGTGTATATTTTCCTCTGGGGGTGCTTTGCTGCTTTTGAAGGTCTGAATGCTCATGGTCACCTCACATCGAGTTACCAACATTTTTCTTCCATGGGTTTCTTTGTAACTCTAAAGGAAGTGGGATAGCCCACTCTTTTATAATTGCAGAACACAGGACACACGCCCTCAGCTTGTGTAAGAGGCTGCAGGTTTCTGCTTCACTCATTGATTCGCTGCTCCCCCACCTCTGGTTTCACTAAACTGCTCCCATTCCTGGTTTGGAAGAGCATTGGTCATCGTGGGTCTACTCTTTAGGCCAGACTGACAAGGTGATCATCCAGAGGTAGGTTCACATCGGAGAGGGACTCATTTACATTAGTTTTGACCTTTGGTACTTAAAGACTAGGAAGAAGCTTTGTATACGTAATATGTTTTAGAAATATCAAAGAAACTACAGTCAAGATGAATTAAAATACAAAGACCATACATAACATGAGGTTTTCGACAATCTCACATTGCCTTGTAGAGACCCTCAGTGGTTCATGCTGTTCCAATATTTTTTGACATTTACCTTGAATGCAATAAATCATTCATTATGTTATTGAAACCTGAGCTTGTTTCTAAATAGGTCAACAGATTGTTTCTCCAAGTCTGACCCCCTCGCACACATTTGAAACAGGCAGATTCACTAATAAATCTCATACTATGGTTCCACAGACATAAGGGAGCCAACAGTAGGCAGCGTGCCTGTAGACGTAGATTTTCAAACAAATGTGAGAATCTACCAACAAATTACAACAATGGAGTCTCAGAGGCCTATTGATCTGAAAAACCTGCCAAAGATCTCACTATCTCTTCCCATTTCCATCTTATAGTGATTGGGACCAGGTAGACCTTGTTAACTACAAGGTTCAAGATTGGGGTTGTTAACCTGGGCCAATCAAGACAGCAGGCCATTTCATTTCTGAAGAAGGGTCGCAACCCGAAACATCACCTTTCCTGCTCCTCTGATGCTGCTTGGCCTGCTTTGTTCATCCAGCTCTATACCTTGTTATCTCAGATTCTCCAGCATCGGCAGTTCCTACTATCTCTCCAATCAAGACAGCTTTGGCTGACCAATATAACCAGGAGATTAGAATCTCCTCAGTTCAGGACTGACTCCGAGCTGGCTAGGCTACAGCCAGTGTACTGTGCATGGATATATAAAGGGTGACTTGGTGACAGGACCTAGCCTCTGTGCTGTTATTTCACTTCCCATGGTCTTATACAAGACTGGACCAGGACTGGAGGAGCAGACTGTTGACAGCTGAAGACTTCTGTCTCTGGAAGGATTGGAGTGATTGCTGACCATGCAGAAACTTAGCTTGGGAATTTTGCTTTCTGAAATGATCAAATCATACAGATTCAGCCAATCGAGACTGTGCTGGCTCTTTTTGAGAGAGCTGGACCCCCTCTCCCCGCTCTTTCCCATTAGCCCTTTATATTCTTTCACAAATATTTTTCCAGCTCCCTTTTCAAAGTTGTTATTACCCTATCAGGCAGCACTTTACAAATCCTTTTTGCTTTTGCTTTCAGTTGTGGTGCCTCAAATAAGGGACACTAATACTTTATTTTTCACAGGTAACTGTGGGACAGCCCAGTGTCAGTTTGTTGGTGCCGTTTAGAAATGGAAGTGGAACTGACAACATGACAGTTTCAGATAACAGTATGTGGTGGAGATAACAGTAAAACTTGGTGTGTACCACTGTCCAGGTAGTCAATGGGGAGGGAATGGATCAGTTTTGGATTTATAAACAGGAGATTTTGTTTATTAATTTATGGGATGAGGATGTCACTGGCTGGCCCAGCATTTATTGCCTATTTCTAATTGCCCTTGTGAACGTGGTGCTGAACTGCCTACTTGAATCGCTACAGTCGGGGAGCCGATGGTCTAGTGGTGTTATTGCTAGACTGTTAATCCAGAGACCCAGATAACATCCCGGGGACCCTGGTTCGAATCCCACCATGGCAGATGGTGGAATTTGAATTCAATAATAATCTGGAATTAAGAATCTAATGATGACCATGAATCCATTGTCGATTATCAGGAAAAACCCATCTGGTTCACTGATGTCCTTTAGGGAAGGAAACTGTTTGGCCTACGTGTGACTCCAGACCCACAGCAATGGGGTTGACTCTAAACTGCCCTCTGGGCAATTAGGAGTGGGCAATAAATGCTGTCTAGCCAACAACACCCTCATCCCGTGAATGAAAAAATTTTAAAAATGTCCATTGGATATAGGGTCATCTGCAGTGTGGTTAGGGAGGGAGTTAAGACAGATGACCAGAAGCTAGGTGAGAGAGGTAAGTTATAAGACATGCCTTAGAGGAGGGGAGAGGAGGAGAGAGGTGAAGGGACTTAATTCCTGAGCTGAAGTCTACTGATGTGTGGAAACATGACCATTAATGTTGGTGTAGTGATTAACATCAAAAATGCTCTAGAGGCTGGACGTAGAGAGGCTAGTAGAGTTTGGCTGGTTGTCAGACCAGAGGAGGATAGCGCCAACCTCAGTAAAGACAGACTATCTGGTTGTGAGCACATCGCTGTTTGCGGGATCTTGTTGTGTATAAATCGAGTACAGTGTTTCCTACATTAAAGTGACTCTGCTTCCACAGTAAGGTGTAACGTCTACCTCAAATGCCATTGTAGGGAGGGCGTTCCAGGATTTCAACCCATGACACGGCGATATATTTCCAAGTCGGGACGGTGAGTGGCTTGGAGGAGAACTTGCAGGAGGTGGTGTTCCCATATATCCTCTACCTAGGGGGTAGATTTGGAAGGTGCTGTTGGAGGAGACTTGGTGAGTTGCTGCAGTGCACTTACGTCGATAGTACACACTGTTGCTACTATGCGCTGGTTGTGAGAGGAGCCAATGTGGTGGTTGGGATGACAATCACCCTCAAGATCTATCCCATCACTAAGGGTAGAGTGATGCACAGCAGCCTTTTGGGAAGCCAGTGTGTCTTAGTTCTTTTTATTCACACGGAATATGGGTGTCTCTGGCTTGGCCAGCATTTATTGCCCATCCTTAGCTGCCTTTGAGAAGGTGGTGGTGAGCTGCTGCCTTGAACCGCTGCAGTCCATGTGCTGTAGGTAGACCCATAATGCCCTTAGGGAGGAAATTCTAGTTGACTTGCACTGACAGACAGATCAGCGAAGTTGGAGCCTCTAATACAGAGCAAGATACCACTCCCTGGCCCCACTTAAGAGGCAGACCAAGACGCTGACCCTGAAAAGCATCCCAGCAAAGACTTTGAATACTGTTGATTCCCATTGGAAAAGGAGCAGGAGCCACCCGGAAAAGCTAGCCAACAAGGCGTGACCTCCTTTGGATCAGATCACCCATTAATCCAAAACACCATCTCCTGAGAAAGTAGAAATGTTCACTGAAATGAATATAAATGAGTAAAAATGTGTTCCCCTTGAAAAAGGAGATGGCGTATAATCAGAAACCATCTGCTCGTGGTATTGAATTGTCCTGCATCACGAACATTTGCAGAAATTGTTGTACAACCATCTGCCTGATTAATATTTAATGAAGTCTGTAATAAATGGTCCACAAGCATCTTGCTCTCTCCATTGCCACCAGAGCATGCTTTCTCTTAAAAAAAGCAGGTTACGTAAATAATCTTCTTGACCCAGAAATGTTTGCTGAAATGTCGAGGCAGTGAGAAACATCTCTGAATTATTGTCTTGAACCTTTCTTAAGGGGAGCTATGATGTGGAGGTGCCAATATTGGACTGGGGTGGACAAGGTCAGAAGTCACACGACGCCAGATTACAGTCCAACAGGTTTATTTGAAATCACAAGCTTTCGGAGTATAGCCACTTAGTCAGGTAAAGTCATATCACAAGACAAAGGGGCAGCAATTTGAAAACGTTTGATTTCAAATAAACCTGTTGGACTATAATCTGTTGTCGTATGACTTCTGACTTTTTCTTATGGGGAATGAGAGAATGAGACTTTTAAGGCAGTTAACCAGTTAAGAGGGGTCAAGGGAAATGGCACTTGACTGGAAAGTGGTTCATATCAAGGGGAAGAAGGCAGATGTGGCCCAGATTAACTAGAAAGTAGAACTCACATTTTTGTAATGCCTTGTACAATCTCAGCACTTCATAGCCAATGAAGTAGTCTTGACATGTCATCACTATTGCAGGTAATGCAGCAATCAATTTGCGCACAGCAAGCTACCATGGAAATGAGCAGGAATTTCTTCTCTCAGAGCGTAGTGAATCTGTGGAAATATTTACTGCACAGGGCTGTTGAGGCTGGGTTGTTAAATATATTCAGGGCTGAGATAGACATTTTTAATCAGTAGAGAAATGAAGGAATACTTTGGAAAGGCAGGGAAATGAAGTTAACAATCATCAGACAGGCCATGATCTCATTGAATGGTGGAGTGGAGCTAATGGGCTGAGTGGCCTACATCTACTCCAACATCTTCTAGTTTTACAGCAATGCAGTAATGGCAAATTATCTGCTTTTAGGTGTCAGGTGAGGCATAAATATTTGCCAGGACAGTGAGGAGCATTCTCTGATCTCTTTCAGATAATGTCAGGGGGCCCTGTATCTCTGATCCTTGTTTTAACACCCTTTCTTGTAGGAACTGCCCAGAACTTGTTTTCTCCCATAAAGGTAGTGATAGAGGCAGAAACTACAAGATCACATTGAAAGGAAACTTGTTCTGTATTTTAAAAAAAGGACATTGCAAAAATATAGAAAGAACATATGTGCGAGAAGTGGCAGATGGAGTCTAATGAAGATAAATGTGAGGTGCTGCATTTTGGAAAAGCAAATCAGGGCAGGGCATATACAGTTAATGGTAAGGTCCTGGGGAGTGTTGCTAAACAAAGGCACCTTGGGGTACAGATTCATAGTTCCTTGAAGGTGAGTCACAGGCAGGCAGTGTAGTGAAGAAGACATTTGATATAGGACACAGAATATACAACAGTACAGTACAGGCCCTTCGGCCCATGATGTTGTGCCAACCTATTATCCTACGCTAAGATCAAACTACCCTGCATACCCTACATTTCACTATCCTCCATGTGCCTATCCAAGAGTCGCTTAAATATTCCTAATGTATCTGACTCCACTCCCACTGCTGGCAGCGCATTCCACACACCCACTACTCTCTGTGTGAAGAACCTACCTCTGACATCTCCCCTATACCTTCCTCCAATCACCTTAAAATTATGCCCCCTCATAATAGTCATTTCCACCCTGGGAAAATGTCTTTGGCTATCCAGACTATCTATGCCTCTGATCATCTTGTACACCTCTGTCAAGTCACCTGTCATCCTTCTTCTCTCCAATGAGAAAAGCCCTAGCTCCCTCAACCTTTCCGCATAAGACCTGCCCTCCAGTCCATGCAGCATCCTGGTAAATCTCCTCTGTACCGTCTCTAAAGCTTCCACATCCTTCCTATAATGAGGTGACCAGAACTGAACACAATATTCCAAGTGTGGTCTAACCAGGGTTTTATAGATCTGCAGCATAACTTCCCGGCTCTTAAACTCAATTTCCCTGCCCATGAAAGCCAACACACCATATGCCTTCTTAACAACTCTATCAACTTGGGTTGTAACTTTGAGGGATCTATGGACATAGATGCCAAGATCCCTCTGTTCCTCCACACTGCCGAGAATCCTGCCATTAACCCTGTATTCTGCATTCAAATTTGACCTTCCAAAATGAATCACTTCACACTTTTCTGTGTTGAATTCCATCTACCACTTCTTTGCCCAGCTCTGCATCTGTCAATGTCCGGTTGCAAACTACAACAGCCCTCCACACTATCCACAACTCCACCGACCTTCGTGTCCTCGGTAAATTTACTAATCCAACCTTCCACTTCCTCATCCAAGTCATTTATAAAGATCACAAAGAGCAGAGGTCCCAGAACAAATCCCTGCGGAACACCACTAGTCACCGAGCTCCAGGCTGAACAGTTTCCATCCAGTACCACCCTCTGTCTTCTATTGGACAGCCAATTCTGTACCCAGACAGCCAAATTTCCCTGAATCCCATGCCTTCTTACTTTCTGAATGAGCCTACCATGGGGAACCTTATCAAATGCCTTGCTAAAATCCATATACACCACATCCACTGCTCTACCTTCATCGATGTGTTTTGTCACATCCTCAAAGAATTCAGTAAGGCTTGTGAGGCATGACCTGCCCCTCACAAAGCCTTGCTGACTATTTCTAATCGAACTGTGCTTTGCCAAATAATCATAAGTACTATCTTTCAGAATCCTCTCCAATAATTTGCCCACCAGAGAAGTAAGTCTGTAATTCCCAGGATTATCCCTATTCCCTTTCTTGAACAAGGGAATGACATTTGCCACCCTCCAATCATCTGGTACTACTCCAGTAGATAGTGAGGAGACAAAGATCATTGCCAAAGGGGCAGCAATCTCTTCCCTCATTTCCCGTAATAACCTTGGGTATATCCCATCTGGCCCAGGGGATTTATCCAAACTCATATTTTTCAAAATTTTTAGCACATCCTCCTTCCTAACATCAACCTGTTCGAGCATATCAGCCTGTTTCACGCTGTCCTCCCAAACGTCAAGGTCCCTCTCACTGGTGAACACTGAAGCAAAGTATTTATTAAGGACCTCCCCGACCTCCTCTGACTCCGCGCACAAGTTACCTCCACCATCCCTGATTGGCCCTACCCTCGGTCTGGCCATCCTCTTGTTCCTCACATAAGCATAGAAGGGGTTTTCTTTGATCCTACCTGCCAAGGCTTTTTCATGTCCCCTTCTAGCTTTCCTAGAGCTATTCTTCAGTTCCTTCCTGGCTACCTTGTAGGCCTCTAGAGCCCTGCCTGATCCTTGCTTGCTCAACCTTACGTAATCTTCTTTCTTCCTCTTGACTGGATGTTCCACATGTCTTGTCATCCAAGGTTCCTTCACCTTACCATCCCTTCCTTCCCTCAGTGGGACAAACCTATCCAGCACTCGTAGCAAGTGCTCCCTAAACAATCTCCACATTTCTGTCGTGCATTTCCCTGAGAACATCTGCTCCCATTTAGGCTCTGCAGTTCTTGCCTAATAGCATGATAATTCCCCTTCCCCCAATTAAATATTTTCCCATACTGTATGCTTGTATTTATTTTTTAGTGTGTTGAGTACAGGAGTTGGGACGTCATGTTGCAACTGAACAGGACATTGGTCAGGCCACTTTTAGAATTTTGCTTTCAGTTCTGGTCTCCCTGCTATCGGAAAGATGTTATTAAAAGTGAGAGGGTTCAGGCAAGATTTACAGGGATGTTGCCAGAGTTGGAGGGTTTGAGCTATAGGGAGAGGCTGAATGGGCTGGGGCTATTTTCTCTGGAGTGTTGGAGGCTGAGGGGTGACCTTATAGAAGTTTATAAAATAGCCAAGGTCTTTTTTCCCCAGGGCAGGGGAGTCTAAAACTAGAGGGCTTAGGTTTAGGGTGAGAGGGAAAAGATTTAAAAGAGACCTAAGAGGCAACTTTTTCATGCAGAGGGCGAAGCGTGTATGGAATGAGCTGCCAGAGAAAGTGGTGGAGGCTGGTACAATTACAACATTTAAAAGACATCTGGATGGGTATATGAATAGGAAGAGTTTAGAGGGATATGGGCCAAATGCTGGCAAGTGGAATTAGATTAGTTTGGGATATCTGGATGTGCTGGATTGAAGGGTCTGTTTCCGTGTTGTACACCTCTATGATTCTTTGATTCTATAACAAGCAGGGAGATAGGACCAGAATAAGCTTGCTCCATATCAATTGAAAAATTGACAGTGGCACTGGGTTGACTCATTGCACTGGGAGCCAAGAGCTGGTACTCTGAGGGATAAATATGGCTTCAGGTGGCTCAGTTAGCTGGACCAAGACATAGAATGACACTGGCTCAATCCCCACACTGGCTGTGATAGCTCATGGAAACAAGCCTCCTCAACTTGCTCCTCCACTTGTGGAGTGGTATTCCTGCTCATCTGGTCCTCTCTCATGGACAGGGATGTCGAAACAGCTGATTATCTACTTTACTTTGAGGAGCAAAAAAGAAACTGAAACATGTAGTGGGGAAGAGGAGTGGATGCAGAGGAATGTTTATTAACACATTAAGAGGAATTCAGAGGAATGTTTATTAACACATTACCTGAATCAGCAAAGAGCAATTTTATAAAAGTGACTGAGAAAAAGTGAAAGAAAACAAAGGCCGATGAGGATCAACAGCTCAACTGGGACAGTTGGCATTGAGACAGCCTCCAAAGAGTTTAAGCCCCTCCTGCTGTATTGGAATTCCTATGTGCTGAGCCATGGAAGAGAAGATATGCCCAACTATTCCTCCAAAGGGTGGCTTACCAGTTTTGGCCGGGGGAGGCCAGTTTCAGGAAGGCTCTATAAATGGGTGGGATAGGGAGAAAATTGGCGTCTGATTGAGCTGGCATTGACATTCCTCTTCCAGCCTATGCCAACTTTAAAAAATAAACATCTCAACCGGAACTTCCAGAATCATCTGCGTTGGGGTACAGTATTTGAAGGAAGAGTTAGAATTTACAGTCACATCGCAGCTTTTGCAACATCAGCAATTCCCAAATAGCTTTACAGCTAGTGAAGTGTTTTTGAATACTGCTGTAATATAGAAAATGCATCAGCTAATTTGTCCACAGCAAGCTCCCACAAACAGCTATGTGTCAATGACCAGATTATCTGTTCGTTTTATCATTATCAAGATATGGATGTTTTGTGGCACAGTGATAACTCCAGGTTCAAGCCTCCACGAGGACTTGTTGGCTGTAGAGGAAGCATCCATAAAATGGTTCATTGGGCTGATCATTAGCCTGTGAACCCTTCCAGAACTTCTCTCTTATTCCCCAAAGGCCAAAATGGTGTGTGATGATACCAGGTCAAGAAGCGCTATTAATTGAGGGGTAAAAAGGAAAACTCACCCAGCTGCTTAGTGAATAGAGAACCATGGGATCTTTTCAGAGCGTCCTTTTAATGTCTCATCTTGAAATACGGCGCCTTTGGCAGTGCAGCACTCCTTCAGTTCTGCAGATGGTGGTTTAACCTGAGGATCACCACACCTCAGGTGAGGGGGGAGGTTAAGAAGGAGAGTCTTTCATGGTAACCTCAGCTGATGCAGGAATTGAACCCATGCTTTGGCACTGCCCTATACTGCAAATCAGCCAGCTGGCCAACTGAGCTGGCCGACCCCCAAATGTATTGGCAGCCAGTGACACCTAGAAAGAGGGGAAGAACAGAAACTCCCATCCTCTTGACAGGAAGCCATCTGCTGTGTGAAACAGCAACCTCCTTTGAATATCGAGTTTCACCTGTGGCCTGTTTGCATCCAGTAATTCTAGTTTAATTTAGATAAAGGTTATTCAGTTTAAAATGCAATTGCTATTTAAGTTGAATAATGTTTAGCTAAATTAAATCTAGGATTACAGGATTAGAGAAATTTCTGCTCTACCAAATATGTGGAGCTGTCACTAATCAAACTTGATGCAATGTCAATAAGCTCTCAGTAAAGTCGCATTAGACTGTTTGGTTATGGCAGCGATGAAAAATTTGAGGGATAATGATTCACATTAGTGATCATGTATTCAGTCGACTCCAAGTCTGTTTGACTGGGCCTCTGAGGCTGCCATCTGTGGAACGCAATAGGTCAAGTTTGAATAATATTAGTTTAATGTCCTGAAGCGTGGGTTTATTTATCTGGCAGAGTTTCACAGTATTGCCTTCTCAAAAATGCTGGGATTATTCACTCCCTCGAGATGATTTACATCGCAGATTTTGAGCTGAACTGAACCTGGCTTGTTAAAAGGAGCAACCTTTGATATGTTGATTGTTATTTTTCTTGGAGCAGAGAGGGGAAGTGGGGGGTACCATTCACCCCATCGTGACTGTGAAAAAGCTATCCAATTAGTCCCACATAACACTGCATTTTTTATTTTCCTTTCTGATTGTTTATCTAGTTGCCTTTTGAAGTTTACTGTTGAATTGGCTTCGATTCTTGTGTTTAAAAACAAAATCACACCATCACTACTGTGGTTACATTGGGGAAACGAAGCATAGACTGGGTGACCAATTTGCAGAACACCTATGTTTTGTCTGCAGAAGAGACCCTGAGTTTCCAGTTGCCTGCCACTTCAACACACCATCTTGATCCCTGGTCTATATCGCTGTCTCAGGTTTGCTGCAGTGCACCAGTGAAGCTCAGCGCAAGCTGGAAGCACAGCACTTCATTTTCCGCTTGGGAACTCTACAGCCTTCTGGACTCAATATCGAGTTCAACAGTTTTAGGAGCAAATTACTGCAGATGCTGGAATCAGTACTGAAAACAACAAATGCTGGAGATCAGAGCAGGCCAGGCAGCATCCATGGAGAGAAAGCAAGCTAACATTTCGAGTCTCGATGATGAAGAGTCATCTAGACTCAAAACATTAGCTTGCTGTCTCTCCATGGATGCTGCCTGACCCGCTGTGATCTCCAACATTTGTAGTTTCCAACAATTTTAGGGTTTGAGGGACCTTCTCCCATGTCCTTACCCCAACCCCCACTCACTAGGCCTTGTTATCACATAGTCGGCTAATACACACAACCCATTGTTAGCCAGTAACAGTAAACAGCCATTAACAGCTATTCACCGTCCTAGCCAGATTGTTATCCACACCTTTGTCTGTCTAATTGTTCTTCTGTCTCTTTGGGGTCTGTCTCCATCTATTGTTTATTCCTTATCCCCTCCCTCCACTTCTCTTCTGCACAGAAACCAACATTTTCTTAGTTACCATCAAGTCTGAGGAAGAGTCACTGGAACCAAAACGTTAACTCTGGTTTCTCTCCACAGATGCTGCCAGACCTGCTGTGTTTTTCCAGCAATTTCTCTTTTTGTGCCTTCACTATGGTTCTTTGACAATCAAGGCGTGCCAACTGGTGAACAATTCACTTGCAAATCACTTTTTAAAAATCTTTCTTAATTCTGAACAACGCCCCCCACACCGCACCCCCCCCACCGCCCAACCTTCTCTGCTGTGCAGAAACTGATCGCAGCTTCTCCAATCAGGTTATGTGAGTCTGCTAATCCACACCACTATGCACCATGTTTTAAAGGATGCAATGTCTGGGTACCAACCATGGCGGCATTGTGATCAGGGTAGTGAGCTGTAACCACTCCTCCTTCTGATGCCGGTCAATGATGACAGTAGTCTGTGGTGGAGGATGGACCCAATGTTATTATCAGTGGCGTGTTAATGCAGAGACCCAGGTAATTTTCTGGGTTTGAATCCAGCCACAGCAAATGGAATTTGAATTCAATAAATATCTGGAATTAAGAGTCTTTTGATGACTGTGAATCCATTGTCGATTGTTGGAGGAAACCCATCTGGTTCACTAATGTCCTTCAGAGAGGGAAACTGCCAACCTTACCTGGTCTGGGCTACTTGTGATTCCAGACCCACAGCAATGTGGTTGACTCTTAACTGCCCTCTGGCTAATTAGGGATGGGCAATAAATGCTGCGTAGCCAGTGATGCCCTCAACCCATGAATGAATTTTAAGAAAAAGCTAGTCTCCACAGACAGGCTGTGGACCTTGATGACAGGATGTGGTCTATCAGCAACTGTATACTTACAAGGGGCTCCTGTGTTGCAGAGGTAGTGTTCTTACTTCTGAGCCAGGAGGCCCAGTTTCAAATTCAACGTGCTGCAGGAGTGTGCATTTAATACCTCCGAACAGTTTGCTTAGAAAATACATATACATAAACCTTTAACACATTTGTTATTACTAACATGAGGTACATGTACACATACCTCCATCCATGAGACTGTAACAGACTCCAACTCATTCCACATCCAGAGTCTGTGTGGCACCATCAGAAAGTGGCAGAGTGTGGCAGAGCTCAAACATGAACCTTTCAGAACAACACCACCTCACTGAGGTGCCTTAATCCTTGTTATCTTCACACTCATTTAGAACAGTGAAATTTGTCAGGAGCCTGGTTAAAGAATGTAAGAAATCGAAGACGGAGCACAGACCACATCAAATCTGCTTTCCCCACAGCTGACCTTTTGATCGGATGCAACTTTCCTGCGAACTGCCATATACCCCTCACAAACCACAAAAAAGTCCGTCTGAGTTTTGAATGTGCTCAATGGTGAGGCATTCACAAAGGCTTTCAAAGATTCATAACAGCTTGAGCGAGGAAATTTCTCCTCATCTCTGTCTTAGATGTCCCTGTGTCCTGGATTCATCAAGGAGGAGAGAGACTTTCAGTACCTCGCTCATCTTAAACAAGGAAAGATAGAGGGCAGGATGAACACAGCAGGCCAAGCAGCATCAGAGGAGCAGGAAGGCTGATGTTGCGGGCCTAGACCCTTCTTCAGAGAAAAAAAAGCATCAACCTTCCTGGTCTTTTGATGCTGCTTGGCCTGCTGTGTTCATCCAGCTCTACACCTTGTTATCTCAGATTCTCCAGCATCTGCACTTCCTACTATCTCTGAAAGATAGCGTGCAGAGGGGTTTACAGAAGGAACTTCGGAGTACAGGGTCTTTGCTCAGACCACAAACAATGGAGGGGCTCACGGGAACCAGAGACCAAAAGGAAGGAGTTAGCGCAAGGAGTTCCTGGAGGTGTATAGGACTGGAAGATGTAAGGGGTATTGCAATTATACTTGGACCACTTGCAAATTCCTACAGACATATTTATCTTGCCACTTTAAGCCTTGCTGAACAGGTTTGTTCAAATGTTGTAGCCACATTCTGTTTGGTTAAAAATTAAAATAGCTTTGTAGCTGAAATCAGCCTTCTTGTATTGATTTAAATCAAACAGCATGAAGGTTTGCTAATTTCAGCTGCAATGAAACACATAATGCCTTTTTATTTTCCTCAGGCAACATTTCAGTCTGGAGAAATGCTAAAGGTCAACAATTGATCCAGGGAAAATCCATGTTTTTCCCTTGCCTTTGGTGCATAGAATGTATTGTGGGATAAACCAACCCAAATTAAAAGAGACCTTGCCTTGTTAGTAAGAAATGAAATGAAATCGATAGCAAGAAGTTATATAGAGTCAGAGGGTGTAGAATCTGTGTGGGTAGAGTTGAGGAACTGCAAAGGAAAAAAGACCACAATGGGAGTTGTGAACAGGCCTCCTAGCGGTGGTCAGGATGTGGGAAAGAAATTCAGGAGAATATAAAGACATGTAAGAAAGGCATTATTACATTAATTATGGGGACATCAACATGCAGGTGGACTGGGAAAATCAGGTTGGTAGTGGATCTCAAGAAAAGGAATTCTTGGACTGTCTAGAAAGTGGTTTTTTTGGAGCAGCTTGTCGGGTAGACACCGGTGGGGAACAGACAGTTCTGCATTTGGTGATATGTAATGAGGCAGATTTGACTGGGGAGTTGAAGTTTGAAGGAACCCCTGGGACCAGTGATGATACTATGATAGAATTTACCTTGCCGTTTGAGAGGGAGAAGCTGGAATCAGATGTAAACAGTGTTTTGGCTGAGTGAAGGTAGCTACAAAGACATAAGGGAGGAGCTGACCAGAGTTGATTAGAAGGGGAGCCCAGCATAGAAGACAGTGGAGCAGCAATGACAGGAGTTACTGGGGGGTAATTCAGGAGACATAGCACAAATTCAGCCCAAAGAAAAAGACATACTAAGGGTAGGACGTGAGAGTAGTGGCCATCACTAAGGAGAATGGGAAAGCTGAAAAGTCTGAAGGTGGATTTATCACCCAGACAAGATGGACTACATCCCAGGGTTCTGAAGGAGATAGCTGAGGAGATTGTAGAGGCATTGGTAGTGATCGTTCAAGAATCACCAAGTCAGGGGGGGCCGGAGTGATTTGGAAAATGGCGAATGTAACACCCCTGTTTAAGAAAGGAGAGAGGCTGAAGACGGGAAACCATAGGCTGGGCAGGCTGACCTTGGTCATTGGTAAGATTTTAGAGTTCATTATTAAGGATGAGAGTACAGTGTATTTGGAAGTGCATTGTAAAACAGGGCTCAGTGAGGATGGCTTCGTTAAGGAGACGTCATGCATGACATGTCTGTTAGAAATTTTTGAGGAGGTAACAAGCAAGTTAGATGAAGGAGAGCCAATGGATGTGATCTATTTAGATTTCCAGAAGGCCTTTAACAAAGTGCCGCACAGGAGGCTGTTGAATAAAGTAAGAGTCCATGGTATTAGTGGAAAGGTACTAACGTGGATTGTGGATAGCTGACTGGCAGAAGCCAGAGAGTGGGGATAAAAGGGTCTTTTTCAAGTTGGCAGCCAGTGACTAGTGGAGTTTTGCAGGGGTCAGTGTTGGGGTCATGACTATGCACATTATACATTAACAATCTGGAGAAAGGAACTGAGGGCATTGTTGCTAAGTTTGCAGAGGACACAAAGATTGATGAAGGAACAGATTCATGGAGGAAGCAGACAGGCTGCAGAAGGACTTGGACAGGCTAGGAGCGTGGGCAAAGAAGTGGCAGATGGAATACAATGTGGGAAAGTGTGAGATGATACATTCTAGGAGGAAGAATAGAGTTATGGACAATTTTCTAAATGGGGAAACGCTTCAGAACTCTGGCATTCAAAGGGACTTGGGAGTCCTAGTTCAGGATTCTCTTAAGGTTTACATGCAGGTTCAGTTAACTATTAGGAAGGTAAATGCAATGTTGGTATTCATTTCAAGACACCTAGAATACAAGAGCAGAGATGTACTGCTGAGGCTATATAAGGCTCTGATCAGACTGCATTTGGAATATTGTGGAGAGTTTTGGGCCCCCTATCTAAGAAATAACGTGCTGGCATTGGAGAGGGTGCAGAGGAAGTTTGCAAGAATGATCCTGGGGATAAAGGGCTTGTCATATGAGGAGCAGTTGAGGATTCTGGGTCTGTACTCAATAGAATTTAGAAGGATGAGAGGGATCTGATTGAAACTTATACTGAAAGACCTGAATAGAATGGAAGTGGAGAAGATGTTTCCATTAGTAGGTGAGACTAGGACCCAAGGGCACAGACTCAGAGTGAAGGGGCAACCCTTTAGAATGGTGATGAGGATGCATTTTTTTCAGCCAGAGGGTGGTTGATGTGTGGAACTCATTAAAAACCGAAAGACCTGTGGATTCTGTAATTCATTGCTGCGGAGGGCCAACTTATTGAGTGCATTTAAGACAGAGGCAGGTAGGTTCTTGAATTGAACTTGGGTCCCTGGTGATGTGAGGCAAAATTGCTAACCAACCACTGTGCCACGTTCAGCGTGTAGAAAAGGAGAGGGCTAGAGGAAGCAAAATTTAAAATGAAGTGGCATTCGCGTTAAATAGCATGAAAAAAGACACGGCAAGCTCATTCCTCAGCTTCAAGCAATGAGGTGATACTTGGTTTCAGGATCTTAGCTAATTCCAGTTCCACCTGAGCCTAAGGAGCCAACAGAAGCTGACAGTTAACAATTAGTTTTAGCTGTCTGTCAATAAGATATATATGTAAACTCAACGTAAACAAACAGTTAAACATGACTGTATTGACGTGCTCTCAGATGGTGTCAATTAATATCGACGCTTCTTCCTGTGCCACATCTCCTTTTCCATTAGAACTCTTCAATTTCTCTGATCTACTCAGGAACTGATGTCAGTTGGATCTGTCCTTTCCTTATAGTGCAACCAGATGTGTGACATGTGTGACACTGCATTTGCCTGCTAAGGTGGATGTCAAAGATCCCACTACAATTATTTCAAGCAACAACAGGGATTTGTGCTGGTCAATATCAACCCCTCAATTAACATCACAAAAAGACCTGGTTGTTAGCATCTTGATGTTTCTGGGGGACCTTACTGCAAGTTGTCTGCTACAATTTTCTGCATTATAAAGCAACCACTCTTTAGAGTCCTTTACTGACCACAAAGAGCTTTGAGATGTACACTAGTCATGAACAGTGCTATAGAAATGTCAAAAATTATATTTTTAATCCCTTCCTAGCCTCAGTTTCTGAATATCTATGTCAAATTGGGGTTCATGTTCACAGTTCCCTAAAAGCTGCCACCCAGGTGGATAGAGTTGTTAAGAAGGCGTATGGTGTGTTAGCTTTCATTAATAGAGGGATTGAGTTCAAGAGCCGTGAAGTTATGCTCCAGCTGTACAAAACCCTGGTTCAGCCACATCTGGAGTATTGTGTCCAGTACTGGTTACCTCATTACAGGAAAGATGTGGAAGCATTGGAAAAGGTGCAGAGCAGATTTACCAGGATGTTGCCTGGAATGGAGGGAAGGTTTTACGAGGAAAGGTTGAGAGAGCTAAGTATTTTCTCTTTAGAATGACGAAGGATGAGAGGTGACTTGATAGAGGTGTACAAAATGATCAGAGGTATAGATAGAGTGGACAGCCAGAGACTTTTTCCTAGGGTGGAGGTAGCTTTTACGAGGGGACATAGTTTTAAAGTGAATGGAGGTAGATATCGGAGAGATGTCAGAAGTAGGTTCTTTACTCAGAGCGTGGTAGGGGCGTGGAACACATTGCCGGAGAGGGTAGTGGAGTCGGCCTCATTAGGGGCATTTAAGTGGCTATTAGATAGGCATATGGATGATAGTATAAGGTAGCGGTGGAGGTTAGATAGACCTTAGGTTTTGGGTAAAAGTTCAGCATAACATTGTGGGCCGAAGGGCCTGTACTGTGCTGTACTGTTCTATGTTCTATGTTCTAAGCTGCCCTCCAATCTACTGTTACCTTATGCCAATAACCTCTGTTATTTACCATCTCACATGTACCACAATACTCCAGCCAAGTCCATTTCCTAACTCTGACATTCAGTCCAGCTACCCCACTCTCAAGATTGCTTTTTATTTCATTGTACCTGAAGCAAGGTTGACAGAGTACATGTGACACAAGAGACCCAACAAAATGCAAGGTGACAGAATCAATTGTCAAGGACGTTATATAAAAACTCGGGTTAATTGGGAAGATTCAGCATGATTTTGTGAAAGGGAAATTATATTTACCCAATTTATTAGAGTTCTTTGGGAGAAGAACATGTGAAGTCGATAAAGGGGAACCAGCAGATACACTGCAATTAAATTTCCAGAAGGCATTTGACATCATATTACAGAGGGGGAGTTCATGGTGCATCTAGCATCATATTAGCATGGATAGTAGATTGGCTCAATAGTAGAAAACAGAGAATATGCAGTTTTGTTTTTCAGACTGGCAGGTGTGATGAATGAAGTACTGGAGGAGTCTGTGCTGGAGACTCATCTTTTTATAATTTATAATTTATAATGATGACTGAGGTGAGAGGAGTTAGCAGCAGGTTAATCATGTTTTGCAGATTACACAAAGGTAAGTAGGAAAATATGCTGTGAAGAGAACAGAAAGAATTTGCAGTTGGATATAAATAGGTATGAGTGGCAAAAATTGGCTGGAGTAGAATGTGGGAAAATATGCATTGTTCATTTTGGCAGGAAGGATTAAAAAAAGCAGAGTGTTACTTAAATGGAGAATGACTGCAGAATTCTGCAGTGCTGTCGGATCTAAGTGTTCTATGATTGCAAAGGTATAGCAAGCAATTAAGAAGGCTAATGGAATGCTATCCTTTATTATGAGAGGAAATTGACATAAAAGTTACACTTCAGTTATATATTACTGAGACTGCATCTCAAATACTGTGTGCAGTTTGGTCTCCTCTTTTAAGAAAAGATGTAAATGGATTGCAAATGGTTCAGAGTCGGTTTAAGTTGATACCTGGAATGTGCAGATTGTCTTATAAGGACAGCTGGACAGACTATGACTGTTTCTAATGGAGTATAGAAGAGTGAAGGGTGTATTAACTGAGGGTATAAAATCCTGAATGGTCTTGAAAAGGTAGACATGGAAAGGATGACTCCTCATGTGGGCAAGTCTAGAACTAGGAGGCACAATGTAAAATTAGGGTTCAGCCTTTCAGGACAGAGATAAGGAGAATTTTTCCGTCTGAGGGTTGTATGACTTTGGAGCTCTCTGCCTCAGAAGGCAGTGGAGTCAGTGTCATTGTATATCTGGGTGGATAGATTCTTGGTAGGCAGGAGAATCAAAGGTTATTGTTGCAAGATGGGAACATGGAATTTGAAACACATAAAGATCAGCCATGATCTTATTGAATAGTGGAGCAGGCTTAAGGAGCTGAATGTTCTACTCCTGTTCCTAATTTGTATAATTGCATGTTTCTATCTAGACAGAAAAATCACAGATTAAAGCATAGGTTTAAAGCATTAGGAGTGTGGAGTGATTTTGCTGATCTTGTCCTTTCCACAGTGAGTCCCTCATTGCCCACTCAGTTTGAATCACCTGAAAGCTGCCTGCTCCCTCACCATCCATCATTACATGGAGGCATTCTTGCTGCAACCTCCATTACCTGCCTGGTCCAATCTAGCTTGGAACTATGCATGAAATGCAAGTTAGCACCCTTGCGAAAAGACTAAAACAATCTGGTGAGCCGACTTTTGATAGTTAAACTACCAGTGCATCTCAGAATAGCTCATCAATGTCTCATCAATCTGGGGGCATTTTGGATAAATACATGAATAGGAAAGGTTTGGAGGGATTTGCACCAAATGCAGGCAGGTAGAATTAGTTTAGTTTGGGAACATGGTTAGCATGGACTGGTTGGACTAAAGGGTCAGTTTCTATGCTGTAGGACTTTATCACTCTATCTAAGCAATGAAACACACCTGCAGTTCTGGCATAGAAAGCAAACACACAACATTATGACCCAAATGGGAGTATGCTACGAACTACTAGTTTCGGGACTGCAGTGAAAGCTCTTAAAGTTTGTTTTTTTTTTAAAAGAAAAAAAACTTGATTGTGACTTGTTGCTGTCTTGCTTTTAAAAATAGGCTTTCATGGGCTTAATCAAATTTTGTGTGCAACTGTATTGCCCACTCGCACAAGTGGTCTGATTGTTATGCGTTCAAGCATGTGCTCATCATACCCAACACCTAATTATACTTGTATATAATTATATATGGTGTACTTTTGAGCAGTCTGTGTCTGCCAAGACTCCAGACACAACCTCGCATGATTATTGACTAGATCACACATGCCAAAAAATCAGAATGGCAGATTTTACAGAATACAATCATTATCCTTATTGCCTTCAAGAATAACCATAAGGGCTAGAAAGTATGTCTTTTCATTTTTTTTTTGTAGAAGAGTGAACCACTGCAGAGAGAGAGAGAAATCTGTGTTTTTCCCTTTTATATTGAAATATTTGTGCATGCTTGGGTTATTAACACGGACAATCATTGATACATCATGATTACCAACCAGTCATTACATGTTCATTAAATATATTTTATTTTGATGACCGACAAATATTTTTGTATTTATGAAAGAAACCCAGATAATAGGTCAATTTGTTTAAAACCAGATATAGATAATGCATTTAATTGGCTATCTTGGTGACTGGGAAATATATTTTGATGTTATCTTGTGACTTGTGGAGTAGTGGGACTAAAATGACAGTGCCTACTTCCAGCCTCTGTGCAACAATATATTGTCAGAAAATACTTCCACACTGGGCTCCCTCATTTGAATCCTAATCAACATAGTCAATGCTTTGATTCAATGACTTATACACCTGGAATTCTAACATCTTCCTTTGACAATGTATTCAAAAACCTGAGCCATAACTTGTATACATAATTACCTGCTGTCTCCACAGGGGATTCTCCCAATCTTCCACTGCAATTTCACTGGAAGATTGTAGGAAACTTAAGAAGGAACTGCATGAATGGTCATTAACATTACTTCTGTGCAAGTTTTAACAAAATCCTGCTAGTGACAACAGGAGACCGGATAAACTGTGTCGGAATCCTAGAGCTAAATATATAGGGTCAAATTTAAACAGATTTGTGTGCTGAGCATGACTAAGGAGATGAACAATAACCGAAAAAGTGGATAAAATTGAAAGTGAATTTGTTGCTTGAGAGCAGCAGGTGCCCAATAGCACTCTGACTGCAAGTCATTGTGACAATATTGTTTTAGCTGTAAATGAATGCCCCAGCTGTTTTGTGCTCCATTGCAAATAACAGAGAAGCTAAAACAACCTACACAACCTCCTTTCCACCTGATGGGCAATGCAACTGTATGTGTATGTCATTTAAAGATGGAATCAAGCTGAATTCCTGATGAGGTGCTCAGAAAAGCAAAATTAACATTTGCAAAGAAGCAACATTTCTATCTCATAAATTTGGGGGTCAGGTCAACATGGTCAACCCTTGGATAATCAATTGTGGGACAGTCTAGCATTTGACTGACCTGGGTGTGCATTGAGGTTTGGAAAGGGGAGTAGGGGGTGAGGTGGAGGTTGAGGGGCAGAGGGAAGGAATGTGGAACTGCTGCAGCTATCAGAATGGAGGGAGGGTTATTGGAGTTGTCAGAATAAGGTTGCTGGGGCTGTCAGAGTGGGACTGGTGGGGTGTTGTGGCTTTGTGTGTGAGGGCTGGTGATGCTGGGCTTGTATGGGTGTGGGTAGTGTTTGGATTGTAAGAGTGAGGCAGTAGCAGTGCTGGTGTGGTCATGGTGAGGGTGTTGAGACAGTGAGCATAGGAGGTTGAGGTACTGGAGCTGTTTGATGGGAATGTGAGCATGTTGAAATTGTAAGAGTGGAGGTTGGGGTGCTAGGGTGTTTGGCGGGTGCTGTAACTGTCAGAGTCAGGCTTGGGAATATTGCAATTGTAAGTGTGGGAATTAGTGATGCTGGGATGGCCATGGTGGGGATTTTGAGATTGTAAGTGTAGAGGGTGGGGGTATTGGGATGGTCAGGGTGGAAATAATGAGACTGTAATTGTAGGAGGTTGGGTGCTGGAGTTCTTGAGTGAATGAGAAGCCAGCTATCGGATTCCGCCATTAGGAAGAGTGCACATTTGTTCAGACACCAAACCATGACAACAGAGGACCCACATAGGATTAGACAGGTTAAACAGAGGAAGGATGTTGCTGATGACCAAGGAGTTCAGAACTGGGGTCACCATCTAAGGATATGGGGTAGCCTATTTAGGATTGAGATGAGGAGAAATTTCTTCACTCAGAGTGGTGAGCCTATGGAATTCATAATCACAGAAAGCAGTTGAAGCCAAAACATTGAAAGAGTTAGATATAGTTCTTAGGGCTAAAAAAACAAAGCATATAGGGTGAAAATAGGAACATGATACTGAGTTGGATTGTCAGCCATGACCATAGCAAACAGCAGAGCAGACTTGAAGGGCCTAATGACCTACTCTTGCTTCGATTTTTGATGTTTCTGCATTTCTAAAGAGCATCCCAGCAAGACATGTGGGTCAAACAGATGACAATTCCAAGATATCATGTTAGTCAGTCATCCCAGATCAAATCCTTCCAGATTTGAGCGTAAAAGTCTGCTCTGACACCTCACTGCTGCACTGAGACAGTGCTGCATGGTTGGAGGTATCAGTTACACCCTCAAAGCCCTGTAAAGGCTCCCACAACACTACACAAAGAAGAGCAGGGTGAGTTCTCCCCAGTGAAATGGCCAATATTTATTCATCACAAAATATTCCAAAAAAGGAACAGATGCTTTAAGACTGAATTCTCGAAAATCAAATTTAATGCAAAGAAGTGAGACGTGATGTATTTTGGCAGGAAAATGAAGAGATGCAATATAAGCTATATTATCATTCATACACATGTAAAATTTGCAATTTTGAGCCCGACCTGTTAGACTCAGTTTTTAGGGTGTCGACTTATGCGTGCGAAATACCTTTACAGGGTAAAATCCTGGTTAGGTCTTTGGAGCTGCCGTAAAAGGCTACTGGCCATGACCCTGGATTCATCAGGGACCGACCGATGAACCCGTACTCACCAGCTGCTGACCATGGTCCTGACTTCAGCTCAGAACGGGCGACAATGATGCAGCACCGGGCTGCTGACCATGGTCCTGAATTCAGCCCAGAACGGGCGGCAATGAGACTGCAACCAGCCGCTGATCATGGTCCTGAATTCAGCAGGGAGCGGACGATACTGAACAAAAACAGAAGTTGCTGGAAAAGCTCAGCCGGTTTGGCAGCATCTGTGAAGAAAAATCGGAGTTAACGTTTCGAGTCCGGTGACCCTCAGACTGGAAACATTAACTCTGCAGTAACAAGGTGTGGGGCTGGATGAACACAGCAGGCCATGCAGCATCATAGGAGCAGGAACACTTGACGTTTCGGGCCTAGACCCTTCATCAGAAATGGGGGAGGGGAAGAGGGTTCTGAAATAAATAGGGAGAGGGGGAGGCGGATAGAGGATGGATAGAGGAGAGGATAGGTGGAGAGGAGGCAGACAGGTCGAACATTAACTCTGCTTTGTTTTTTCACAGTTGCTGCCAGACCTGCTGAGCTTTTCCAGCAACTTCTGTTTTTGTTCCTGATTTACAGCATCTTCAGTTCTTTCGATTTTTATTTAACGGACGATTAGGGTACTGCAACCAATTGCTGGCTATGGTCCTGAAATTCAGCAGGGATCGGCAAAGAAAGGCTTGAAACCGGCTCAAAGTAAGAACTGCAGATGCTGTTAGCCATGGTGCTGAATTGAACGTCTGATCCTGGAGTTCTCTTCTGAGCATTTTTGACATTTCAATCAGAAAACAGCAATTATGAAAATGAAGCACTGGTCTGTTCCCATCGAGCCCACTCCTAAAACGAACATGATGTTAGGGCACTGAAGGATTTTGGGTCAAAAGTTGGGCATCAATTTAGACACATATATGAGAATCAAAGGATTTTGGGCTCAAAAATAAGGAGTTGACTCACACGAGATTGACTATTTCATGAATACTTATGTTAAATCAAAAATTTTACTTAAGAGGGGTGTAGGGACAGAGGTGCCTGGGAGTTTGGTTAAATTTGGTTAAAAAGCTATGCAAAATATAGATAACAAGGTGTAGAGCTGGATGAACACAGCAGCCCAGGCAGCATCAGAGGAGCAGGAAAGCTGACATTTCAGGTCTGGGCCCTTTTCTGAAGAAGGGTCCAGACCCAAAACATCAGCTTTCCTGCTCCTCTGATGTTGCCTGGCCTGCTGTGTTCATCTAGCTCTACACCAGCATCGGCAGTTCCTACTATCTCTGCAAAATATAGACAAGCTTTCCAATGTGTAATTAGAATTAAAGGGGACTCTTCAGCCCATTGGTTTTATGCCAGCATTCTTTAAAAGCAACTCAGACAGGCCTTCCCAACTGGCTTTTCTTCTGCAGCCCTATAAATCTTCACTCTTCAGTGTTTATTCAATTCCTTTGTGAAAGCCATGATTGAATCTGTTCTCGGCCAGTCCAAAGATGTGCAGGTTAGGGTGGATTGGCCACGCTAAATTGCCCATAGTGTCCAGGGAAGTGCAGGCTAGGTGGGTTAGCCATGGGAAATGCAGGGTTACAGGGATAGGGTAAGGACATGGGTCTGGGTGGGAAGATCAGTGTGGACTCCATGGGCTAAATGGCCTGCTTCCACAATGTAGGGATTCTAGGAGTCAAAGTATCTATTTCTTTTTGAGGTTTTATCTGGAACAACATGTTCAATTCTGACTTTGAGATTAAAGAAGGATCTAGAAATGCTGGAGGGGATAATTTCTTTGAATGTTCCAGGGTGAGAAAAGGTCATGATATGGAGGGATTGGTGAAGTTGGGGCTGTTCTGCTTAGAGTACAGAAAGTGATGAATTTTTGAACAGATTTGTTCTGAATTGAGGGGATTTTGCCAAAATAAGTAAACAGGCTTAATAAAATTTGTCTCCTGCTCATAAGATAAAAGGCAACTGAAGTCCAAAGCAAACAAAAAAATCATTTCCAAGTAATTGTAAACCTAATGAATCATGCATGAAAAAAAAGACTCGCCCCTTTGAAGGAAGTGAGAGGAAAGCAAGATAGAAAAGCTGCAGATAAGGTGTAAATCCCGTGTCCACAGGTTGTCTTTTGGAAGTTGGAAGGATCAACTGAAGCTGAGAGATTGACAAATGTGAGATCAGGAACACCATACTTGTCAGAAGTCACGGCAGTCTGATATGATCCCCTGAGTGCTAATTAAATTGGCCAGTTGTATGTGTTTCACAGAACCAGTTGAGGCAGGAGAGCTGTTTTGAAAGGATAGACTTAAAACCATCAGCCTGATTTATCTGGAACATTTCCAAAAAAGGCAATCATTAACTAGTTACTGACTGATAACATAGCGGTACTTGTCCTTGCTTTGACCATGTTATTTTTCCTGGTTTTACAGTCCATTTACAAACAGTGCTATGGATACAAGCACCAATTATTCATAAGGATGAATCTGTCCACTGTGAATCCACACTGCATTTGTAATTTTTGACAGTCACTGTTGCAGCCCTGAAATCACATTGCTGTATTCCGCACTTCATCATTGTCAAGAACTCAGATATTAAACTAAGGCTCCCTATGTTGGTTCTGAAATTCTATGCTAAGCAGAAATGGGTCCAAGGAATCATATAAGATTGGTACAGACCTGATGGACCAAGTGGCCTGTTTTTGTGATGTAAATCCCTATTCTCTACACCAGAGGCTGGGGAGGCTCTCAATGACTGTATTACAGACAGAGATTTCTAGATATTGAAGGTATCAAGAAACAAGGGGGCAGTGCAGGACCATAAGATCTAGGAGCAGAAGTAGGCCATTCAGCCCTTTGAATCTGCTGTACATTCCACAAGGTCATAGGTAATCTGGTAATCCTCTACTCCATTTTCTTGCCTTTTTCCCATTACCTTGATTCCCTGACTGGTTAAAAATCTATCTACCACATACTTGAATATACTTACTGACCCAGCCTCGACAACGCTCTGTGGTAAAGAATACCAGAGTTTCACTACCCTCTGACAGAATAAATTGCTCCTCATCTTTGTCTTAAATGGACAATCCCTTATTCTGAGATTATTCTGAGAACAATGGCATTAAGGTAGAAGATTAGCCACAATCTAGTTGAATGGCACAGAAGCTTGAGGGCCTGAATAGCCTACTGATGCTCCTATTTCCTATGCTCTCAAGTCCTGTATAATTTTATGCATGATGTAAAAGTTCTCATGAACTGTTTGAAGAAAAGGAGGGCAATCCTCCTGAAATACCATGGGATGTTACATTATGTTAAAGGCACTTCATGAAGATACATAGAATGAGGTTATTTCACCTATAAAGCCTATGCTGGCTGTACATCCAGTAAGTCTCACTGCCTGATACCTGCTAACAGGTTTGTTTCTTTAAATAATATTGAAGTCACACTAGTGCCAGGCAATATCATCTTCGATAAGAGAGAATCAAATCATTGCTCCCTTGATATTCATGGTGTGAATAATCACCCACTATCAGCATCCTGTTGGGTTACCATTGATCTGAAACTGGCTATAAGAACAGGTTACAGACAATGAATTCTGCAGTGAGTAATTCACTTCCTGACTATCCAAAGTCTGTCCACCATCCACAAGGCACATGTCAGGAGTGTGATGGAATACTCCCCACTTGTCTAGCTGACCAAAGTTACAACAACACTCAAGAAGCTTAATACCATTCAGGACAAAGCAGCCTGCTTTACTGGTACCCACATCCACAATCATTCATTCCTTCCGCCATTGACGCTCAATAGCGGTGATGTGTATCATGTAGAAGATGTACTGCACAAACTCACCAAGACTCCTCAGACACCTTCCAAACACTTGCTCTGTACTATCTAAAAGGATAATGGGAGCAGTTACATGGGAAAACCACCACCTGCAAGTTCCCATTCAAGCCACTCACCAGCCAGAGTTGGAAATATATCATCGTTCCTTCAGTGTTGCTAAGTCCAAATCCAGAAAATCCCTCACTAACAGCACTATGGATGTCCCTACACCAAACAGACTGCAGTGGTTCAAGAAGGTAACTCACCATCATATTCTCCAGGACAATTAGTATGGGAAAGAAATGTTAACCCAGCCAGTGCTACCAATATCCAATGAATGGCTAAAGAAAATTGCCTGTCCAAATTTCTTTGAATTCATTGATATATCTGCTTCAAGCAAACAAATAATTCTGTCCTGTTATAGATAAGAAGTTTAGCATTAATTCTTTTTTCAAACACAAACCACATCCACCACACAACCCCAAAAAGCAATGTTTTCCAATAATTTTGTCAGGGCCATATCCCTTTAAGACTGGACTAGTTGAAGGAGACAAAGTGAATGTGAATCTGAAGAAAACAGCACTGTTGTAATATGCTCAGCTGGAGAGATGTATAGAGATTAAACAAGAATTCCAGGAAGGATCTATCTATATTAATCAGACTGTTTCTATCTTGTTGAGCTGTCTAGGTTAAAGTGTCTTTGTGCAACATTTGCCAACATGGACAGACTGCTTTTTATGCTCGAATACAAGAGGGAGAGATAATCCACTCTCAGCTATTGCTAAAATACAAACAGTGTAGACTGCAAGACATCATTTCCCCACTGGATATGTGAACTTCACTGAGCAGAATTCTTAGTTAGCTGTGAAGTTTAGGACATTATGAAGCCAAGTTCTTAACGTATGGGTCTTGAGGGTTCAATAATTATTCCAAACTTGCAATGTGGCTTTCTCATTACGATAACTGTTCAATCTGCTGCCAAAGGAAGGGGCATTGGAAAAATAATTCCAACTAACTGCTCTTTCAAATGGATGCTTGTTGATCTGGAATGGTTTACCCACATAGGAACAGTCACTGCTAATCGCCACCACATTTCAGAAAATATAAATATACTTTCCCTTTGTCTGTAGGGGAACTCAGATTTTGCTAAGATTAACAATTGAGAAAAAGGAACTTATTTTACTACTCCATGCTAGGTAAGAGTAATGAGGAATGATTATTGTGTTATTACAGCCCAATGGAGAAGCCATTAGGCTCACCATGTTCCATGTTAGCTCTTTGTGAAGCAATCAATCAGTCTCATTTCTCTGCTCTATCCCCTAGTTCCTGTATGTTTATTTCTTTCAATGTCAAAGAACAAACAAAGAGGAGTACAGCACAGGAATGGGCCCTTTGGCCCACCAAGACTGTGCTGACACATGATGCCTTTCAAAATTAAAACCCTTTTGCCTCTATGCAGTCCGTCTCTCTCTATTCCCTGCTTATTCATTTAACTGTCAAGAAACATCTGTCCAATTTTATTTTGAAGTCATTCATTTTCTCCACTTCCACTCGTCCTCTGCTTCAGAGGCAGCAAGTCTCAAGTCATTACCATCACATCATTATAACAGATGGTATGAAGGTAGAATGTAATTCTTTGTGTCATTAAAGCCATATCATCTGATAAGGCAGATTAGGTAGGTCTAACTCTGTAACTTGAACTCTTGGGTAGACTGTGGTGTATAGCAATGTAACTGATCTTGTGATATAGAAACCCAGCTCAAAGCTACAGAATCATAGAATCCCTCTAGTGTGAAACAGACCATTTGGCCCAACAAGTCCATACCCAACCCTCAGAGCATCCCACCCATGAGTTCTACTGACATGGGTTCAAATCTTACCATGGCAGATGGTGAAATTTGAATTCTCAAAAATATATATGGAGCAAACAACCACCTTAATGATGACTGTGTAACCATTGATGAATACAGTAAAAAAAAACCCTCAGGTTCGTTAATATCCTTTAGAGAAGGAAATCTGCCATCCTTACCTAGTCTGGACTACATGTGACTCCAGACCCACAACAATATGGTTGACTGCCTATGTATTTATAATAAATTTTGGCCTAGCCAGTGACATCCAAATCCCATGACAGAATGAAAAAAAGCACAGAAAGGGGCTTCACTTGAACTTCCCCTCCTTGCAATATCCTATCTGTATGTCTACCAATTCCTCTCTGCCTCATGTGTGTTTATTCAGTTTCCTTTTAAATTCACCTCAACCCAGTGGAAGTGTGTTCCAGGTCCTCACCACTCACTGGACAGAAATGTTCCTTGAATTCCCTCTCAAATCGGCCAATCACATTTTTATGTTGTAAATTCGATGTAATTATTGAAAATTTTCTTTGGTGTTTTCTTCAGAACACTGTTGATGATTCATAAATTCTCAATAATCGTGATCAATTCACCAGTATTCCCAAAATCAATCTGTCCCTTATCTGAAAATTGGTTCAGCATCTTTAACTCTATGTATCAGATTCTTTCTAAAATTCAGGTATTGATTATTACTAAAGCCTGCAACTTATAATGATTTGATTGAACAGCACCTGAAAATAATTTATTGTTATTAAAAACTGAGAAAAATAGCCATCTTTCACCTTTGAACAACAGGGTCCTGGTTGGAAATCCCACCCCAGGGCTTCAGCATGTAAGCCCCAAGGCACCAGAATGGCTCAGTGGTTAGCACTGCTGCCTCACAGCACTAGGGAGCTGGGTTCGATTCCACCTTCAGACAACTGTCTGTGTAGACAGTATCAGTCTTAGTCTCCCCATGTCTGTGCGGGTTTCCTCTGGGTGCCCTGGTTTCCTCCAGAGATGTGCAGGTTAGGTGGGTAGGCTGTGCTAAATTGCCCATAGTGTCCTACAGTGTCCTACAGTGTGCAGGCTAGATGGATTAGCCTAGGCCTCTGTGGGCAATGCAGGGTTATAGGGAGAGGATAGGGGGGTTGAATGGACTGCTCTTCAGAGGGTTGGTGTGAACTTGACAGTTTGAGTAGCCTGCTTCCAGAGATTCTTAGACCACTACTTCAGTGCAGCTCTGAGTGGGTTTCGTACTTGTAGAAGTGCAGCACTCTCACAGACACACAGGAAAATCTGGCTCAAGGCTGTCCTAAGTGGAGGAGCAGCATCCAGGAAGGTGTCAAGCATCTTGAGATATGCCAGTGGGAAAAGGCAAAAGGAGCATGGTGTCACAGATCCTGTGGAAGCTGCATCAGTTTGTGCAGCCACCTACAGAATCAACCTGTGAGTGAAAGAGGGTCATCTTCATCTGCAAGGGGCTGCTGATGAATGAATGTTAGATGTACTGCCTCTCAGATGAGATTTTAAACCAATACCTTGTTTGCCTAATCAAAGTGGACATAAAAGATTCCATGATACTATATTGAAAACGAGCAGGGCAATTCTCCACAATGCCCTGATCAATATCTATCCCTCAGCAAACATCACAAGAAAAAAACAAACAATCTGGACATTATCACGTTAAATCATGTGGGTGGCATCGCTGCCTCACAGCGCCAGGGACCCGGGTTCAATTCCACCCTCGGGTCACTGTCTGTGTGGAGTTTGCACATTCTCCCCGTGTCTGTGTGGGTTTCCGCCAGATGTGTCTCTTTCCACCCACAGTCCAAAGATGAGCAAGTTAGGTGATTGGCCATGCTAAATTGCCCTATAGGGTTCAGGGACCTATAGGTTAGGTGTGTTAGCCATTGGAAATGCAGGGTTATAGGAATAGGGTAAGGGGATGAGTCTGGGTGGGATCCCGTTCGGAGGGTTGGTGTGGGCTTGTTGGGCCAAATGGCCTGTTTTCTCACTGTGGGGATTCTATGGAATACAGGTGTTCATCTGTGATGCTGACAAAATGCAAGGTGAAATTTGTATTACAGGTGGGGTGATGCAGTGCAAGGTAAGGGTGATTGTTTGGGGGAGGTGGGGTTAGGTGGCAAGTTGGGATGATGGTGTGTGCTGTGGTGGGGGGGAGCGTGCTGGGTAGGATGAGGTGAAAGGTTGGGGTGATGGTGTGTGAGGTGAGGTAAATTCATAGTCTGATGTTAACAATTCCAGCAGACTGGTACTAAGATGTTAGCAAACTTTGTGGTCACTCTGACAGTGACAAACTGTCACATTCACTGACAAACATTGCTCCTTGGAGTTGCAGTGGAGCTGGCACTGGTTTGTGTTGTGACTATGGTCCTCAGGCTTAGCAAATTCATTACTGTTGTGCTTAACTGCCAACTTGACTGTTTACAGTTGCTGCTCAGGCAGCCCCCTTGATGGAGTGTTCCAAATGCCAGTGATTATACCTGCTCTGCATTGCAGCTTTTAATATCTCCTCCTTTGTTTCAGAATATTCCTAAAGCCACATCGTAAACTGGGTCTTTTCTAGCTGTGGTTATAATCCTTACAACAAAAGATGTTGAGGGGAGGTTGGATAGAGGTGCACAAGGCTTTGATGGGTTTAGAAAACAAGACAAAAACAGTTGGACCTTGAGCTGCTAGTACATATTTAAGATTTTGGGCGAGAGATGTAGAGAGATTATGAAGATGAACATTTTTACACACAGCCAGTGGTAGTGATCTGGAATTTACTGCGTGCAAAGCTGGTGAGCCAACATTTCAGTATGTGTTTGAAAGGCATGCCCATGGTATATAATCGTAGCATGTGACCCAAGGGTATAAAGATCTCATACTCCGTCTTATCTCTGATCACTCAAAGCATGACATGCTACTGCTTTTTGTCATAGAGTCATAGATTTCTACAGTATGGAAACAGACCCTTCGGTCCAACTCATCCATGCCAACCAGATATTCTAAATTAATCTAGTCCCGCTTGCCATCACTTGGCCCATGTCCCTCTAAACCCTTCCTATTCATGTACCCATCCAGGTACATTTTTAATGTTATAATTGTACCAGACTCCACCACTTCTTCTGGCAGCTCATTCCAGACACGCACCATCCTCTGCATGTAAATGTTGCCCCTTGGGTCCCTTTTACATCTTTCACCTCTCACCTTAAACCTATGCCCTCTAGTTTTGGACTCCTCTACCTTGGGAGAAAAGACCTTGACTATTCACCTTATCCATGTTCCTCATGATTTTATAAACACCTATAAGGTCACCCTTTGAACTCCGAAGCTCCTGGGAAAATAGACCCAGCCTATCCAGCCTCTCCTTATAACTCAAACCCTTCTAACCCGGCAACATCCTTGTAAATGTATTTTGCACTTTTTCAAGTTTAACAACATCTTTCCCATAGCAGGGAGATCAGAATTGAATACAATATAACCCAGTAGTTTAATATGAATCCGGAATCTACTATGTCTGTGAATATAATATTTGTGTGTGTCACTGAGCTGTAATAAATTTCTGTTGGAGTCTTCAATACAACACCCAATCTCTTATGCTTTAATGGATAATATACACATTGCCGCATCGCAGGTACAATATCCTGCTGGGTGCAAAACCCATATCAGAGGAAGCAAAGATTATAAATGATTTCAAAGGGAACTTGGACAGGCACATGAAGAGAATAAACTGATAAGGGCTATGGGGATAGAGCAGAGAAGTGGGACTGACTTGACAGCACCATGGAGGGCCAGCATGGGCACAAAAGCTAAATGGTCTCCTTCTATGACACAACATGATTCTCCATCATCTGCCGGTTTTTGCTCAGTCTCCCTCCCTCAAGCCTCGAGTAAAGTCTTGGAATATTTTATCTTCCTCCTTTAAGAGTGGTGTACAGAGAAAGTTGTTACATTAGTTCCATCTCTGTTTTGGAGGGATCTGCAATGCAGGTCAACTGTGATTGAAAATGCATCTGCCAATTCTCATGACAAGCTGAAGCTTTTTCGAATGTGCAATCTGAACTGACACATCAGCACCTTGGCAGCACTGTATAGACTGGAAACTGGAACGTGATATCTCACAGGCGAACAGCTGAGACCACTTTATGTGTATGTTAATGTGTTAACATGTTTTGACAATCAAAGTGGTCACAGTCAGAATTTTCTGACCAGTCCAATGCTTCATTGATTGAAATTACTTCAATAGATGCTGAGAAATCAGGTGCTAAGTACATCAGCTTTAATCCATGCTTTTTTTAATATATTAGTTTGCAGGACATGGGTGTTGCTGGCTAGGCCAACAGTTATTGCCCATCCCTAATTGCTCCAATGACAATTAAGATTCAAACACATTATTTTGGGTCTGGAGTCACATGTAGGCCAGACCAGTTAAGGATAGCAGACTTCCTTTCCTAAAAGGACATGATGGATTTTTCCCCCAACAATTAACAGTTAACAGTTAACAGTGGTTTCATGGCTATCATTAGACCCTTGATTCCAGATTTTTTTTATTGAATTCAAATTCTACCAGCTGCATGTGGTAGGATTTGAACCCAGGTCCCCAGAATCTCTGGATTGATAGTCTACCAACAACACCACTAGGCCATCACCTCCCCCAGTTGCAAATTAGTGAGCAGCATCAAATGAATACAAGATTTAGGAGCAGGCGGGGAGCATTTGGCCCTTTGACCTACTCCATCATTCAATAATATCATGGCTGATCTGGTTGTCGTGTCAGTTTCACTTTCTTGTCTATCCCCGCCTCCCTTAATATTTGACTCCCTTGTCCATCATAAATCCAATGAATTCAACCTTGAATTTGAGTACAGTAGTTGGGAGGTCATGTTAGAGTGGTACAGGACATTGGTTAGGCCACTTTTGGAACGCTGCATTCAATTCCTGTCACCCTGCTGCAGGAAAGATGTTGTGAAACTTGAAAGGGTTCAGAAAAGATGTGCAAAGATGTTGTCGGGATTGGAGGGTTTGAGCTACAGGGAGAAGCTGAATAGGCTGGGGCTATATTCCCTAGAAAGTCATAGGTTGAGGGATGACCTTATAGAGGTTTATAAAATCATGAGGAGCATGGATAGGGTGAATAGCCAAAGTCTTTTCCCCAGGGTAGGGGAGTCCAAAACTAAAGGCCACAGGTTTAAGGCGAGAGGGGAAATATTTTCATGCTGTGGGTGGTGCGTATATGGAATGAACCGCCAGAGGAAGTGGCGGAGGCTGGTACAATTACAACATTTAAAAGGCATCTGGATGGGTGCATGAATAGGAAGGGTTTAGAGGGGGACATTGGCCAAATACTGGCAGATGGGGCTAGATTAATTTAGGATATCTGGTTGGCATGGTTGAGTTGGAACGAAAGGTCTGTTTCCATCATGTATAGCTCTTTGACTCTAAGGCGCTATGAATATATTCAATGACCCAGCCTCCACTACTTTCTGGTGAAGAGAATTCCACAGACTGACAGAGAGAGGAAACAAAAATGTCCACATCTTCACCTTCAAATAGAGACCTCTTATTCCTCAAATGTGTCCCTTTGCTTTTGTCTTCACCACAAGGGGACATACCCTTTCAGTACCCACCTTCACAAGTCCCCTCAGGCATCTCATCTGCTTCAGTAAGATCACCTATCATTCTTCTAAACCCTAATGTGACTCAAAATGAAAAAAAAATACTGCAAATGCTGAAAATCTGAAACAAGCTCAGAGAGTGCTGGAGAAACTCAGCAGGTCTGGCAACATCTGTGGAGAGAGAAACAGAGTTAACATTTCGAGTCCAGTATATACCTCTTTTTCAGAACTGGACGAATTCAGATGTGACTGCAGTTGAAAGAGCACAAAGGCTGTTCCAACTTGTTACTAAAGTTGTTCAACCTTCCTTCAGAAGTTAAGCCCTTCAGCCTAGGAATGAATTGAGTGTACCTTTGCCGAACTGCTTTGGAAGCATTTACGTTTCCATTTTTCCGAAGAAGGAGGCAAAGGCTGTGCACAGTACTGTTCAAAATTGAATTATTTAGATAGTTTCTTTGTGGTTTCTCAACATTTTAAGCTTAATTTTAAGGAGCTTAATAACTTTAATAGAATAAAAGACAAATTGATGACAGTGATTTCCACTACAAAGCTCTCTTACAAGCTATTCTTACATCCGGTTGGGGGTACGGCCAGTATTTATTAACTATTTTGAGTTGCCTTGTTGTGATACAGTGAGTGACTCACGAGGCCACACTGAGAGTTAACTGAGTTGATCTCGGATTGCCATTAAGTTTCAGCCTAAGGAAGATAAGAATTTGGTCACTTGTTTTTCACGGTAAATGACTGAAACGTAATGTAGGGGATATGATTAAGAAGTTGGCAGGAAATCTGGTGATGGTTAATAATGAGGAAGGAAACTTCGTGCTGTTGGAGGACATAAGTGGGCAGGCCAGGTGACAGAACTGAGGAAAAAGGATTCAATTCAGAGAAGTGTGTGGTAATGCATTTGGAGGGTCAAGCAAAGCAGACGAACACATGCTAAACAGTAGGACATTAAGAAGCATACAGGGAGAGAGTCCAGGCCCATAGATCTCTGAAGGTAGCAGGTAAGCAGGTAAGATGAAGAAGAGGGAATATCAGATATTTCCCTTTATGGATTGAGGCAGGGAGGATATACTAGAACTGTATAAATAATTCAAATAAAAGCAAAATATCACAGATGCTGAAAATCTGAAACAAATGCAGAGTGCTGGAAAAACTCAGCAGGTCTGGCACTGTCAGTGGAGAGAGAAACAGAGTTAACATTTTGTGTCTGGTATGAATCTTCTTCAGAACTGGAGTTCTTCAAATGTGATTGCAATTCAGAGGGCACGAAAAGTATGTTGCCAAGAATGCAGAATTTTATTTCAGAAAAGATTAGATAGGCTGTCTCCCTTGGAACAGAAGAGACTGAGGAAAGATGAAATCCAAGTACATAAAACTAGGAGGTGCCCAGACAGAGCAAATCTTTCCTTGGCTGAGAGATGACCAACCAAGGGTACAGATTTAAAAGCATTGCCAGAAGGATTAGAGGGAAATTAAAGAGGATTTTGTTTTCACCCAGAGGGCGGTGGAGGTCTCAAACTCACCGCCTGAAAGGGTGGTATAGACAGACTCTCTCACTACATTGAAATAGCACTTGAATATGAATTGGAACACTGACAGTGACAGATCGACAGCTGATAGGTGAGAAAGAGCTGGTCAGCTTTTTTCTGGTCTGCATAGACCCAAAGGACCAAATGGCTTCCTGGTGCCATAAACATTCCATGTTTTCCATAACTGTCAGCATGAAGAGTTGCATTTTGAAGTCAGATTCATGCACTGAGAAATAGCTGATCATAATGAAGAAACAATAAGTTCTAGGAGCTTTCTCAGACCCTGACATTGGAACAAATTACACAATTGATTTAAACGGGAAGAAGTTTGAATGGTTCTCACGTTTTATTCAATGTGAAGAATTTGGAAATGGCCAAAGGCAGGCATATATGTTCAACAGCCAGGAGGAGGGGGTGTGGAAAGAGAAAGAGGGAGCGTGAGAGCAAGTTTGCAACTGGGGAGGAAGAGCAAGCACGCTCGAGAGGAACAGAGTGAGTACATAAGACAGGGCAGAAAGAGTCTGGGAGAGAGGAGGGATGGGGACAGTAAGTGTATGTGACCGGAGAGATGTAGTGCATGACAGGGTGGAAGAGCAAGAGTGTGAGGAGACAGAGTGAATACATGAGATTAGGGGAGACTATGAGATAGGGTGAAAGTAAGTGAGAGCACAAGAGAGGGTGAGAGTGGTTTGCTTTATTCACAGCCTCACGACCTCTCAAAAACACTTTACAGTCCTTTTGAATTATAGTTACTGTCATAGTGTAAAAGTTGCCACAGTCCCAGCTGACCACGGGGCAGCTCTCATTAGAAAGAGAAGGCTGATGGGCAGTTTAACCTGAGGGTCACCACACCACAGGCAAGGGGCAAGGTTGAGAAGGTGGGACCTTCATGGTAACTTCAGCTGGTATGGCTGTATGTGTTCATGTAAGAAACAGAAGGGAGATAATCCATTGTAAATCTGTCCAATTAAACTGAATGGGGAAAAATATCATTCTTGGAAAATTATATATACCGGCAAAGGGATTAGTTTAATTCGTGTGTTACAGAATTGGGAGTAATTGAGAAGGTTGGCTTAGGAAATGTTTGCAAAAATACAGCAAGTTGGAAGAGACCTGGGAGAATTCCAAATGATGGGAGCCGATTTCCTTGCTAAATTTTGAATGAGGTCAAGGGGTGAATGAGAAAGGGTTAATCCATTATGAAACCAAACTGAGAGAGAAGAAGGTTAATGGTCGAACATTTCAGAGGATAATGGAGGAAGTGAAGAGATTTCAGTTTTTTGGAATTTCACTGATTGGAGTTCTATCTAATGGGAATAACAAGGAGGAAATTTCAATTCACAACCTATAAAATGGGGAATTGTGGAAAATGATCCTGAAATTTCAAATTTAATGTGGTGATTGACTTGAGACAAGTGTTGCAGGTGGATGTAACTCTGATGATGCTTATTGCCTCTTCCTTTGGCTATTACGTTTTGGGGGCGCAGCTGTCATCGCCATATCAACATAATTACAGATTCCAATCACTGACAGCCACGTATGTCACCAACGTATTCTGAAACTCTTATCCATTAACTAATTGACCCCAAATAGAGCAGATCCCTCTCTGCTGTTAAGTCAGCTGATCACTGACAATGAATAAGTATCCTGAAAATAACCTCCAGCGATGATCACAAAACTATGCTTCTACACAGCACTGGATTACCAGGTCGGGTTCAGAATGCTGACAAGGGTGGAAATCCCAAAGGACCACCAAGCTCCCGGACAGCAAAGCTTGGCCTGGTACATCGTCACTACAATACTGAAATATGCAGTCAATTAACAAGATCCCTGTCCTCGCAACCTTCTCCAGCCCCACAACCCTCCGAAATATCAATGCTCTCATTCTGATCCATGTCGTTCCATCAGTGATGGCTGTGGCCTCAATCAATAATCAAGGCTATTGTTAGACAGCAATGAGGCCCAGATTTTATGTACAGAGTGCAGTCCATCCCAGGGCCAGGAAGGTGAAGGCAAAACCACCTCCAATTGACTGGGTTACTCCATAGCAGGTGAAGGTTCATTAATTTACCTCAGGGTGGGGCCTCTGACCATATTTGGTAGGAAAAGCCACCTGTTGGTCAATCAGATGGCTGGCAGCTCTCCTGTCCCAGTAGCGCCACTGGGAGTGGTGGCTACTGCTGGGACTGCAAGTCAGTCTATCAGAGCTGCTCAAATACTAGTGGAGGTCAGTCACTGACAAACAAAGTGCACCCCACTCCAAACACTCTGCCATCCTATCCAAATTGACATAGCCCCCTACCCAGTCCCGTCCCGGCAGAGAAGGGAGGGTGTGTGAAATCCCACTCCAAAACCGTGCCCTGCCCCCACACTGGTATAGGAGCACCAACAATCATGAAAGCTCCTCTGCCCTCCCATCTCCAGAGTAGTCATTGCTAGCACAGAAGGAGGCCATTCAACCCAACTGGTTGGAGAAAGGATAGAAAGGCAAAAGGAAGAGAAATTCAGAATGAGGCCAAACCACTGTACAGCAGGGATAAGATAAACAGGATTCAGAGTACAAGAAAGGACAAGACCAGAGAACCATGGATGTCAAGGGCCAAAATGGTTATGATTAAGAAGAAAAAAGATTATGGCAGATGCTGACAGTTCAATACAACAGAGTTTAGGCTTTAGTGTGCAAGGTTGGGGGGATGGGGGAAGATTCTTAAATTGCATTCAGGAGAACATTTTTACCTTTTATGTAGAAAGCCCAACAAGGGAAGGGGCAGTTCTGGATCTAAGGTTTGGAAATCAGCCTGGACAGGTGGAAAGCATTTCAGCAGGGGAACAATTTGGAGACAGTGAGCATAATTCAGTCAGAGTTAGGATAATTATCAACAAGGATGGGCCAGGAATGAAATTTTGAATCTGCGGAAAGGTTAATTTTACTTACACAAGATACAATTTGGCTCAAATGGACTGGGAGCAGGTACTTGTTGGTAAAACTATCAGATCAGTGGGAGACATTCAAGGAGGAAACAGCAAGAGTAGGGAGCACATATATCCCTGTGGAGCAATGTGAACTATTAGAAATTAACATAGCGAGAGGGAAAGTATAAGCTGGTGTAGCAGCCTTAAGCTCTGGAGATCTGGATGAGATGCATCCCAGGCTGTTGAGGGAGGCAAGAAGGAGGTATCAGAAACCCTGGCAGTAATTTTCTACAGGAAGATATCAAAGGAGCGGTCAGAGCAATATTAAATAGAATTCAACGCAGAAGGGATTGGGGGGTTTGAGCTGTGGGGAGAGGCTGAATAGGCTAGGGCTCTTTTCCCTGGAGTGTCAGAGGCTGAGGGGTGACCTTACAGAGGTTTATAAAATCATGAGGGGCATGGATAGGGTGAATAGTAAGGTCTCTTTCCTTGGGTGGGTGAGTCCAAAGCTACAGGGCATAAGTTTAAGTTGAGTGCGAAAACAACATTTAGAAAGCAACTAGATGGGTATGTGAATAGAAAGAGTTTAGAGGGATATGGGCCAGATACAGGTCAGATTGAGATGTCTGGTCTACGTGGATGAGTTGGACCGAAGGGTCTGTTTCTATGTTGTATAACATATGAGGAAAATTTGAGGACTCTGGGACTATACTCATTGGATTTTAGAAGGATGAGGGGGATCTAATTGAAAACTTTCAGAATATTGAATAGCCTGGATAAAATGGATGTTGGGAAGATGCTTCCATTGGTAGGAGAGTCTAGGACCAGAGGTCACAGCCTTAGAGTAAAGAGAAGACCTTTTGGAACGGAGATAAGGGGAAATTTCTTCAGCCAGAGAGTGGTGAATCTGCGGAATTCACTGCCACAGAAGGCTGTGGAGGCCAGGTCATTGAGTACATTTAAGACAGAGATAGATAGGTTCTTGATTATCAAGGGGATCAAGGGTTACAGGGAGAAAGCAGGAGAATGGGGTTGTGGAACTTATCAGCCATGTTTGAATGGTGGAGCAGACTCGATGGGCTGAATGGCCTAATTCCTGCTCCAATGTCTTTTGGTCTTAATTCTATGACTCTAGGAGTATGAAATAACACAGTTGTGGAAGGCTAACAAGACCAGGGATTACATTGTGAATGGTAGGACTTTGGAAAATACTGAAATCAGAGGGACCTTGGTGTGCATATCCACAGATTGGTGAAGGCAGCAAGGCAGATAGATAGAATGGTTGAAAAGACAAATGGCACATGTCTTTATTAGCTGAGGCATTGCTTAGAAGACCAGGAAAGTTCTGCTGGAACTGTATAATGCACTGGTTAGGCCATAACTGGAGTACCATGTAGTTCTCGTCACCAGATTACAGGGAGGATGTGATTGCGCGAGAGAAGGAGCACAGGGGATTTACTAGGATGCGGTCTGGACTGGGGAGACTGTGATTTGAGGAAAGATTGGAAAGGCTGGAGTTGCTTGAGCAGCAAAGATTGAGAGGGGACCTGATAGAGGTGAGTTAGATTATGAGGGGCATAGATAGGGTGGACAGGGAGGCATTTTTTCCATTAGTCAGGAGTTAATAAACAGGAACCAATGAGATAAAGAGAGGTAGAAAGCTAAGAGAAGATTTGAGGAGAAATGATTTCAACGAGGGAGTGGCGGGAGCCTGTAACTCATTATCTGAAAAGTGTAATTGAATCAAAATATCTTGTAATATTTAAGTAGTGTTTAAATACATTGTCATTGGCTCCAATGGTGCTGACCAAAAGCTGGAAAATAGGATCACTGCAGTCAGATCTATGTTGACCAATGCAGAAACAATGGGCCAAATGGCCTCCTTCTGTACTTCAAAATGTCTGTGAGTCAGTGAACCCTTACCTGTACTGGCTGTTACGGAATGAGATCCTTATACAAAAGAAACTTGCCTATTACAGTCTGTAGGCAGTGGCGTTGAGCAGATGAGCATAGCATCAACAACCCCTGGTTAATGCATTTATGATTACTGTGTCTTTCAGGCTAATCTCAGCATGAGTCATCTCTCCTGACAAGAGCAGTTTAGGGGGGACATTTGTGGAGCAGTGGTAGTCTCTCTACCTCAGAGCCAGGAGGCTCAGGTTCAAGTCCCATCTCCTCCAGGGATGTATCACAACACCTCTGAGCTTTTGATTTATGGTGATTTTAACTTTTCAATCTCACCAATTGTTTTAACAAGTAGTGACTAAAAAATTTTTTTATTATCTTGATGAAGGGTTGATTCCATTGTCTTCTTCCTGAACTTCTGTCAATCAATCACCTAACTGAGATCCAAAAGCAGACTGAGGATACACACCAATGATCTTTCGGGAGCAATGGCCTAGTAATATTATCACTGGACTGTTAATCCAAAGACCCAGATAACTGGGGACCCAGGATTGAAACCTGCAATGGAAGATGGTGGAATTTGAATTCAATAAATATCTGGAATTAAGAATCTAATGATGACTGTGAATCCATTGTCGATTGTCAGGAAAAACCCATCTGGTTCACTAATGTCCTTTAGGAAAGGAAACTGCCATCCTTACCTGGTCTGGCCTACATGTGACTCCAGACCCACAGCAATGTGGTTGACTCTGAACTGTCCTCTAGGCAATTAGGGATAGGCAATAAGTGCTGCCTAGCCAGCGATGCCCTCATCCCATGATGAATAAAGAAAATCTGCAGTCCTTACCCAGTCTGGCCAACACATGACTCCAAGCCCACCGCAACTCGTGGTTGGCTCGTAGCTGCTCTCTGAAATGAGCTGCCTAGCAAGCCGCTTAGTTCAAGGGCAATTAATGATGAGCAACAAAAGGCAAGATGCCCATCACACCAAATCCATCTCAACTGACCAGGACTGTGGACTGGACACTGGTCTCTCCCTTCTTGAATCGTACGGACCCGACCCTGCACAATTAATTGGATCATAGCTGAATCATATTGAAATAAAACAACACTCCTGATAGAGGTCTGTTTGCTAAACTAAGGGAGGATTTCACATTAATTGCCACATTGTCTGCATATAGAAATAACGAACAACATTATTTAGATAATTAAATGATATTTGGCAAACGACCAGGATCAACATTTCTAGATGCGTGCTATTCCCTGAAGAAAATGAAATAATAATATACTTTCCATTGACTCCTGCCTGTTAATTAACCTGCAAAGTACTTCATCTCTGCCTTTCAAAGACCTGCATTAATATACGAGCATGCCAATGATTTAAGAAGTCTGTTGTGGCTCCTGAGAGGGTTACTGAGTGTAATTTTGGATGATTTACATGAGTTTGGGTTCAAGCACATGTAATGTACACAGGCCCTCTTAAATCTGCTGGCTTGACTGGTCAGTGACAAGACACCAAGGGGGTCAGATCAGTTCTTACTATCTTAAAGGGGGTCGGAGGTAGGATTTACCATAACGACAACAATGAGGGGGCATTGCAGTCACAGGGAATGGAGAGACAGCACAGTCTGAGCTTGAGCTGTTTGGGGCAGAATAGGTTCAGCGGAGTTTTGAAAGTGACAGGTCGAGGTAACATGTAGCTGGAGAATTAGAGGGACACAAATTTTAAGACAATTGGCATAAGACATATTAGGGGAAGAGTTGTGACCTGGACTGTCCTGCCTGGGGGGCTAGTCAGCCTGCATTGTCTCCTTTTATTGAACAACACCCGTGATGTACCTTCTCCAGCAGCTGTCGGAGTTGCTTACTGCGTGCATCCCGTGAGCACATACTCCGCTGGGCCACTACTGCACAGACGCACTTCCCATCTGGATCCTGGGCGGAACTGTAGATTTCCCAGCCTTCCTCGGGACTTGGGAAAAGAGTCTGCGGAGGTTGAGAGAAAATGAATAAGATGTCAGCAGCCAGAGGCAAAATCGGAATGAGCACTGTCATGAGCAGTTCAGAAAAGTGATTGTGAGGCTGAGGTGTCACTCAATCCCAGCCCAAATACCTGCCAACTTGGCTCACTGTAGTGTGGGTTCAAGATCTACATACAGTTTGCTGTGGCTTACCTCTGTGTTCAAGTCTCACAGAGACCTCAGTTGAGGAGAAATGTCTTCATCCAGAGAGTCGTGAGCCTGTGGAATGCTCTCCCACAGAAAGTGGTTGAGGCCAAAACATGAAATGTTTTCAAAAAGGAGTTGGTGTATTTCTTGAAGGATCAAAGGGAATGGGGAGAGAGTGGGAACAGGGGACTGAGTCGGATAATCAGCCAAGATCCTATTGAATGGCGGAGCAGTATTGAAGGGCCAAATAGCCTGCTCCTGTACCTTTTCTCCTATGTTTAAGCACATAGTCGAGGCTGAGCTTCCCAATGGAGTTTTGCGCCTCTCTTAGAAGCTCTGTCTTTCAGATGAGATGGTACACCAGCAACTTTCTACTCACGAAACCCAACAATGAACCAGCCAATTCTTTACAGGGACCTGGCCAATGTTTATCCTCAATCAACATTAAAACAGATGATTCTGTCACCCTTACAGTTTCTGTTTGTCTGAGCTTACAAAACCAGATTTCTTACATTCGAACAGCCCCTACAGACTGAAAGTAATTCACTGTCTGTGAAGCACTTTGGGAATACCTGAGATCAGGTGAGGCACTACATAAATGCAGAAACTTCCCTTCTGAATGTCGCAATATTGGAATAAAGTACAGTCAACCTGCAAAAGGACTTTTAACCATAGGACAAGGCATAAATGTACAAACTTTGTGGTCACAGGTTTGATAATGGAAGCACTAATTAGCAATCTGTGGATGTGGTTGGAGTTAGTAAGTGAAGCCATCAACTTGGGACCACAGATCTGCCAAGAGACATGGTCAGGTTTTCTCTGCTTTCCTTGACCTTCTGCGCATACACCTCGTGATCTGCTTTCTCTTAACGTCTCTCAGCAACCGGAAGGCAAAAGACATGAAGGTGCCTATCGGGAAACTCTGACCCTAGAAAGCTGCTGCTTGAGACTTCACAAAATGTGCCTCACAGCAAAATGCGCTTTGATAGATGTGTCAAATTCAACACAAAACATAATGGAAATGGTGTAAGTGCAATGGCATGTTACAAAAAATCTGTCCCTTTAACAGGAGGTGATTAGCTCTATCCCATTAAAGGAAGCACAAGACATTAATGTTACTCCATTAGAATAAGACAGCAGCGACATCCTTAACAACAGCAACACCAAACTTGAGAGGAGACATAATATGGTCCTATTAAACGTGAGACATTATACTCTTAGAGTAACAGAGATATACAGTGTGGAAACAGACCTTTTGGGCCAACACATCCATGCTGATCAGATATCCTAAATTAATCCAGTCTCATTTGCCTTCATTTGACCCATATCCCTCTAAACCCTTCCTATTCATATACACATCCAGATGCCTTTCCAATGACATAATTATACTAGCCTCCACCAATTCATCTGGCAGCTCATTCCAAATATGCACCACCCTCTGCGTGAAAAAGTTGCCCCTTATGTCCCTTTTCAATCTTCCCCTCTCACCTTAAACCTATGCCCTCTAGTTTTGGAGACCCCGATCCTAGAAAAAAGACCTTGGCTATTCACCCTGTCCATGTCCATCATGATTTTATAAACCTCTATAAGGTCACCCCTCAGCCTTCGATGCTCCAAAGAAAATAGCCCCAGCCTATTCAGCCTCTCCCTGTAGCTCAAACCCTCCAACCCTGGTAACATCCTTGTAAATCTTTTCTGAATCCTTTCAAGTTTCACAACATGCTTCCTATAGCAGGGAGACTCAGGGTTAAGTTAAGTTGTTGCAGAATTACCAGAACTGCAATAATACAGCAGCTTTTGTTCCTGTATTGGACACAGTTAGGTGCCATGAAGAAAACTGAAAGTATTTTCCACTTCCTTGAGTACATCGTCTTAAGCATCCAGCATTTTCCAAATGAGTCAGAGGTCAGTGAAAACAACAATTGGATTTGAAATTGATTTTTTTCTAAATAAGCAATGTGAATTCTGAGTTTTGTAAAGCATTCTTGTGAAAATCATTTATCTGTTGTGATTTAAAGACTTCTAACAATTCACTTTTATTAAACAGTGGCCTTTCATTGTCCTAGCACAACACAGCTTCTAGCCTCAATCTCACTGCAGTGCCTGTACAACATGAGAATTGCCAGTACTGTTTCACACAGCAGACAGTACCCTCAACTCTCAGAGAGTCAATTACCAACTGAGGAGCAGTTCTGTGACTAGCAGTTGAACTGAAGGTGGACCTCCACAGCTGGAAAGAGTCTACAAACTGATGGACCATCTACTCTAGAATTCAATCAGATTTCAAAGGTGACTATGCACTGAGTTCACCGACTACATCATCCTCTCTTCTCTGAATGCAGCAAAGAGCAAAGTCCCAGAGTTATATGAGGAAACATTTATTGTAAATGCAGCGAGTTGTGACCTGGAGCTTGTGTCTGCAAGAGTCGTAACAGATTCAATAGTAACTTCCAAAAGGGTAAAGGCTGAGATAAATTGGTTTTTAGACTCTCAGGGAATCAAAGGATATGAGCAGCAAAGCCTAAGATTAGCCATAATCATATTGAATAGCCGACCAGGTTTCTGTTTCTTATGTTTTTAATGGAACTAGATGAATGCTTCAAAGGGGGAAACTTTTAGGTCTCTGGAGAAAGAGCTAGGTAGAGTGAGATTAATTGGAAAGCTCTTTCTAAGAGCCAGCACAGGCATAATGGACTGCATGGTCTCCTCGATGACTTACATTTTTGATCTGCTCTTTGCGTTAGTCATTTGCTTTCTGGTGTTGCAATCGACACACAATCCCCGATCTCTCAACGCTGTTAACAGGCTCTCCATTTGACTTGTGCAGCACAGCAGGGAGGCAAATCGCAAGAGGTGTAAGCAGCTGGAGTGATAAAAACAGGAGAGAACTGAAACAGGAGAGAGAGGGCACTGCTTGTTATCTTCTGGTGCCAGACAGTTAATGAACACAGAGAGTTTCTGTAGGTGTCAGTTTTACAGCCTAAGTCCATGTGTCACAAATCCATCAAGACTGTTAGTGACAACAGCTGGTCTATATTCAAACCTCTTGGCCTATCCTAAATCTTACTGAAAGCCATTTTAGGCATGAATCACTGGATGGCACTCCTCACTCTGAGTCAGATGATGGTGGGTTCAAGTCCCATTCCAGAGATTGGAATACAAGATCTGAGCTGCCACTCTCAGTGCAGTACTGAGCTAGTGCTGCACTATCAGAGGTGCTGTCTTTCAGATGTTAAGGGAGGGTGTGAGGCATCCTTTTGAAGGTGAGAGGAATAGATCTTCCCAGTATCTTATTTAATACGTTCTTCAATATCATCAAACAATGGGTTAGTTCAACACTATCTGTGAGAGATTGCAGTGAGTGTATTTAGATGCTGGGTCACTGAACTAGAAGCCTATGACAAATTTAGATAATGAATTCAGTGAGTCAGAAATAAAGGCAAAATTCACCCGAGTCTTACTCCCTCATTAGCAAGAGATGACTGGAGGTGGTTTAACCTGAGGATCACCATACTTCAGGCAAGGGGAGATGTTGAGAAGTAGAATCTTTCACTGTAATCTCAGCCTATGTGAAAGTTGAACACGTGCTGTTGATATCACTCTGCATTGCAAACAAGCTGTCCAACCAACCGAACTAACCAATGCCCTACTACAAATATACAACTAAAGAATTTCCATAAAATCATTTGGTTCATTAATATCCTCTCAGGAAGGAAATATACCCTCTTTTGCTGGTCTGCCCTACATGTGATGCTGAACCTACAGTTACAGTATAGACTCATGACTGTCCTCTGAAACAGCCCCAGAGACACTCAATTGCTCTTGAGAAGGTGGCTCACCAGCTCCTTCCCAAAGCAATAAATATTAATCTCACCAGTGGCATGCACATCCTGTAATGGAAATTGGAAGTGTTTTTTTTAACCTTGGAGATGCTGAAACTCTATATTCAGTGGTACAGTACTGGGTTTAAAGTCTTACATTATATGGAAGGCAGATTGCTGATGAGTAGGACATAGTCAGAAGTCACACGACACCAGGTTATAGTTCACAGGTTTATTTAAAATCACAAGCTTTTGAAGCACTGCTCCTTTGCCAGGTGAAGTGCAGGACATTGGGTTTGAAGCATGCCAGGGTCAAACAGAGTGCTAGGATTCTGTATGATCCAGCAATATGATCCAATGTTCAGAGAATAAATAGGGAGCTAAGATCTAGAAGGGACATAAAATGATAGATTTGTTCACTGTAACATCCAGTTAGAGGAAAGAACTCCACTGTATTATCAGTGTACAAACATTGTTCTCCTTTGTTCCCCAAGTCTACCAGTCCAACTGATCGAAACTCCCTTGATCTCATTAACAAGGTTTAATGAACTTGAGTTACTGCAGTATGGTACAGATAGCTGCTGTGTATAATGCAATCTACTCCTTTTAATTGCACCACTACATTCTTAATTACTTGGACTTGTTAGCAGACTTCCCAATAATTTGAGTGAAACAACACAAAGGAAAGAACTTTGTACAAAATAAAGTACAAAATTATCTGATCGTTGGAATTAAGAAAGTGTGGATGGTCCATGAAGCGGTTAAAGCGCTAATGAATCATTTTCACTTCGTAAGTTTCATGTGGCCAAAGGATGGGAGCATTTAGCCTCTTGGCTACAGCGTCTCCATGTTGGCGATGATTCACCTTCCCTCATGATCAAGGCTCCTACATGAAGATTAAGGGATGATCAAATTGCAGTGTTTTCGAATGTTTAGAAGCATTCAGTAATGCAGCCACAAGTTCCCCTCCAAGCCACTCAACCTCCTGACTTGGAAATATATTGCTGTTCCTTCACTGGTGCTGGGTTAAAATCCTGGAGCTCCCTCCATAATGGCATTGTGGGTCTACCTACATTAAATGGACTGAGGCAGTTTAAGGAGGCAGCTCACCACCACATTCTCCAGTAGCAATTAGGAACAGGCAATAAATGCTGGCCCGGTCAGTGGTATCCACATCCCATGTATGAATAAATACAGAGAAAGTGGTGGTGGTGGGGGGTGCTCCATAATCCAGTGGCATAATCTTATAATTAGATCAAGTTTGTTCTGTGGTGATTTCAGGAAGTATTTATTCACATAACTTTCCATCAAAGATCTGGAGCTTCCAGTGGGAGGAGTGGGTACGTGGAAATATTCGAAATTGCGATCGATGGATCTCAATTGATTGATAGATTAATAGGGTTACAGAACCACAGCAGAGAAAAAGGATCTTAACTATGAGGATATTATTAAGCTGGAGAGGGTTCAGAAAAGATTTATCAGGATGTTGCCAGGATTGGAGGGTTTGAGTCATAAGGAGATGCTGGATAGACTGGGACTTTTTTCACTGGAGAGTAGGAGGCTGAGGGGTGACCTTATAGAGGTTTATAATTATGAGGGGCATAAATAAGGTGACTAGGAAAGGTCTTTTTTCCCAAGGTAGGGGAGTTCAAAACTGGAGACCATTTTTTAAAGGTGAGATAAGAAAGATTTGAAAGGGACTTGAGGGGCAGCTTTTTTCACACAGAGGCTGGTCTGTATGTGGAATGAACTGCCAGAGGAAGTAGTAAGCACCGGTTCGGTTACAACATTTAAAAGACATTTGAATAGATACATGAACAGGAAAAATTTAGAGGGATATGGGCCAAACGCAGGCAAATGGGACTAGTTCAGTTTGGGAAACTTAGTCGGCGTGGACGAGTTGGACCGAAGGGGATGTTTCCATCCTTATGGCTCTATGATTCTATGACTGTATGAGGTAGTCATAGTCCATTGAGAATGACCTGAGATGGTGGTCTCCGATTTCCAAGATGCAAGTCTGGATGAGCGAGTGGCAAGCTGAAGTTGCTCTAGCTTTCATTCGGGAATTGTCACCATCTCATTTCTATCTGGCAGTTAGGAGAATAGGAAACAGCACATCCATTAGGTGAGTTTGGGTAAAAATGGCAATGGAAATGGATGCAAACAGACCTCTTGCCACTCAATAGTGAGATTCTCGTCTCACTGTTCTATGCTTGGTTGAAGAATTGGTTGTTTTTCTCTGGTAGCAAGAATCACATTTCTGCCGATCTCCCCCTATTTTCCCAACTGGATCACCAATTAACTCCATGGGTCCAGGGCTGGGAAAATTCCACCCAGCATGCTGTGATGGTCTGGAATGCACACCTGGAAGGAAATTGGATATCCACATGAAAACGAAACAAGAAGTGCAGGGCTATGGGGAAAGAAAGGAAGATAATTAGGCAGCTATGTCAAAGAGGTGGGACAATGAGTGTCAGGATCACAATAGTGCTAGCTGACTGTCAGATGCATCTCTAGGCTTATTACTGCGCCCTGCGGGACTCAGCCCTGAGAAAGAGTTACACTCAACATTTTAACCAATCTTATCCCTGTCTGGATGTTTTTAGCCCAGTTCTGGATTTCTTGCAATCTCTGCTTTGCCTGCTAATTTTCACATATTTGCTGCTTTCCACTGGTCTCTCAGCAGTTTAGAATTGCACTTCCCTGTATATCATACGGGAAAAGAGATAGGTGGTGATAAACTGTGCAGTATCAGTTTACGTATAAGGACATAAACAAATGTATTAACTTGTTTAGTATGTCACGAAGGAAATTCTTATGATAGTCATGCGTTAATATCACAAAATAAGATCAATTATGGAGACAGCCAATGTTCCATTCAATACACTTGCTTGTTAATCAGTCAATGAAGTTCTGTTTACAACACTGAAAATGTGAGAAAATCATTTGAAACTACATGGAAGACAATGACAGGGTGTCATAGGGACGTTATGATTAGAATACATTTATTAACCTGTCTAACTCAGTCCTTGGTTAATACAAAACCATTGCTCTTGCCAATTAGTCTGAATAGGCTAGACAGCACCAAGGAAACAGTGCAGGAGAACTGACTGCAGTGAGTACTGGCACTCAAAGGATTTCTTAACAGGGATAAGCTTACTTAATATGTCAGTTAGCAGAAGGTGCTTGTAGATGTCCATTTGGTACGAGATTTCAGCTGTTTATGCCTGGTTCATTTGACACATAGAACAGAATGGCTCAGATTTGAAATAACAAGCATGGGGCTGGATGAACACAGCAGGTCAAGCAGCATCATAGGAGCAGGAAAACTTGACGTTTCGGGCCTAAACCCTTCATCAGAAATGGGGGAGGGGAAGAGGGCTCTGAAATAAATAGGGAGAGAGGGGGAGGCGGATAGGGGATGGATAGAGGAGAGGACAGGTGGAGAGGAGGCAGACAAGTCGAAGAGGCGGGGATGGAGCCAGTAAAGGTGAGTGTAGGTAGCGGGGTAGGGAGGAGATAGGTCAATCCAGGGAGGACGGACAGGTCAAGGGGGCGGGATGATGTTGGTAGATAGGAGATGGGGGTGTGGCTTGGGGTGAGAGGAAAAACAGGTTAGGGAGGTGGAGATGAGCTGGGCTGGTTTTGGGATGCGGTTGGGGGAGGGGAGATTTTGAAGCTTAGCTTCCTCTTTGTCCGTTTCCTCTCACCCACGAGAAACTCAACTCATGCAGAGATCTGATTCGTTAGTTGATGATCAACCCCACACACCTCAACACCGCTCCTCAGTGGCCATCCCTCAAGAGAAAACCTAAAATAAATGCGCAGGAGGCCATTCAGCCCACCGAACAAGGCACAGCTCATTGCAAGAGCTCTCCAGTTAGTTACACATGCACCCCTCCACTGCTCTTTCCATATGGCCCTGCAATGTTTTCCTGCTCAGTGGTGTGTTGTAGTAATGCCACTGTAGCCTTGGGGAATATAAATTCAATTCATAAATCTGGAATTGAAAGCTAGTCTCAGTGATGGTACCCGTGACAACTATAACCAATTGTTGTAAGTATCCCAATCTGGTTCACTTGTATCCTTTTAGGAGAGAAATCTAATGTCCTGACCCAGCCTGGCCTACATGTGACTTCAGATCCACAGCAATGGTGTTAGCTACTAGCCTCCCTCTGAAATGGCTTAGTAAGGCACTCTGCTCAAGGTGAATTTGAGATGGGCAACAAATGAGTGACACCCACATCCCATGAAAGAGTAAAGGAAAACAGCAAGTTACAAATCACTGAATGAAAACAATGTCATCCACTCCACCAATCAGCTTAAATCTGTGTCCTCTAGTGACAGAACCTCATGCCTGCTGAAACAATAAATCCTTCACAGTTTGGTCAAAATTCTCAATGTTCATCACCTCTTATAAAACCTCCCCAAAACTTCATCATGCCAGTTTCATTCTTCTTTTCCTTGGTCACAGTGGGCTTTGGATAAACAAGTGGTCAAGAATGGATGTTTGTTGACCCATTCGGCCATGTATGATATTCCAATTAAACTCAATGCTAAGCCTGCCCTCTCTATTTTCCAAAGTGGGTCAAAATAGAGCTCAGCAACAGGAATTGGCCTTCTTTTTACCCTCATTCATGCCAGCTGTAACGTCACGTTGCCTCAAGATCAGCCAAATTATTATGGAGCGTAGACAAACTTGACATCTTCCGCCTCTGTCCCAATCAGGTGTGCCTGAACTTCCCAACGAAGTTGCTTAAAACAAAACTGCTGGAAATTGAATAACTGACGCTGATGGAAATATTCAGCAGGTCTGGTGATCGAGTTTAATGATAACCTTGCTGAAGAATCACAGACATCTTATAGCACAGAAAGAGGCCATTCAATCCATCATGTCTGCTCAAACAAACATCATTACCTAACTCCAATCTTGGACTTTACCCCGCACCCCCTCCCCATACCGTTGCACATTATTTTTCTTCAAAAGCCCCCCTTGAGAGCTTCAATTGAACTTGCCTCCACCAAATGCCCAGGCAGTACATTTCAGATCCTAACTACTCACTGTGTAGAAAGACTGTGCAGTTTTGGTCTCCTAGTCTGAAGAAGGACACTTTTGCTATTGAGGGAGTCCAGTGAAGGTTCACCAGAACAATTCCCAGGATAGCACGACTGATGTATGAGGAAAGACTGGATTGACTGGGCTTGTACTCACTGGAATTTAGAAGAATGAGGGGGGATCTCATAGAACCACATAAAATCCTGACGGGACTGGACAGGCTAGATGTGGGAGGAATGTTCCCAATGTTGAGGAAATCCAGAATTAGGATTTACAATCTAAGAATAAGGGGTAAGCCACTCAGGTCTGAGATAAGGAAGAATTTCTTCGCTCAGAGAGTTGTGAACCTATGGAATGCTCTCCCACAGAAAGCTGTTGGGGCCAGGTCGTTAGATAGATTTAAGGGGGAGCTGGATGTGGCCCTTGTGTCTAAAGGGATTAAGGGTTATGGAGAGAAAGCGGGAGTGGGATACTGAATCTGTACAATCAGCCATGATCATATTGAATGGTGGTGCAGTCTCAAAGGGCCAAATGGCCTACTCCTGCACCTATTTTCCATGTTTGTATTTTTTTTCTCTCATATCACACTTACTTATTTGCAAATCACGTTAAACCTCGGCTGTCAACTTGTTTTCCATTTTTGTTTTGCTGCTTTAATTGTTATTTCTGCATTCTCTTACTCTGTCTGTAGACATCGATTCAGCCGTGACATCTCTGACAGATCTTCATACTTGTCCTTTGTCACCATCACCCTTTGCTCCCATTCTCACTTGCTCAAAATATAATTACATTTCTAACCTGGCTGAGTTCTGAAAGCTCACGGACCTGAAACATTAACTCTGTTTCTCTCTCTGGAGATGCTGCCACACCTGAGTAGTCTCACCAGCACTTTCTGTTTTTTACCATCATTGGAATTATTGGAGGAGAAAGTGTTGAGTTTCCTAATAGCTTCTGAGATCTCTCCACTTCTCAAGGTTTGCATATCCTGGATTTTAATCTCCCTGTTTAATATGCTTTTAAAAAGGTATATAGAGGCAAAACATCATGGAAATGGACCTTTCCGCTAGCTCATCCATGCTGACCAGGTTTCCTAAATTAGTCTCATTTGACTGCATTTGGCCCATATCCATCTAAACCTTTCCCATATGTGTACCTGTCCAAATGTCTTTTAAATGTTATAATTGTAATTGCCTCTATCACTTCCTCTGGCAATCTGTACACAATGTTGTGACTCTTGCTGACAGTCTGCTGTGGATTTGTGAGGTCATCGTTGTTTAAAGTTGTTACTCTGTGTCCTAAAACTATGACCTCTTGTTCTAGATTGCCCCACATGAGGAAATAAACAAGAATTTAACAGATCTGTTGGCTGAAGGTCCTTGAGTACCTGAATCTTCAACCCTCCTTCCCCCTTCCTCCCATATCCTCAGAGCCTTCTCTCCCCCATCAATGGCACAGAATCCTAGGCTGTTTGGTCTTTTCTCATGGTTGCCTGCATGCCCCAAGTTTGGATGCATCTTCCTGCCCTGTTGCCAGGCCCGCAGACAAAGACTGACTCAACACTTCCCTGATAATTACAGGAGATATAAAGAATGACCTGACACCAGCTTTGTTTGCCTGAGCCAGAAGGTGAAGGGCTTGGGGCATATTATCCAGGCTAACACTTAAGTGCCAGCAGTGAAGGGGTGCTGCACAGTCAGGGGTGCTAGTCAAATGGGTTGCTTAATCTTGGATGGTGTCAAGCTTCTTGGGTTTGGGTGGAGCTGTGCTCACCCAGGCAAGTGGGCAGTACTCCATCCCATTACTTCTGCCTTGTGGGAAGTTGGATATAAGTACAATTTGGTGCTTGGTGGACATTAACAAACCCATGGAAACTCTCGGATGCAGCTGCCACTGACATCATCGTTGAAAGAACATTGCCTGAGCAGATTGTTGGGCTATCCATCTTTTTCGCTGCCTGGAGGAGTTGAATCATCTGGCACAATCACTGGCAAATAAACAGTGATGTCCACACAGCATTTTGTCAGCTGTCCAGCATTTTGGCACATCCCGTCTCTCTTATTGGTTGCCTACCTGATTGACCCGAAAAAAAATTCCACAAAGAGAAACTTCTCAGTGAGAGAAAGCTGTCAATTCTGAGCAAGTGAGGTTCTGCACATCAAAGGCTGTCTGTCTGACTGTTGAGCCATGGAAACTTCCAATATTCCCTGCTTTCTGATAAATCAGGAAGGAAGAAAGAAGACAACAGAACAAGAAACAAAACAATTGACTGAGAGAATTCAGCCTGCCGACCAACTAATCAATGAGTGGTCAGAAGCATCCAAGGTGGATGAGGATTAAACAGACAGATCAGAATTGTCCTAATTCTGTAGCAACTGATTGCAAAGTAAGTATGACTGGTGAATTGTAAGGAGCTCACAAACATGTCTGCAGAAGAGACTTACAGAAAAGTATGTTTTCGACCCAAAGTTATTCCATCGATTGCAATGTGAGCTGTGGCTCGTGGGAAGCATTTTTGCTCCTTCAGTCTACAGCCTGAGATTTTGAATCCCACTCAGGAGACCCACTTAATGGTGAGGTCCTGGGAGTGTTGTTCAATGAAGAGACTTTGGGGTGCAGGTTCATTGTTCCTTGAAAGTGGAGTTGCAGTTAGACAGGGTGATGAAGAAGGCGGTTGGTACGCTTGCCTTTATTAGTCAGTGCATTGAGTATAGGAGTTGGGAGGTCATTTTGCAGCTGGACAGGACATTGGGATTAGGTCATTTTTGGAATACTGCATTCAATTCTGGTCTCCTTGCTACAGGGAAGCTGTGGTTAAGCTTGAAAGGGTTCAGAAAGGATTTACAAGGATGCTGCCGGGGTTGGAGGGTTTGAGCTACAGGGAGAGGCTGAATAGGCTGGGGTTATTTTCCCTGGAGCATCGGAGGCTAAGGGGTGACCTTATAGAGGTTTACAAAATCATGAGGGGCATGGGTAAGGTCAATAGGCAAGGTCTTTTCCCCAGGGTGGGGGAGTCCAAAACCAGAGGGCATAGGTTTAAGGTGAGAGGGGAAAAGATATAAAAGGGACCTAAGGGACAAATTTTTCCCACAGGTGGTGGCGCGGGTATAGAATGAGCTGCCAGAGGAAGTAGTGGAGGCTAGTACAACTACAACATTTAAAAGGCATCTGGATTAGTACATGAGTAGGAAGGGCTTAGAGAGATATGGGCCAAATGCTGGGAAATTGAACGAGAATAATTTAGGATATCTGGTTGGCACGGACAAGTTGGATGGGAAGGGTCTATTTCCATGTTGTACAACTCTATGACTCCATATGAAAAGTCTCGCTTGCAATTATAGTGAAAGCACCAATGGGGTATTCCAAGGAGGTTCTTGCTAATATTTGTACAGTCATGACCTCTGAAGTGAACTATCTCAACTCTAATGTTATCTGGGAGCGTTACAAGTTGTCTCTTGTGATTACTACAGAAATTACTCAAAACAAAACTCTTGCAGTCAAGAGAGACATTTGTCGTTTTTGCTCCTTGTGTGTGTTTCCTGCTCTCCGGTTACAAATGAAAGCAGGAAATTCTCCCTTTTTTGCACTTAACCAAAATCATCTATAACAATTCCATACATTCCAAGATGCTTCTTGAGTCTTGCTGTGGCCAAAATGGCTACAGCATTCACTGACTCAGGTCCAGATGAATCCATTGATTGAGAAGCATTTTCAGACATCATGAAGGATATGTGAAGGCTGTACATAAACCTGAGTTTTGTTTCTAATAGGCTCGTTAATAACTCCTTGGTCTCAAAAGCTGCTCACACCGACGAGAACGAAATCAAAAAACCTTCATGAGAGGAAAAATGATGTAAATGCTCATTTCACAGAATCTCAGAATTTTTACGCTTCAGCAAGAGGCCATTCAGCTCACTGCACCTGCTGCAATTCTATGTCTTGATGCCAATCTTCTGCCTTTTCCCCACATCCCTCCACATCATTTAGAGTCATACAATCATAAGGCATGGAAACAGACCCTTCGGTCCAGCCAGTCCATGCCAACCATGTTCCCAAACTAAATGAGTCCCACTTGCCTGCACTTGCCCAATACCCCTCCAAACATCTCCTACTCATGAACTTATCCAAATGTCTTTTAAATGTTGTAACTGTATTTGCATCCACCACTTCCTCTGGAAGTTTATTCCACAAAAGAACCACTCTCTGAGTAAAAAAGTTGCCCCTCGTGTCCTTTTTAAATATTTCTCCATTCACCTTAAAAATATGCCACCTAGTCTTGAAGTCCCCCAGCACAGGGAAAAGACCCTTGCCATTTACCTTATCTGTACCCGTCATGATTTTAAAAGCATCTATAAGGTCACTCCTCAACGTCCTGTGCTCCAGTGAAAAACATCCCAGCCTATCCAGCCTCTCATTATAACTCAAACCTTTTATTCCCGGCAACATCCTGGTAAATTGCTCCTGAACCTTCTCCAGCTTGATAATATCCTTCCTGTAATGGGGTGACCAGAACAGGACACAGAATTCCAGAAGTGGCCTTGCCAATGTCTTGCGCAACCTCCACATAATGTCCTAACTCCTGTGCTCAAAGGACTGAGTAATGAAGGCAAGCGCATTCCAGGAAAGGCCTCACCTATAATTCCATTAAACAATCCTTCAGATTGCCTCAACTGAAGCTGCCACCACCACATTTCCAGGCCTTTCACAGCTGAACTACCCACGTCACCCTTGCTTCATTTGTGTATCATTTCGAAACTTGCATTGTGCATTTGCAGAACATCACTGGGTAGGCATGTTGGAGCCTGTTTGGTTTGTAGACCTGATCAGAGAATGAGTGAAACTGGTCTGACTCAGGCAACAACTTTCTAATGGGATAACAAGGTGTAGAGCTGGATGAACACAGCAGGCCAAGCGGCATCAGAGGAGCAGGAAAGTTGACGTTTCCGGTCTAGACCCTTCTTCAGAATAAAAATCTTAACTTTCTAATGGTGACAGCAGTAAGGTCACCGCGTTAGTATTGCAGAAAACCAGACTAATCCTCTGGGAGACTGGGTTTAAATGCTGGCCGGTGGAATTCAACTTCTATTCAAAAAAATCTGGCCTTGAAAGCTAGTGCCAGTAATGGTGACTCCAAAACCATCATGAATTCTTGTAACAAACCTGCCTGAATGCGACATAATCAGGAAAGCTAATGGAACGCCGGCCTTTATATCTACAGGAGAGATATTAGGAAGCACTTCTACACACAAGAGATGGTAGATTTTCAGAACTCTCTTCCACAAAATGGCTGTGGATGCTGGACAAGTTGTAATTTTATATCTGAGACAGATACATTTTTGTTAAGCAAAGGTATTTTGCTTATCACGGAGGCATGGTGGCTCAGTGGTTAGCACTGCTGCCTCACAGCACCAGGGACCCCGGTTCAATTCCAGCCTAGTGTGCAGGTTGCATATTCTCCCCGTGTCTTCGTCGGGGATTCCTTTGGATACTCTGGTTTCCTCCCGCAATCCAAAGATGTGCAGGTTAGATGGATTGGCCATGGTAAATTGGCTGTAGTGTCTAGGGATGTGCAGGCTAGATGGATTAGCCTTGGGAAATGCAGGGTTACAGGGATAGGGTAGAGGTGTGGTCTGGGTGGGATGCCCTTCGGTGGTGCATTGTGGACTCAATGGGCCAAATGGCCTGCTTCCACACTGTAGTGACTCCATGATTCGTTGTATTAAGGGATATGAGCCAAAGGTAGAGTTAGGCCACAGATCAGCTAGGATTCATTGAGTGGTGGAACAGCCTCGAGGGGCTGAATGGCCTACTCCTGTTTCTATGTTGCTATGAAATCGATCGTACTTACCTGGTTTGGCCCAGATGTGACTCCAGACCTACAGTGATTCTGAAATGCTTTAATATGCCGCTCAATTTAAGGGTAGTTAGCGGGTGGGCAACAAATACCTTATCAGTGATGCCCATAGCCCCTGAAAGAATAAATTTAATTCAGTGGTTTTGAAGCAGATTTTCCCCAGCGGTGGCCTTGTAAACAAAGCCATCACCTGGCATGTTACTGGGTTACAGGGATCCAGGGATTCCAGGTTTGATCCTTGCTCAGGGCTGCATTTGCCAATGTATGGAAGATCATTAATTGAGGAGCTACACCAGGGCAGAAGTGGTTCCAACTCCTCTCTGTTGGCTAATTTAAGTCAAAGCTGGATAAACACATGAGGGCGAGAGGAATAGAAGTGTATGAGGATAGGATGAGATGAGGAGGCGTGTTGTGAAACATAAATACCAGCTTAAACCAGTTGGCTCCAGTGGGCTGTTAAATTCGATGTAATCTCCTAATAAAAAGGGCAGCTGTGCTCAATGCCATCCGGTCAAGGTATTGCCATAGAAACAGCAGTTCTTCGTATTGTCCTGGCTAATATTTTTCTCTCAATTAACACCTGAAAAAGATTATCTAAACATCCAACAACACATTGCTGTTTTGTGGAAGCTTGCTGTGTACAAATTGGCCACCATGTTTGCAGTGTCACAGCAATGACTGCATATCAGAAGTACCTCATCTGGGGCAATCTGATTTGGGATGTCCCGAAACGCTAATGGAAATGAATGTGGCACTTGCTCGGATGTGGAGACAGTTGGATGATTGAGTAGGACAGGGCTCGTGCTAAACTGTGATGAATATTGTGACTGAATTGCCTCCTGACACTTCCAGCTGAGGATAGACTTGATTTGCAAGTTGGGAGACGAGAGGAGAAAGTCTGAAGAAAGTCGGATTTAGGAGCAGGAATAGGCCATTTGGCCCTTCAAGCTCATTCAACAAGGTTATGGCTGATGTGGTTATGGTCTCAGCTGCATGTGTGCAGCCCACCCCACCCCACCCCTTCCCCCCACCCCCCCGATGAACCATGACTCACTTGTCTGTCCACACTCAACCTGACTCGGCGTTGAAGATCATAGAATCAAATCAATACAGTACGGAAAGATGTCATTAGGCCCATTGAGCCTGCAATGACCATCCAAAGACCATTCTACCTCGAACCAGGCCTATCATAGTTAATCCACCTAACCTACGCATCCCTGGACATTATGGGGCAATTTTACACAGCCAATCTACCTAACCTGCACATCTTTGGACTGGAGGAGAAAACCAGGGCACCCAGAGGAAACCCACGCAGACATAGAGAGAATGTGCAAACTCCACACAGACAGTCGCCCGAGGGTGGGATTGACCACAGGTTCCTGGTGATGCAAGGCAGCAATGATAATCATGAACCACTGTGCTACCATGCTGCGAATATATTCATTATGAAAGGCAAACATTAATTTGTCAGAGTTATGGCAGCAGGATAAAATACCAGAGCATCAATCAGCTGCCTGAACCATATGGGATGATGTCTAGGTACCCGTAGTGGCCATTTCTAGTTAAAAAAATGAGACATTATAGACAACCTCTGAACATCACTTACGATAATGCATTTCACCAGCAAGTCACACTGTCATAAATTAGACATTTACTGGAGACATTACTGCTGCGATCTTTGATTACAGGATGTCTTGGATATTTCCACATGGCTGACGTGATGAAGAGCTTCGATGATGTTCATCCAAGCTTAGCAGAGTGAAGACATTGATAGAAAGACGGAGACAATTGGCGGACTTGGAAGAAAAACCTGTCTGCTTCAAATTGAAGAAGCTTCTCCAAGAGCCCAGTGGGAGGTACTGTAAATGCCCAACAGGGGGCTGGAAGTAGGTGGGGCGGGGCAGGGGATGGGATGTACGTTTTGCTCTTGTCTGCCTCATTGATATCCAAGGCGTGCTCTGTACCTTGTCCAAGCCAACGGGGCAACAATCCAGCTGCTTCAAACAGGAGTGTGGCCACTCTGTGACGGAAATGGGAGACTCCATCTGGTCATGCATGCCCAATGACAATTCTGGGAAGAAGAGGGCATGGATCTTGCAGCAGGCAGACAGTGTCATGCTGTGCCAGGATGCCAGCCACCTAATTTACCATCCTCAAAGCAACTGCTCAAAAAATGCTATCCACTAAACCTTTTCCTGTTCCTGTTTTATTCTCTCAGGACTTGGAAACCACTGACTTCCAATCTGATTTCTAATCCGGGTGCAAGTTGCTCTCCAGCCCTAGTGTGAGTTTATCCAACAACATGTCGCAGTTGCACAAGGTATCCCTTAGACAACCTTTGGAGTACTACTTTCAGTTCTGGTCTCCCTGCAATAGGGGAGGTGTTGTGAAACTTGAAAGGGTGCAGAAAAGATTTACAAGGATGTTGCCGAGGTTGGAGGCTTTGAGCAAAGGGAGAGGCTAAATAGGCTGGGGCTATTTTCTTTGGACCGTCAGAGGCTGAGGGGTGACCTTATAGATGTTTATAAAATCATGAGAGGCATGGATAGGGTGAATAGGCAAGGACTTCTCCCAAGGGTAGGGGAGTCCGAGGCTAGAGACCATAGTTTTAAGGTGATGGGGAAAGATTTAAAAGGGACATAAGGGGCAACTTTTTCATGCAGAGGGTGATGCATGTATGGAATGAGCTGCCAGAGGAAGCTGTGGCGGCTGGTACAATTACAACATTTAAAACCTGTCTGGATGGGTACATGATTTAGAGGGATATGGACCAGGTGCTGGCAATTGGGTCTAGATTTATTAAGGATATCTGGTCAGCATGGACGAGTTGTTCCAAAGGCTCTGTTTCCATTCTGTATATCTCTATGACTCAATGTCACATTCCTGTACTGGTTGTAGTACACGAGGCCATCCAGAAGCAATTTGCAGAGGTGTAAAGAACGAATTTCTGAGGGGTAGCTGGGAGAAGGGTTGGGAGACAAGGAAACCGTAAGGTAGAACTAGGTTTTGAGGAGATAGCAAAAGTAGCAAGCTGAAGGGACATTGAGAGGTATGGATCCCGAATTTGGAATAGTATCTCACCAGTGAAGGGACAGCAGAGAGTAGAGAGGAGTGTAACACCAGAGATATAAGAGCAGAAGTGGGCCATTCAGCCCATTGAGACTGCTCCACTATTCAATGAGCTCATAGCTAATTGAATAATTCTCAACTTCACTTTCCTGTCTTTTCTACATGACCCTGGAAGAGGAGAGAGCCAAATTTTCAAATGGTCTATTGCATTGGATGAGACAGTAGAGAAAGGGATGACACCATGGAGGGTGTAATAAGGACAAAGAATTTCAATCTGCTGCTTTCAGAGGATGCAGTTAATGGTGGTTGGTGAACACCAGACCAAAAGTTAATTCAAACATTTTCAGGACAGGATCTGGATGGAGAACTTTGGCATCGGTAAGTCTTTCTCTGCCCCAAACACCCCTTTTTCCCATTTCCATTGGGCGCAATGTTGAACATGGGGCAGGTTAGCGTAAGTGAAGGTGACAGACATGAAGAAGATGGGAATCGGCATTCCAAGCAGGAAGTGGGAGAGAAACATGCTGATATTGTAACAGGGGCCAAATCCATCTTGGCTATGGATACTTGTTGGATCTGAAGGTCACTCAGGGTTCACCGGGATGCAGCAGTCACAAATCCTATTGCAAGCTGACACACTGCGGGATGGGATCAGATGCTCAGGTGCAGGGGTTCTGGCAAGAGAACAACATTGGCTCCCAGCTTATCCGCGAAGGTTTGTGGTACAGTCGGACCGCATATTGGTGATTTAGGGGGTGAGAATGGGCACCATCGGTGGTACAAGTGGACTGAATGAAGCAAACTGCTGATCTGGCCAAGAGGGAACACATGGGCAAGGAACAGATGGGGTACGATTGACAGACGAAGGGGAAGGAATGACAGACCAGCATTCCAGTTGCCAATCATCCCCTACTGTATTTACTGTAAGTGCACGAGTGATAGATGGAGTGGGAAGCAAATTAGGCTTGAACACAATTAGCTTCAGCTCACATAAACCGAATGCCAATGGCAAATACAACCATATGCCAGCAAGAAAACAGTTGAGGGTGGCATGGAGATCATTATCAAGAGGAACGATTATTACATAAGGAAAGATAAATGATATTAATTTGTATTCTCATTAACATGGATGAGTGATACCCATTATATAGTAAACTTGCTTTAAAACATAGTTGGATTAATTAAATGTTTTCCAGCCATCCTGATGCCAGGAATCAATCCAACTCCCAGTTTCTTGAATGATAGAAAGATTAATTCGTATTTAGATTTTGCTTTATCAGATTGTCAAAGCACAGGAAATGCTTCTCTGTGGTTTAATTATGTAAGATTCATTCAGGTTTGTTATTGTCTTTGATTTACAACTGACTGTGTTAAGTGTGCAGAATGTTCCTCTCGACACAGGGCATCCCTGCCTCAGGCTTGTCATATCCAGACAGCATAATGCAACTGTTTTAGCAACAGCATTTCCAATCTCATTGTGGCTCTTTGAAGAAGTGGAAGTATTGGAGAATGGGAAAGGGAAAATCGGACAGAGAGAAAGAGATGGAGAGAAAAATAAACGAAGAGAGAGAAGAAGAAACAGAGAAAGACAGAAAAAAGAGACATGGAGAAAAGCAGAAAAATGATACAGAAAACAAGAGAAAGAGATTGAGAGAAAGTGAAGCAGAGAAAGAGAGAAAAGGAGAGATAAAGAGAGAGAAAATGTTTGTATGAGAGGAAAGACCACACCAGAAAGAGGGAAAGGCAATATGGAAGAGATTGACACTGACAAGGCGGCACAGGCATATTAAAAAAACCAAATCTTGGAGAAGACGGACTAGTAAATTGACACTACTTAGCCTTAGACTAAAAGGCTTTTCTAAAAAATCTCATCATATAATAAATCACAAGAATTCACTATTTTATATCTTCAAAATAATGTCATTTGGGTAAGGTATCAATGCCTCTGAAACCACCATTGCAGTCAGTGAGATTACAAATACTGGGCATAAAACTGCACATTCATGAGGCTGAGATTTGAATGGCAAAATCAAAACAGTATCCAACAGTTTCTAAACATAATAATATCAAACATCACTCCTGTAAATATTTACTCAGCTTCATTGTCACCTCCAAGACTTTAAGAACTTCTGCAGTTTTGCTGTCAGGCATTTTTCAATCTTTATTTTTGAACAAATCCAGTTTCTCACATCTCAACCCTATCCTTCCATCCTAAACCGTACAATTTCACACTTAGGACCTGATCTTTTCTTTACTGGTACATCTGACCTGCGAAAGCAGAATCATTTAACTGAACAGATTTTTTAAAAAAGCTTCTGAATTCTAATGAGTCAAGTGGAATGAGGTGAAGAAAATATTAGAGAGAGAGAGGCAACATTCAATGCTGGGAGTGACAGAAAGAGAACATTAAATACTAGGAGAGAGAGAGAATATTATATACTGGAGGTGTGGGGGAGAGAGAGAAAAAAGACCCTATATTCTGGGGAAGAGAGAAAAAGAGAACATTGCATACTGGGAGAGAGAGAGATAAAGTTACATACTGGGAGAGGGAGAGCATTATATACTGGGAGAGACAGTGGGAGCAAACACTACGTACTGGGAGAGACGGAGAGAGAGAAAGAGAAAAGCATTACATTCTGGGAGAGATGGAGAGAGACAGAGAGTGAGAGAGAGAGAACATTACATACTGGGAGAGAGAGGGACAGTAAACATTATATACCAGGAGAAAGAGAGAAGGGGGGAAAACAGTATACTACTTATTGGGGACAGTGGTGGTTGGGGGCACAGAGAGAGAGAGAACGTTACAGACTGGGAGAGAGAGTATATTATATATTGGGACAGAGAGAGAAAAGGTTACACACTGGACACAGAGAATATATGATATACTGGAAGAGAGAGAGAGACAGGGAAACAGTATATTACATACTAGGAGAGAGAGAAAACATTACATAAACACACGGAGAGGGGGTATAGATTGGAAACGGAAGAAAACAATATTGAGGGAAGAGAAAAGCTGAGGGGAAATCTCATAATATGAATAACATAACAAGGAACAAGATAAAACTGAGGGAGGGGGAGTGAGAATGACAAAAACTGAAAAGAGGAAACATCAGAGGGCGGGGTTTGGAAATGATGAAGGGAACTGAGAAGAAAGGGAAAGCTGAAGATGAATAAACCCTGCAAAGAACAAAACAAAAAGAAACGAGAGAAACTAAATTTAAAAAAAAAACTGCGGATGCTGGAAATGAGAAACAAAAACAGAAATTGCTGGAAAAGCTCAGCGTCTCTGGCAGCATTTGCGGAGAGAAATCAGAGTTAACATTTCGGGTCCAGTGATCCTTCCTCAGAACTGCAGAAAAGCGGGGTAAAAGCCGGTTAAAAAAATTGTCACCGATCAGTTCCGGTGGGACACCCGAAAGCAGATGCAAACAGGACATCGCCCAGTTCATAACAACACCATACAGCTCCCTGAAGCATTCTGTTTTAAAGTTAACCTACGTGGAGATTGAAAACCCTGCCACTGTCTCAACCACCAAGAAACAGATAAAAACAAAAACAAAACCCCTGGAGATTTGCAAACATAAAGAATTCCACTTATGTACTGGATGATCCAGCAACTTTCAGACTGGAAACAAAAATCTTCCTTGCCAGCATCTCTTCACTTAGAATAAATTTCCGGAACCCAGACTGCATTGGAAAGATTGTACGGCGCGTTAAGGAGGAACATTTAAGAGTCCTCTCTAATGATCAAAACGCAAAATAAAACACGGTAATTCCCAGGCGATGGAGTTTGAAAGTCCTTTTCTGGGGGGAAAAAATCTAGAGCAAACATAAGGTGCACACTCACTATTTTTTGGGTGTTCCTTGATGAACTGAGTTTGGTGCCGTTCAGTCCCACCAGGGTGGGTAAAGTCTGCGACATCCAGTTCGTTACCATAGCCATCGTGCTGAGAACAGCTCCGATTTTCAGCAGAGGCACACTCATGTTGAACTCTCCTTCATTCCAGCCCCTCCGCCTTTGCTACTGGACTCTATCGCTCAGACACAGACGCGCACACACACACACAACACTCGCCAGTGTGGCCCCACTCTCTATGCGAGTGTCCGTGTCTGGCTCTGTGTGTGCTTGTGTGTATAGTGGAGACTAGCAGATCCGTCACATCAATCGCAAACCCTTCGGATTTCCTGCCTCCCTTTCTAAACAAAACCAGCCCTCAAAACCACACCACACACATCTCTCTCTCTCTCTCTCTCACACACACACACAGATAGACAGACCCTGACGTCAGCTTGAGCAAAGAAAAGTAGGGAGAGAGGGAGAGAGAGACAGATGAGATCTGTTGGGGAAGGAGGATGTATTTAACGCTTTAAATTCTGGGCAATATCTGCACACACACACACATACACACACATAAACACACATACATACAGACACACACACAGACACACACACAGAGACACACACGCAGACACACATACACACACAGAGACAGACAGACACACACAGCCACACACACAGACACACACAGACGCACACACAGCCACACACACACAGACACACACACACAGCTACACACATACACACGCACACACTGCTGGGGAGATTCCCTGTGTTACGAAGTAAGTCAGAAACATAGTATGTATGAAAAGCCATCTGGAATATTTGTTGCTGCACCTTATTCATTAGCAGCAGGGCTAATCAAGTTACTTTTTGATGTGGTTCACACAGGCTTAATTATTCCCGATCAACTTCTTCTGACATGTTATGGCAGCTCCAGGGGCCAATGGGAATTATTTATTTTTAACTTATTCATTTTGTGGAATGTGGGGATCACTGGCTGGCCAGCACTTATTGTCCATCCCCAGCTGCCCTTGAGAAGGTGGTGCTGAGCTGTTTCTTGAACCGATGCAGTCCACCTGCTGTAGGTAAACCCCACAATGTCCTTAGGGAAGGAATTCCAGGATTTTGACTCAGTGACACTGAAGGAGGGATGATATATTTCCAAGTCAGGATGGTGAGTGGCTTGGAGGGGAACTTGCAGGGGGTAGTGTTCCCATACATCTGCTGCCCTTGTCCTTCTAAATGGAAGTGGTCGTGGGTTTGGAAGGAGCTGTCTGAGGATCTTTGGTGAATTTCTGCAGTCCATCTTGTCAATAGTACACACGGCTGCTACTGAGCGTTGGTGGTGGAGGGTGTGGATGCTTGTGGATGTAGTGCCAATCAGCGGGCAGCTTTGGACTGGATGGACTTGAACCCCACAGTGGCACAGTGAAACTGTCCCAATCTCTGGAACCCAAGAAACCCCATGACTGGGCAGCTAGAGGATGTTCAGTGCTCATCTGAATGAGCTGTCTAAATTAAGGAGTCTTTGGCATAGGCAAAATCTTCTTCGGAGTAATTGTCAGCAAATGCTTCTTCATACAAGGGGGAGTGGGAATCTCTCGCTGCCAGAGTCAACTGAAAATGTTGAACGAAGACTGATATGAACTTTGCTTGGCAAGGGCTATGGAACCAAGACATGTGGATGAAATT
>JAHRHZ010000277.1:13099946-13154946 GCA_024137785.1 Ginglymostoma cirratum | reverse complement strand
TACAGAGGCACAGCAGCATTAAGGAGATCAATCACACATTCCAGAGGAACTCATAGGATCACTACAGTGCAGAAAGAGGCAGCCATTCGGTTCATCCAGTCCATAGTGACCTGCTGAACAGCATCCCAATCAGACCCAGTCCTCTAACTTATCACTGTAACCCACATATCCCATCTAGTCTGCACATCCTGGAACACTACGGGCAATTTAGCACGGCCATGCCACCTAACCTGCACATCTTTGGACTGTGGGAGGAAACTGGAGCACCCAGAGGGAAGCCACTCAGACACAATGTGCAAACTCCACGCAATCGCCCGAAGGTAGAATTGAACCCGGGTCCTTGGCGCTGTGAGGCAGCAATGCTAACCACTCTGACATCATGCTGCCCCTAAGAGGGCAACCTACAGCAAGGGGTTTAGGAGCTGATCTATATACAGGCACATTCTTGATACACACACGGAATGCCAGTAACCTGCTTTTATATACCATCTGGAGCTTGGTAAAACATCTCAAATCACTTCATGTTATCGCCATCAAAAAAAAGTTGACACTAAGCCAAAAGAGAGATTAGCACAGCTAACCAAAAGCCTGCCCAAAGAGGTAAGTTTTAAGGTGGGTTCGAGAGATCAAGACACACATTTAGGGAATTAATTGCAGAGCTGAGATCATAGGCAACTGTGGCAAATGTCTGCCAGAAGTGGCACAATTACAATTAGGGACGCTTAAGAGACCAGAATTTGAAGTGTGGAGATGTTACAAAGGCTGGCAGTGCTGGAGAAGATAGGAAAAGGTGTGCCCAGGAAGGGAAATTAGGACAAGGATGAGAGTTATAGGAGTAATGGGAGAGGGATTAATTATAAGTGACCAGCACAGGTTTGAACTAATGGTTTCCTGTGCTTTATCATTCTATTCAAGAAAATCAAACCACTCATTTTGAGCCAAATTAGATTAGATGAGTACAACCCAAGTCTAAATTTGTTCAGAGCAAGAATATTTCAAAAATACTAGATCAGAATTTGCTCTAAATACAACTAGGAGTTTCACTATGCACGTCAGTCTCAACATTGATAATTTACTCCAAAATGCTCTGGTTAACTGATTACTATGGATGGCAGTGAGTGTGACAGTGACGCCATTTGCTGAGGAATTGATCAGGGCTTACCGATGACTTTCTCATAGCAATGAACTGCAATTCCGTTTAGTGAACACAAATCGACATTAATTCAAATCAGTCCCAGCTGCTAATTGGAGACAACACATGTTGTGGCTTTTCCAGAATTTTCTTTCTGCTTTGTGTGTCTGGAGGACAATTAGCTTTATAGATTTGCAAAGAGAAGGGTGATGTTGTAAAAAGGGTGTGGAATAACTAGAGTTTGAAGGGCATTTGGCTCAACTGCTCTAAATATGATGGGCCTAATGGCCTCCTTCTAGATGTTTGCTAATTAAAGATGCTAGCACACATTTCTAGAGCAGGTGGGACTTGAACCTGGGCCCACCTGGCTTAGAGGTAGGGACACTACCCCTGTACCATAAGATCCCCTAATAACCTCCTTCTGAGCTGGTCTTGAGTCTGAGACACGGATGTCCATTCCTAATCAGAGATCATCAGAAAACTGGAATGAAATTACATGTTACTGTTCACACATTGTTAACATCTACCCACTGGTTCAAATAGCACATGCTATAAATTAACACAACATATTAAAATGCAATCATCAGCTAATTCTTCATTAAGTAGGTAAGGTACATCTATAGGCCATTTGATTAATTGAGAAAATTAGCAGTGTCAACATTTTAAGTATAGCTAGACATCATTAATACATTCAGAATGCACACAGGGACTATGTGTACATGCGACAGTCAAAGAACAAAGAACAAAGAACAAGGAAAATTACAGCACAGGAACAGGCCCTTCGGCCCTCCAAGCCTGCGCCGATCGAGATCCTCTGTCTAAACCTGTCATCTATTTTCTAAGGATCTGTATCCCTTTGCTCTCTGTCCATCCACGTACCTGTCCAGACACATCTTAAAAGACACTAATGTGTCTGCGTCTACCACCTCCGCTGGCAATGTGTTCCAGGCACCCACCACCCTCTGCGTATCCTCCTCTCACTTTGAACTCATGACCCCTAGTAATTGAGTCCCCCACTCTGGGAAAAAGCTTCTTGCTATCCATTTTCTCTATGCCCCTCATGATTTTGTAGACAGTTGGACTAGATATATGTTCATTACTACCAATGAATTCTAATAAAGGCATTCGGTCTGAACAGCCATGTTTTATCCAGGGTTGCATTCTTGATGGTCTGGAGGCAGTTACCTGAATGGTTCAGATGAGATCATTCTTTTGGATTTTGGCTGCCTGTTTACCAAACGATTTTTGGAGCAATAGTCACCCCATTGGTGTTCCCATCATTATTCTCCAGTGGAGTTCATTAAGCAAATTTATCACTGTCATTGATTATTGCCCATCCCTAGTTGTCCTTGAGAAAGTGGTGGTGAGCTGCCTTCTTGAACGACTGCAGCCTGTGTGGTCTAAAGACATCAGCAAAGCTGTTCAGGAGGGAGTTCCATGATCTTGACCCAGTGACACTGAAGGAACAATGATATTTTTCTAAGTCAGAATGGTGAATTATTTTGAGAAGGAACCTACACGTGATGATGTTCCCACGTATCTTCTACCTTTGTCCTTCTAGATAGAAGTGGTTGGGTGTGTAAGTTTCCATCTAAGGAGCCCTGCAGATAGTACACACTGCTGTTACTGAGCGTTGGCGGTAGAGAGAGTGGACGTTTGTGGATGTAGTGCCAAACAAGCGGGCTGCTTTGTTCTAGATGGTGTCAAGCTTCTTGAGTGATGTTGGAGCTCCACTCATCCAGGCAAGTGGGGAGTATTCCATCACACTCCTGACTGTGCCTTGTAGAAGGTAATCATGATTTGGGAAGTCAGGAAATGAGTTGCTTACTGCAATATTCACAACCACTGCCCTAATTTTGTAGCCACAGTATTTATATGGCTGGTTTAGCTCAATTTCTGGTAAATGTTAACCCCAGGATGTTGATAGTGGGGGATTCAGCATTGAACGTTAAGGGAAGTTGATTAGATTTGCTCTTGTTAGACATGGGATTTGGGTTCAGATCTCTTGAGAATCATATCTAGGCTGACAATTTCCAGTGCAGGTCTAAGGGAGTGTTGCATTGTCAGTGATGCCATTGAGAGTTTGGTCTCTCAATTTGCCAATGAATGAGTTCATGAAGAAGGGCAGGGAACTCTCCATTGATGTCCTAGCCGCTACTTATCAATGAACATCACAAGATAAATGATCTGGTCATTTATCGCACAGCTGTTTATGGGATCTTGCTCCGTACAAATTGTGCTTTATTCATTTCAGCAGTGACTGCACATCAAATGTACATACAATCCATCGGATTGCCAAACACTCTAGAAAGAATCAGTGGGAAAATTAATAGGGAGCTTAGGGAAGGAGGAAAGATATTCAGCATTTGTAGTGTCAGGGGAGTAAAAGATGAGGCAGAGAGACATTTTAAAAAGAGTGAGGTTGGGGACCAGCAGAAAATGGAAGCTGCTGCAAAATGGAAGGCTGATAAGATTCTTTACCCACTGGAAAGGCTTGTAAACTGTAAAGGAGGTGAGGGAGTTAATTTACAGAGAGACCCCTAGGAAATCGAAAAGCAGACAGTTGAAATGACCCACTTGCATAAAGTTTTACACTGGGGAAAAGGTTGCTCTGTTCTGAGTTATTTTTAAACTAAGAAAGTACTTGAGTCTGTGCCAATGACAACCCACAGACCGATAGCTGTTGCAAAGATACAGTAATCCGGAAAGGAATGATTTGCACTGGTCACCAAGCTGCAAATGGAAGGGTATACCATTAACATAGTCACTAAACTGAACAAGAAGAAAGGATAAGAAACTGATTCACAAAGTGGATTTATTAGAACATAGACGGCCCTATCAGAAGCAAGAGATAGTAACAGTTGTAAAAAAGATGTGTGCAATAATAGGGCATACAAGGGAAAAGACAGGAGAATGGCACTAAGTCGTGGAATCTCTGCAGTACAGAACGAAGCCATTCAGCTCATTGAGTCTGCACTGATTCTCTGAAGAGCATCCCACCCAGACCCAGAACCCCACCCTATTCCTGTAAACCCTGCATTTTCCTTGGCTAATCCACCTGAACTACAGATGCCTGACATTATGGGCAATTTAGCATGGCCAATTCACCTAACCTGCACATCTTTGGACAGTGGGAGGAAACGGGAGCACCAAGAGGAAACCCACACAGACACGGGGAGAATGTGCAAACATCCACACGTTCGGTCGCCCAATCAAACCTGGGACTCTGGCACTGTGAAACAGCAGTGCTAACCACTGAACCACGGTGGCACTCAATATCTCATTGTCCTAACATACAACTCCATAACCCTCAAGGGTGAATGTTAATATTAATGTTAATATGTGTTGTACTAATCTCCCCAATGCTTTAGCTGCGTATCACCAATCACATCCCACAAACTCACACTGCAAACACATCTTTAATTTCTAAGTACTCCAGGGCAAAGTTTTGCACACTCTTCAGATTTTTATTCCTTTCCTCCTCATTGAATTCCGGGGATCAGTTAGTTCAGTTGGTTGGAGCATGATTCAGAATATTGCTAATGACATCACCAGATTAGTAATCTAGAGGCTCAGATTGTTGTTCTGGGGATGTGGGTTTGAATCCCACTGTGGCAGATAGGTCAAATTTGAATTCAATTCATAGATCTGGAGTTTAAAATAAAAACTGGTCTGATGGCGATCATATAGACACAATTAAATGTTGTTGGGTATCATTACCATGTGTGGCCTCGGAACTTCTTTACCCAAAGGGTTGTGAATCTGTGGGATTCCCAGTCCAGTGAAGCAGTTGAGGCTACCTCATCGAATGTTTTTAAGGCAAACATGGATAGAGTTTTGAACGGTAAAGGAATTAAGGGTTAGGGTGAGAGGGTGGGTAAGTGGAGCTGAGTCCATGAAAAGATCTGCCATGATCCTATTGAATGGCAGAGGAGGGCCAGATGGCCTACTCCTGTACATAGGTCTTATATTCTTATGTTCTACCCATGATTCCAGACCCACAACAATGGGTTGCCTCTTAGCTGCCCTCTGAAAAGGTCTAGAAATCCACTCAATTCAAGGAGGATTAGGGATGGGCAATGAATGCTGGCTCAGCCTTTGACATTTCAGGAATGAATGAAAAGAAAATGTGTGCAGTTCAAAGCATGGAGCTTACAGTTTTACTAACACTTACATATTGTTAATAAACACTGTTCAAAATCTGGAAGCCTGGACTGAGCTTGTAGGAAGATCGGGAATGGTAGGGCAGTCTAAAACTAGGGGGCATAGGTTTAAGGTGAGAGGGAAGAGATACAAAGGGTGCAGAGGGGCAATTTTTTCACACAGAGGGTGGTGAGTGTCTGGAACAGGCTGCCGGGGGTAGTAGTGGAGGTGAGAGCAGTTTGTCATTCAAAAAACATTTAGACAGGTACATGGATGAGATAGGTATGGAGGGATGTGGACCAAATGCAGGCAAATGGGACTGGTTTAATTGTGAAAACTGGGCAGCATGGACAAGTTGGGCTAAAAGGCCTGTTTCCATGCTGTAAACCTCTAAGACTCAATAAAAGCCCGCATTCAAATCGTCTGCAGCATCTACGGATCCAATAGGTCAATGGTTTGGATTTTGTATCTTCAGCTTTCCCATCCCAGTTGTACCAAGCCTTTGAGCGTTCAGCTCCGAGGGAAGGTCACATACACCTGCCTTCATTTCCCTTGTGTGAAGAAGATGTAGGGGGTGGTCTGATCAAGGCATCAGGAATGTTAAAGAGATTTTACAAAGTGTTCACCTTGGGGAATTATTTCCTTCCATGGGGAAATTGAGAATGAGGAGAAATCTTAAAGTCAGAGATTCATGAAGGAAATCAGGAAGCCCTTCTCCACACAGAGGAGAGAAAAATCTGAAATTTGTCCTGAAAATCTCTGGATACTATCATGATTAGAGCAACTTCAGCCAGGTGGCCCTCATACAATAGGAGTTCCCTGATTGGGGCTGTTAATCTGGTCCAATCAGGGAGCCCTGGCTGACAGATATCAACAGGAGGGTCAGGGGTTCTGTTCACTCTGAGAGCTGGCTCTGAGCTCGCTGGGTCAGTGTCTATACTCTGCCTGTGTAAATAAAAAGTGACTTGGTGATGGGATGCCGGCCTTTGTGGAGTTATTTCGACAGTGTTGGATAATTAGAGTTTTTAAGATTTAGGTGATGATGTGGTGGTAGGATGGATACCTGTAGAAGGGATATAGAACATCAATGATCTTATGAATGGAGGAACATCTCAAGAGGCCTGAATGGCCTACTTCTGCTCTTATTTTGTACGTTTGTGTGACCTGGTTGGATTGTAGAGCAGCCTTGAGGGGCTGAATGGACTCCTCCCGATTCAATTTTCTTACTTAGCCCCTTCTTTTTGTCTTTATTCACTCACCGGATGAGGACGTCGCTAGCTAAGAAGCATTTATTGCCCTGAGGGCAGTTAATAGTCAACCACATTGCTGTAGGTCTGGAGTCACATGTAGGCCAGACCAGGTAAGGATGGCAGTTGCCATCCCTAAAGGAACCAGACTGGTTTTTCCTGAGAATCGACAATGGATTCATGATCATCATTAAACTCTTAATACAGTTTTGTTTAAATTGAACTCAAATTCCACCAACTGCCATGGCAGGATTTGAATCCATGACGCCAGAACATTATCATACTTCTGGAATAATAGTCCAGGGATAGTGCCACTAGGCCATCGCCCAACCCATTAGTGGAACTCAATTCAAAAACCACACCACATCTTCATGCTTCCCTGCAAGCTCCACACCCTGTGTATCTCACTGTGATTTAATTCATAGAAAACCAACAACATTAATTCAGGATTTTAATCTCTTTAGAATCAAGTTAGTCCTAGCAATGCTCTGAAGACTGCACCAGAACTCCAGATCCCTTCAGATCATGGCTTCATTTGCGCTCCCGATGTTCATGTGAATAATTATTGTTCTGCGTTCTACCCAATTGCATTGTGTTAAGAAATGGAGTGTATTTGCTCTCTTTTCAATAGAGATTTTCACAATAATTCCTCATTTTCTTTGCTACAATGATTTTGGCCCGAAAGTGACTGAAATGTTCGAGGATGAATTTATCGTTCATAAGGAACGCCCTCACACACCAGTTTAACAGATTAATGCATTTGAAATAAGAACAGTAATACCTTGATCAAAAGCAAATATATCGCACAGAATATTCTTCTGTGTTAACCTTCTTCTCATTTCACAGATACAAATCTCCTTTGCACTGGATTCGAAAATGCATTCTGCTGCATAAAGTTTCTCATTATAATCTTCATTGTTTGAATGATATTGACACTGACAAAAAGCTTTATGGGCAAAGATCATTTCATCACCGTTTGTGCTGAGGTCGAAAATCAACAGGGTCAAGCCCAGGAGAATCACATTAGAAGTGATTTCAACAAATAGAAAGTCAACTCTGGATAAATAGACGCAATGATTCTCCAACTGCAGGATAATCGGTATCATAATCATTCCTGGGAGCAGTCCTCACCTCCAACCCCGTAACAACAACACTGATGGTCTATTTGGATCCAGTATGTCTCATCACACCAACTACAACAACAACATCCATTCATCTACAACTTCTGGAACCAGGCCCCTCAGGTTTGCTGTCATACAACATGGGATAGCCTCTGTTGGGGTAAAGAGCTGGATGACCAGGAGAAGGGAGAGAGGCAGCAGATTAATGGAGGGGATTCCAAAGCCTAGGGCCTGTCAGCTGAAGGCACGGTCAGCCATAGTGGGGAAGATGGGAACTGGGGGCATGCAAAAGCCCAGAACTGCAGGAACGGAGATGTCATATGGGGCTGGACAAAGTTGGAAGGGTGAGTTCATGTTGGGATTTGATTGATGTTGCCAACATGGATTAACATGGGCAGGTGAATACAACTTGGTGAAAGTTCAGCTGTATTTTGAATGAGCTAAAGATTTTGTCGGGTGGAGAATGGAAGCCCAGTAACACACCAATTCAATCCCAGCTATCGTATACAATGTCAGTGCACCAGAGCACTTTCAGTTCCTCTTTTCTATTATTTAGCCTTGGGACATGGTCATCTCTGGCTGGGCCAGCATTCATTGCCCATCCCTAGATGCTCCTTGAGGAGGTGATGGTGAGCTGCCTTCTTGAACCACTGCAGTCCACATGTTGTAGGTAGACCCATAACACTGTTAGGGAAGAAATTCAGGATTTTGACCCAGCGACAGTGAAGGAACAGCAATATATTTCCAAGTCAGGATGATGAGTGGCTTGGAGTGGAACCTGCTAGGGGTGACGTCTCCATGTATCCGTTGCCCTGTCCTTTTGAATGGAAGTGGTTGAGGGTCTGGAAGGTGATGCCTGAGGATCTTTGGTGAATTGGGCCTGAAGCACTGATAGTACTCCAAAGTAATCCCTCATTTCCCCAGTTCTCATGCCACAGAGTGAGTGCCAGTTGCTAGGCAGATTTGGATTATGGATCACTCTATACCCTAGGTCATTGCCCAGGTGGGCGATTAGCACTAGTGAGGATCGAGTTGGTAGCAGCCTTGTTTCTGAGGTGCAAGGTTAAACATTCAAGCCACATGCTGGTGAGTCAAGAACTCCAATCAAGGCTGGCAATCCTGCGCAGGACCAAGGAGTGCCATACCGATGGAGGTAAACCTGTAATCAAACCCTACTTTGCTCTTTTGCGTGTGCAGGTGGACATAAAAATCGCATGGAACTATCCTCAAAAGAGCAAGGGAATTGTCCATGATGTCCTGGCCAATATTTATCCGTCAAACAATATTACTAAAAACACATTATCTCACTGCTGCTCCTATATTCTAGCCAGGGCAACGCTTTATATGTTCTTCATTGACTGCAAAGTGCTGGATGATGTCCAGTGGTCATGAAAAGGGATGTATGTGTCCTTTATCGCTCCATCGGGATAGGATTCAAACCTAGTGAGAGATGGATCCTGATGACACTTATTGCAAAAGGAACCCTTTGTTCCATTAATCCACAATAAGAATGCGCCGGTGATTTTAAAGATGATCTATGATATTTTGAATAGTCAGTGATGCTACTTACACAGAGGCTTCAAAATAAATTATGCACAATGATTTATTCCTGTCAGGTTTGTTAACTGAGACCAGTATTTACTTCAATTAGCGACTGAGTACCAGGCAAGTCTTCATTGAATGCTTTGTTATTGAAGACTCGGAGAAAGTATCGTAATAAGCCGGACTTCAGAAGTTTCAGTATTTTTTTTAAATTCATTCACAGGATGAGGGTGTCACTGGCCAGGCAGCATTTATTGCCCGTCCCTAATTGCCCAGAGGGCAGTTAAGAGTCAACCACATTGCTGTGGGTCTGGAGTCACATTTAGCCAGACCAGGTAAGGATAGCAGTTTCCTTCTCTAAAGACATTAGTGAACCAGATGGGTTTTTCCCAACAATCAATATTGGATTCATGGTCATCATTAGACTCTTAATTCCAGATCTTTATTGACTTCAAATTCCACCATCTGCCATGGTGGGATTCAAACCCAGGTCCCCGGAACATTGTTTGGGTCTCTGGATTAATAGTCCAGCGATAATACCATTAGGCCATTGCCATTGGGCTTTAACCTATCTGACCATTACTGCAAGACTGTTTTTGGGGGACGCCCTGCTGAGTGGAAATCAAATCCCATGTTCCTGCAGCGTCTGCACTTGCTAAGGTAGAAAGCACTTTGGAAGATGAATGTGGCATCTAAAGGTTGGTTCCTTGCAGGATATGTTGGCAGGTTGAGCTGGATTTGAGAGAGAACAAATCTCTAGTATAACCTTAAAAGCTACCAAATTTATGGATGACACAAAGCAAAGTTGGAACGTATGCTGTGAGGAAGATCTGAAGTGGCTTCGGGAGGTTTTAGACAGGGTTGGTGAATGGGTGAGAACATGGAAGATGAAATATAATGTGGAAAAATGTGAAGTTATGCACTTTGCTTGGAGTAGCAGGCGTGCAGAGTATTTCTTCAATGGTAAGGGATTTATAAAGGGACCTGGTATCCCTATCCCTGTAATAAGACACTGAAGACCAACATGTAGGTGCAGCCAGCTGTTAGGAAGATTAATGGAACATTAGCCTTTATTGGAAGAGGATTTGTGTACAGGAATAGTGAAGTCTTGCTTCAGTTGTGTAGGAGCTTGGTTAGAGTGCACCTGGGGCATGGTGTGTAGCTTTGATCTCCCTATCTGAGGAGAGATATTTTTGCCATAGAGGGAGCATAACAAAGGCTCACCAGACTTGTTCCTGGAACGGTGGGACTGTCTGAGAAAGACAGATTGAGCAAACGGGGGCTGATATTCTCTAGAGTTTCAAAGAATGAGTGGTGATCTCATTGAAATTTACAAAATACTTAAAGTGATAGAGAGCGTCAATGCAGATGTTTCCCAGCCTAGGGAGTCTGTGGTCATGGAATATGTTTTAAAAATAAGGGGATGTCACTCAGGTCCAAGATGAGGACGTTTGTGATTCTTTGGCATTCTCTCCCACAGGGGGCTGTGGAAGCGAAGTCTTTGAGTATGTTTAAGGTAGAGACTGATAGATTCTGATTACCAGTGGCATGCAGAGTTGTAGGGATAGAGTGGGTAAAAGGTATTGACGTGTTTGATCAGCCATAACAGTATTGAATGGTGGGGTGGACTCTATGGGTTGAATGGCCTTGTCTTGTTTCAATGGGCTGCCAACACTTTCAACATACACTGCCTCCAGCACCAACACATACAGGCTTCAACATAATTCAGTGTTCATCAACTGCAAGGCTTCAGGGAGCAGGTCAATGGAAAATAAAACAATTTCAAAGGGGAGCTCTCTCTAGTCAATATTCATCCCTCAACTAATATCAGCAACGATGGATTATCTGGTCATTCAATTTGTTCATGGAATTGAAGCCTATGGGATCGAGGCCAAGTGGCAACGCAATTACGAAATTGGCTTGGAGACAGAAAGCAGAAAAGAGGAACATTTACTTGGATTACTGTTTTTCTTGATATCTATGAATGACCCAGACCTGGGTACACGGGGCAGAATTTCAATGGTTGCAGTTTACACTAAACTCGGAATCTATTAATTAAACAGTAGGATAGTTACAGACTTCATGAAGGCTTGGTCTTAAATACATAAACTGCGATGGATAAAACCCAACAAAATAAAGTAGTTTGTTCAGGAGAATGAGGACAGGCAATGCAACCTAATTTTTTTTTGTTCATTCATTCATGGAACGAGGGTGTTGCTGGCCAGTTAAACATTTATTACTCATCCCTAACAGCCCAGAGGGCAGTAATGAGGCAATTAGAGTGCTGTGGGTCTGCAGTTACATGTAGGCCAGACCAGGTAAGGATGGCAGTCTCCTTCCTTAAAGGAGCTCAGTAAACCAGATGGTTTTTTCCAACAATCGATGATGGATTCATGGTCATCATTGGACTCTTAACTCCAGAATTTTATTGAATTCAAATTCCACCATCTGCTGCAGTAGGCTTTAAACCCAGGTCCACAGGAAATTATCTGGGTCTCTGGAATAAAATTCCAGCAAAAATACCAGTAGACCATCACCTGCCCCAGTGTTGTAATTATGTTATATATTATAATTTTAAAGAGGGTCCAGGAACAGAAAGACCTGGGAGCACATGTATACATAGCTTGGAAAATCGCTGGACAAGTTGGGAAAGCTGTCTACCAAGAAATGGAGCCCTGGGCTTTCTTAGAGGAGTCAGAATGTGAAAACGAGGGACATAAGAACACAAGAACTAGGAGCAGGAGTAGGCTTTCCGGCCCTTCGAGCCTGCTCCGCCATTCAACAAGATCATGGCTGATCTTTTGGTGGATTCAGATCCACTTACAATTAATTAATTAAATTTAATTAATTAATTAAATCCACTTACAATACGTAGAGTTCCAAAAGATTTGTCAAGCATGACCTGCCCTTCATGAACCCATGCTGCGTCTGCCCATTGGGACAATTTCTATCGAGATGCCTTGCTATTTCTCCCTTGATAATAGACTCAAGCATCTTCCCCACTACAGAGCTTAAGCTAACCGGTCTATAATTCCCCATCTTTTGTCTACCTCCCTTTTTAATCAGTGGTGTCACATTTGCCGTTTTCCAATCTGCTGGGATTGCCCCAGAGACCAGCAAATTTTGGAAAATTACCGCCAGTGCACCTGCTATTTCTCCCGCCATCTCTTTCAGTACCCTGGGATGCATTCCATCAGGGCCAGGAGACTTATCAATCCTTAGCTCCATTAGCTTGCCCAACACTACCTCTTCAGTAATAATGATTGTTCCCAGGTCCTCACCTACCTTCGTCTCTTTGTCAATTACTGGCATGTTATTAGTGTCCTCCACTGTGAAGACCGATACAAAATACCTGCTCAATGCCTCGGCCATTTCATCATATCCCATAACTAAATTCCCCTTCTCAATCTCTAAAGGGCCAATGTTTACTTTAGCCACTCTTTTTCGTTTTATATATTTATAGAAACTTTTGCTATCTGTCTTTATATTCTGTGCTAGTTTTTTTCTCATGTTCTATCTTACTTTTCTTTATAACTCTTTTTGTGGCTTTCTGTTGACCTTTAAAGTTTTCCCAATCTTCTAGTTTCATGCTGTTTTTGGCCACTTTGTATACCTTCTCTTTCAATTTGCTAGCCTCCCTAATTTCCTTAGACACCCATGGCAGATTACCCCTTTTCTTACAGTCCTTCCTTTTCACTGGAACAGTTCACTGGGACAGTTAGGCTAAATTAATGCTAAATTCAGTGACATTTATAAATTACTGGTCAGCCCTCAGTTGGGGCACTAAGTTCAATTCGAATCTAGCCACCAAAGTTCGGAAGGATGTCAACATCATAAGGAGTGTAAAAGCAAAAACATAAGCTGCAGGAATATGAGTAGGCCATTCAGCCCATTGAGTCTGTTCTGCCATTCAATGAGATCATGGCTGATCTGATAATGCTCAACTTCACTTCCCTGCCTTTTCCCCAGCCTGGAAAGAACAGATAGTGCCACTGGAGTGGGGAAAGGGGAGAGGGGAGAGAAAATACAGTGACAGAGAATGTAACAAGTGAAGCTAAAAGAAAAGGAAGGAATGGGAGTGGGTTCACAATTTGAAGCATTGAATTCAATATTAAGTCCAGAAGGTTGTAAAGTGCCTAGGTGGAAGATGAGCTTGTGTTGTGATTTACTGGAACACTATATAACATTATGTAAGGACGCTATATACAAATGGCTGGCTACGAAAAGGTCAGGGTCCTGCTCGTGCACAGACTGGAGGTGTTCCGCAAAGCGGTCACCCAGTCTGCATTTGGTTTCTCCAATGTAGAGTAGGCCACAGCTACTTTCAGTACAGCTCTTCACACCCCATGTCTTGCAAGGATTCCATCCCATTCTCCCAGTTCCTTTGCCTACATTGTATCTGTTCCAGTGATGTCACCTTCCAAAACAGCGCTGTTGATATGGCTTCCTTCTACAATAACAGACGTACATATATACACATACACAGAGAACAGAAACAGACCGTTCAGTCCAACCAGTTCATATTGAACATAATCCCAAACTAAACTAGTCCCACCTGCCTGCTCCTGACCAATATCCCTCCAAATCTTTCCTATTCATGTCCTTATCCAAATGTCTTTTAAATGTTGTAATTGTACCCACATCCACCACTTCCTCTGCAACTTCACTCCACACGCAAACTGTATTAAAAACAAAAATTTGCCCCTTCATGTATTTTTTTAAATCTCTCTCCTCTCAGCTTAAAAATGTGCCCCCAAGTCTTGAAATCTTCCATCCCAAGGGGATCGAGCCTGGGCCGGAGAGATGGCAGCAGATCAAGTGTGGGCCAGTTGGCGGCGAGACCAGGCCTTTCACATGGCACCGGCCTCCTGGGTGGCCTCGTGATTGGAGCAGTGCCTGCACCATTGTGGAGGTGGGTCTTGGGACTCTGAGATGTGGACTTTTCTTCTTGCTTACCTTTGGCTCTGTTAAATCCTTTTAATTCTGGTTTTTGTAACCAAGTGGGTGCCAGTGAATGGTGACTTTGTGCACTTTTTGCTGTACTTATGTATTCCGATACACAGTACATGTGACAAATAAATCTGATCTAATCTAATCTAATAGCAAAAAGACACCTACCATTAACCCTATCTACACCCCTTACAATTTTTTAAACCTCTATAAGGTCACTGTCCTACCTCCTATGGAAAAATGTTTCCACCCAGAGGGAGGTGGAATCTTGAATGCTCTGCCTGGGAGGGTAGTTGAGGTGGGAAACCTCACAACCTTTAAAAGGTACTTGGGTGAGGACTTGAAATGTCATAACATTCAATATATGGGCCAAGTGCTAGAAAGTGGGACTAAGGTAGATTTTGTGTAGCTTTGTTGTACCTCCAGATTGATGGGCCAAAGGGCCTCTTCTGAAATGTATGCTTCTGCATGACTTTTGTTCAACAAACACTTAAAAATGCCTGTAAGATTCTATGGTTCTGCTCTTTGTGGGAGCTAGACGTGTGGCAAAACAGCTGCCGTGTATCCCACATTCCAAGAACGGCTACACTTTAAAGTGACTAATCTAGCTGGGAGTGCTTTGAGATGTCCCAAACTTGGGAAAGGTGTTATACAAATCTAATCCTTTATTCTTTCCTAAAAATCAGATGTGGTTGCAGCTTATACACAATGGAAACGGATAATCCAGTGAATTGTGAATAGGTGATGACCCAATTAGTCTCCTGTGCCCCATCTGATTCCCCTGTTAAACTCATTTGAGTTGATGGACCAGCATTTCAAATGTGTGTTACATTCTTCCTAGTTTCTCTATGTTGCACTAGGACACAGGTGAATACCTCAGTGGGAACCTCCTTGGGGGGTTCCCCAGTGAATGAATTGCACCTCCCAAACACTTTGATTTTTAGACCAATGATAAAATTCATATTCATCATCAATCCCTGATACTGGAGGCACATTAGCTCTAAACAACTGGCGAAATGTCATTTGAGAATTACACATTTGTTAGCTGCCAAGAGTGATTTGCCCTGTTCAAAAGCTTCCAACACAAATGCACTTGGATATTTTCAATCACCACGAGCCGCAGTGTGATGGAAGCTGAAAGTTGAGAAGTGAATGGGTCTGAAAACACTGTGCCACTGGGCAATGAAAATGGATTTTGTGATGATCTAAGTCTAACTTCATTTGCCTAGAAACATTTCTCAAGCTTTATTTGATTTAAAGGCTGGGAGATCTGTTATTTTGTGACAAGCACACTGGAGCTTGAGCAAAAGGCTCAGAGATTCTGGGACCTGCTGTGAGCATTAATTTTGTCAGACCTCCACTGCTTAATGCTTACACAGCAACGCATGTGGCATTTGCTTGCATTGCCACCTCATGGTATCTACCAGACCTGCAGTGCAGGGAAAGGATTTCATAGAATCCCTATAATGCAGAAGCAGACTGTTTGGCCCATTGAGCCCACACCAACCCTCTGAAGAGCATCTGTCCAGGTGCACCCCCTATCCTATAACCCTGCATTTTCCTAGGCTACCCACCTAGCCTGCACATCTCCAGACACTATGAGCAATCCACCTAACCTGCACCTGCACATCTTTGGGCTGTGGGGGGAAACCCATGCTGACACAAGGGGCAACATGCAAACTCCACACAGACATTTGCCTAAGGCTGGAATTGAACCCAGGTCCTTAGTTATGTCAGGCAGCAGTGCTAACCATTGAGCTACCATGTTGTCAGGCTGCTTGGAGAATTCATTGCCACCAATCCTCTTTTGACTGTATCATGCCTAAGGCCTAACCAATGTTCAGTGGTACAGGATAGAACCCTGGCAATGTAAATTTTACAGAAAATTTTCTTAGTTAACAGACTGTTTAGTTGCATTTAAAAACAGACGGTGCTGTAGCAAGTCAAAAGATCTGAAAGTATCTGTGAGAGAGAAACAATGTTAGCATTTTGAGTCCGATATGACTCCCCTTCAGAGTGAAGCATCCGCTGGACTTTGTGTTTATTTGAATGGGTAATTACATGATAGCATAAGAGCATAAAACATAGCAGCAGGCCATTCAGCCCATTGAATCAGCTCCATCATTGAATAAAATCATTGTTAATCTGATAATCCTGAATTCCACTTTTCTGCCTTTCCCCCATAGCCCTCAATTCCCTTACTGGTTGAAAATCAGCCAAACTCAGCCTTGAATATACTTAACAACCCAACCTCGACAGCCCTATGTGGGAAAAGGTTCCACAGATTCATTACCCTCTGAGAGAGGAGATTCCTCCTCATCTCTGTCATAAATGTGTAATCCCCTATTCTGAGATTATACCCTCTTATTCCAAGGTGTCCCATAAGGGAAAACAATCTTTCTGCATCAACCCAGTCAAGTCCTTTAAGAATCTGGCATGTTTCAATAAGGTCAGGTCCCATTCTTCTAAATTCCAGTGAGTATAGGCCCAACCCACTTAAGCTGTCCTCACGAGACAACCCCTGCATACCTGGTATCAGTCTAGTGAGCCTTCTCTGGACAGTTTCCAATGCTAGTGTGTATTGCCCTTTAGCTCAGTTGGCTGGATGGCTGGTTTGCAATGCAGAGTGACACCAACAGTGTGGGTTCAATTGTTGTACCATGAGGTTGCCATGAAGGATCCACCTTCTCAACTTCACCCCTTGCCTGAGATGCAGACCCTCAGATTAAAGCATCCCCAGTTGCCTCTCTCTCTGATTAATGACTGGGTCTGTGGTGACTTTACCTTAGATAAGGGGCACAAAACAATATTCCAGCTGTGGTCTGACTAGTGTTTTTCTGAGCTTTAGGAAAACCTGCCTGCTTTTATCGTCTATTCCATTTGAAATAAAGCCAAAAAGGTATTGTTTACATTACTAGTCAGGCACAACGACAATGGACTCTCAGAAACTGTAGAGATTACATCAGTTCACCATGAAGATTAGACTAGAAATCCATTGGTTCCAACCAATGACTGGGTGTGACAACATCAGATTCGAATGAGGTAAAGAAGGTTCAATGTTAAGTTCTTCAGAAACATTAACAATTGGTAAAAGCACCTCATCTTATATATCGTCAAGACTGCCGTGCCTCATGCGGGCAATGAGAATTCAGGGGCTGTTCCTCAATTGAGGTCATTGAGTACATTTAAGACTGAGATAGATAGGTTCTTGATTATCAAGGGAATCAAAGGTTATAGGGAGAAAGCAGAAGAATGGAAGAATAAGTCGAGGAACTTATCAGTCATGATTGAACGGTGGAGCAGACTCAATGGGCTGAACGGCCTAATTTCTGCTCCTATGTCTTATGGTCAAAATTGAAAATTTCACATCTTCCGTTTGGACAATCCAGCGTGTCTCACTGGGATAGTGCCTGGGACAGTTAAACCAACTTCTCACCCTTGCTAGGGTAGAACTGATGATAGAGTCATTCCTCTCTGCTGTGTGTGGGATACAAGAGCACAGAATCACAAACAGCATTGAAACTGGAGCCAGGCTGCACAGGAGCAAAATCAGGAAGCAGTTTTTCAACCACACACAGGGTCATGGAAATCCAGACTCCATCCTTCCCAAAATGCTGTAGGGGTTGAGGTTGAATTGGAATTTTCAGTTAGCCTGAGGTTGATAGATTGTAAAGGTATCAAGAGATGTGACATGAAGATGGTTTAATGATGTGGCATGAGCTCCACACATTCTGATGATATCACATGCAATCTAAGCCTGGGGCTAGTGGAGTTCTACATTAGCCTTCACAGGGAATCGATGTATTTTGCACGTCACCCAAAGACTTCCTTATCATTGAGCCATACAGGCCCACAGAGCAGGGAAAGGCCCGTTGGCCCATCAAGTCTGTGCTGGTCAAAAACACAACCTAATTATTCTAATCTCATTTTCCAGCACTTGGCCCATAGCCATGTATGCCATGGCATTGCAAGTGCACATCTGAATATGATTTAAATGTTATAAGAGTTCATTATCTTTACACACAATGAGTTCCAGATTCCTACCAGCCTCTGAGTTAAAAGATTATTCCTCACATCTCTTCTGAACTTACTGCCCTTATCTTAAATCTATGCCCCCCAACTTCCGCCCTGTCATTGATACCTCCATCAAGGGAAAAAAGTTTTTTCCCGTTTACCCTGTCTATGCCCCTGACAATTTTCTACATCTCAATCATGTCCCCCCTCAGCCTCCTCTGCTCCAAGGAAAACAACCCCAGTCTATCCAAGCTCTCTTTGCAACTGAAACACTTCAGCCCAGGCAACATCCTGCTAAATCTCCTCTGCCCCCTCTTCAGTGCCTCATCACTGTTTCCAACTCACTGTGTAACCTATATTTATTACAATGATATCCCATTAGCTTAATGACTGGACACATTTTCACTCAGCAGCAGCTGGTTTGTGTAGGTGGTCCATCGCCAGTCAACCCTAACCCTGTCTGTGTCCCAAAACCCACAGGATTTCCCAGCCACTGGGATAGAACATAAGAACCAGGAGTAGGCCATCTGGCCCATCGAGCCTGCTCCGCCATTCAATAAGATCATGGCTGATCTTTTCACGGACTCAGCTCCACTTATCCACCCTCACTGCGTAACACTTAATTCTTTTACTGTTCAAAAATCTTTTCCATCTTTGCCTCAGAAACATTCAATGAGGAAGCCTCAACTGCTTCACTGAGCAGGGAATTCCACAGATTCACAACCCTTTGGGTGAGGAAGTTCCTCCTCAACTCAGTCCTAAATCTGCTCCCCCTCATTTTGAGGCTATGCCCCCTCATTCTAGTTTCATCACCAGTGGAAACATCCTCCCTGCTTCTATCTTACCTATTCCCTTCATAATTTTATATGTTTCTATAAGATCCCCCCCTCATTCTTCCAAATTCCAATGAATATAATCCCAATCAACTCAGTCTCTCCTCATGAGCCAACCCTCTCAATGCCAGAATCAACCTAGTGACCCACCTCTGCATCCCCTCCAGTGCCAGTACATCCTTTCTCAAGTGAGGAGACCAAAACTGTACACAGTACTCCGGGTGTGGCCTCACCTGAATCCTTTACAGCTGCAGCATAACTACCCGCTTTCTAAAGCCCATCCCTCAAGCAATGAAGGACAATATTCCATTCGCTGCCTTAATTACCTGCTTCATCTGTGAATCAACCTGCTGCGATTCTTTTCTCTTTCCATTCATTTGCCGGATGCAGGCGTCACTGTCTGGGCCCAGTATTTATTGCGTGTCCTTTGTTGCCCCTTGAGAAGGTGGGGGTGAGCTGCCTTCTTGAACCGCTGCAGTCGTCCTGCTGTAGGCTGACCCACAATGCCCTTAGGGAGGGAATTCCAGGATTTTGACCCAGCGACAATGAAGTAACAGCAATATATTTCCAAGTCGGGATGGTGAGGCTGGGGTGGGGAGCTTGGAGGTGGTGGTGTTCCCATTTGTCTGCTGCCCTTGTCCTTCTAGATGGAAGTTTGGAAGGTGCTGCCTCAGGATCTTTGCTCTTTAGATTCATGTACAAGGACACTCAGGTCCCTCTGCACAGCAGCATGCTGCAATTTTTTACTGTTCAAATAATCGTACTTTTTACTGTTATTATCACCAAAATGGATGACTTCACATTTATCAACATTGTATTCCATCTGCCAGACCTTTCCATACTCACTTAAACTATCTCTACCCCTCTGCAAACTTTCAGAGTCCTCTGCACACATTGCTCTACCACTCATCTTCGCGTCATCATCAAACTTTGACACACTGCACATGGTCCCCAACTCTAAATCATCTACATAAATTGTAAACAATTGCAGTCCCAACACAGATCTCTGGGGCATTGATTGCCGACCAGAAAAGCACTCATTTATCCCTGCTCTTTGCCTCCTGTTAGTTAACCAATTCTCTATCCATGCTAATACATTGTCTGTAACGTCATGCACATTTTATCTTATGCAGCAGCCTTTTATATGGCACCTTGTTGAATGCCTTTTGGAAATCTAGATACGCCACATCTACTGGGTCCCCATTGTCCACTGCGCTCATAATGTCTTCATAGAATTCCAGTAAATTAGTTAAACATGGCCTGCTCTTCATGAACCCAGGTTGTGTCTGCCCAATGGGACAATTTCTATCAAGATATTTCGCTATTTCTTCCTTGATGATAGATTCAAGCATTTTCCCCACTACAGAAGTTAAGCTAACTGGCCTATAATTCCCCATCTTCCGTTTACCTCCTTTTTTAAGCAGTGGCATCACATTTGCTGTTTTCCAATCTGCTGGAACTGTCCCAGAGTCCAGCGAATATTGGAAAATTACCACGAGCGCATTTGCTATTCCTCCCGCCATCTCTTTTAGCGCCTTGGGATGCATTCTGTCAGGACCAGGAGACTTGTCTACATTTAGCTCTGTTAGCTTGACCAACACTATCTCTTTCGTGATAGTAGTCGGAGCAGGAAGCATTCTGCTGGGACTACATTTCCTCTGACGGACACCACAGGGAATTCCAAGGCGCCTTTACTCTGCCAAAACCATTCATTGCCGAACAGTCAAAAAGTGGATGATAATTACTTGACTTCTCTGAAGGAACAATAGGGAAATCAAGCATGTGAACTTCAGTCGTTTGGATAAGCGTGGATTTAGCCTCCTTACAGAATCCAATACAGCTTGATTCCATTCGCATTCAAAGACTTAGATAGAGATAAGCTGCACAGACGATTGATATGTTTCTGAAGGACAGTGAGTGCTATTGATTGCCCTAAGTTTCCAATTCTGTGGAACATTTCTTTGAGTGGCTGAGCCAGAATTACTAATGCTGTTTTCTGGTCAAGCTCTTAGCAGGTCCAGCAATGCAGAACCTTCACGCATAAAGAAGTTAATAGCCTCCTTTAATTCAATGAAATCTATAAAAGGGAGCTGGAAAGTGAGGCTATAAGGAATATGTTCTGATGCCTTAATTTAAATATTTAATTAAATAGTATTCCTTTTATAATTAATGTATTAGCATGTTTAGTTCATCAACAGAAATGCAATTCCTGAGCTTTCAATCTATGTCTGTTGCCAAAGAGGAGACTGGGAACAAAAAAATCAGTGAAGTTCAGCTCCCGGAGAGAGTTGGCACTGAAATAATTGTTTTTGTCAGATTCGCAGAGTAAAGAAGCAGGGAAACAATCAGAACATCTTTTAAATGAGAGTTTTCAGGGTCATTTAAATAATGTCAAGTGGACACACGGGGCTGATGATTCAGCCTTGTTACTTTTTATATCCACCAACTCAGGCAGAAATAATCTTTTAGCTCCCAAACCCATTAAACTCCTCATTAGGTGTCAATTTGTTGTCAGCGGGTAGCACAGTCATCTCTGAGTCAGGACTATTGTGGGTTCAAGTCCTACTTAAAAAAACCTGAGCACACAGGCCTGTTTGATGACTCCAGCACGAGAGCGATGGCTTCCAGGTGAGGTGTTGAACTGAGGTCCAGTTTACCCTCGCTTTTCCAGAAGTATCCAAAATTTTACACTGGCAAGGCCCAACCCACTGTATTGCCCAACCCAACTTGTCCCTTGAACTGGGCGGCTTGGCCAGGGATATTTTAAAGGGCAGTTTCGAGTCACCCACATTGTGATGGGTCTGGAGTTACATGTAGGCCAGACTAAGTAAGGACAGCAGATTTCCTTCCCTAAAAGACATCAGTGACCCGGATTGGCTTTGCCGATGATGGTTGTCATGGTGACCATCACTGAGATGAGCTTCCAGCGTTGTTTTTATTCGTTCATGGGGTGTGGATCATGTCATCATTTATTGCTCATCTCTCACGGCCCTGGAAAAGGCCAATGGCCAACTTGAACCTCAGGAGACTTTAGGGTGGAAGCAATACCCTCAGTGCAGTTAGGCAAGGAGTTCCAGGGCTTTGGCCCAGCGACACCGGGTCAGTTTCTGCAATGCACCTTGTAAATGGTACACACTGCTGCTACTGAGCTTTGGTGACAGACGGAGTGGATGGGATGACAATGAAGCGGGCTGCTTTGTCCTGGATGCTACATTCCCTCTGCTGCTGCTTCGCGGACCCCTGAGTTCTGGGACTGGAGGTCAATGCGTACTTACAGTGACAGGTGTTCACAGACCCTCTGAGTGTTTGGCTCACAGGGAACATTGCCTGGATGGTGTCAGGCTGCCCTCACCCAGGCAGCTGGGGGGAGTATTCCATCGCACTCTGATTTTGTGCTTTGTAGAAGGTGGATGTGGCTTTGCGGCATCAGGCACAAGATGAATTACTTTTTGCAGGATTGAATTCCTAGTCTCAGGATTTATTAATTGAATTTAAACTCCACCAGCTGCTGTGGTTGGAGATTTGAGTCCATCTTGCCCAGAAAGTTAACCTGAGTTTCTGCCTTACTCGACCAGTGACAATAACGCTGCGCCACTACCTATCTGGGCAGCTTCATAACATAGTTCCTTTTTATATTCAATAACATAAAGTGAAATTTAAAAGAGAAATTGAGATGATAAGCACCGAGCGCAGATATTTTTTTCAATAAGCTTTATTTAGTGTTTATTATTAGATGACCTGTCACTTGTGGGACTGTAATTGAGTGTAGATTTGATTAATGAGAAGCATACTTCTGCCAGCAGGAGGATCCTATGTTAAATGAGTTTGTTCAGGAACACAGTCTTTAGTTGGCATCGGCCCTTAATACAGAACAGCGTGTGGCTCCAAAATGCAATCTGTGATACAGCTGCATTTAGCTAGCTTCCTGTTACGTCAGATTATGAAACCAATCAGTTCAAGACAGGTTAAATAGTAAATAGAGGAATTCCACCTCTACATATTCTTTTGAGTGCGTTTGGAGTGGATGTACCAAACCTTTCTGGTCTCACTGTTTCATTCACCATAACAAGTTTTAAATTTAACCAGCATGGTGATGAGGTCAATTTTTAGGTTTTAGACCGTATCTAATTCAGTATTAATCACAATTCAATTAGGTATCCTTCAATGAGGTTCTTTTGTTACAAATGAACATTACTCAAATGAACAAGTGAAGAATATTGACCAAAAAATGTTTAGACTGGTTGAAGCTAGATATGAGTTATATTCCAACATCCAAAACTTAACACGAGGCAAATATGAGAACCAGACAAACAATGGTCAAACACTTACAGAATTAACAAATAGCTGAAGCGATCAAACAGATATGATAGATTTCTCAGCAATGACCCACACCGCACCCCCCCCCCACCAAGGGTCACCACATCTCAATAAATATTCACAAGGGATCACACTGCTTCACTTTCAATGACATACCTCGAAACTCCATCAAAAGCCATTCCAACATGAACTGTCTGAGTGACTGTTCACATTCTGCTCTCACCTTCCTTTGCTCTACTACACACGTCTGGGTTCTGATAAGTACGTTCCAGCACTTACGCACAGACACAACTTCAGCTTTTCACAAACTTCACCAAACCAGTGCTGCCCTCGGTTTGTTTCCTGATCTCTGATCTGGCTCAATTACACAAAACAAATATTTCTATCTGCAGTACTGAGTTTTTAATTGTGCACCAATTTCTTTGAGCCCTTCACAGCTCCTGGGATTTCCCTGAGTCCTTGCCATACAGAGCTATTTATCTGCTCAGGAGTTCCTTGACCCCCAACTACACGTAATCTGTGTAGTTCATCTGGTTTTTACAATACAGCTATCAGCAGCCCAGGCTGCCATGACATTGTTTGTTTCTCCCTTCCCCACTATCACACATGTACTGTGTTCTAGCCTCATTGCCGATAAACTCATTTTCAGTGATCCTGGAACTGCTCTGAGTGATCAATTCAAACCTATTAACATTGTCAATTGAAAGCCAAGCCCCGCCATAAGTGCAGTGTTCAACTGTTCGGTGTTTGATTATGAGAGTGTGGTAAATAAAACTGTGATTGATTAAGCCTGGACGTGGACTCAGAGCTAAAGTAAACAGAAAGACCTAGAAGCTGAGCTGTAAGCATGAAAGTAGACATTCTATGATGGCAGAGATATTTTAAAGTCCTGTAAACAAATCTGGTACACACTGAGGAACCACTGTCATCGCTTCAGTGCTCTGAGACAAATCAAGAATTAAACATTTTTTTTTCATTTGCTAGATGAGGGCATCATTGGTTAGACCAGCATTTATTGCCCATCCCAAATTGCCCAGAGGGCAGTTACAAGTCAACTGTATTGCTGTGGGACTGGAGTCACATGTAGGCCAGACCTGGTAAGGATGGCAGTTTCGTCCCTAAAGGACATTAGTGAACCCGGTGGGTTTAAATATATAAAATAAACTGGCAAAACAGAACATTGAGCATGACAGATCTAATGAGCACTCTCAAAATGCCTATTTAATTTATTCTGAGACAATAGAATGTGTTCAACTACTCAAGTCTCTAATTTCGCCTGCTGAGTAAAATGAATTCCTCTATAAACTATTATTTTCTTTTTCTTTATTCTTCCATGGGATGTGCCTGTTGCTGCTACAACCAGTATTTATTGCCCTCGAATGGAACGGCTTGCTGGGCCATTTCAGAAATGACCACATTGCTGTGGGTCTGGAGTCACATGTAGGTCAGACCAGGCAATGATGGTGGATTTTCTTTCCTAAAGGACATTATGGAAGAACGTTTGATGAAATGTGACACAGTCACAATTATGATGATTGATTCCATAATCATTAATTGCCAAGGTGGGATTTGAACCCATTCTGTGCTTTAGTCTGAACCTCAGCACTACCAATCCAGTGAAATTACAACTGCTCCATCATCTACAAAGAGGTCTATTTATAAACCCTTCCATAGGGGCAATAGGGTCTAGCTAATTTAGGCCCAGCATAATTTATTGTACATCAACTTCAATCCCCTCAGCCTCCTTTATCCCAGAGAAAATAACCCCGAACGCATCCTATCTTTCACGGTGACTAAAGCTCTCCAGTCCAGGTAACACTCTGTTCTGTGTCCTTTCTAGTGCAATCGCAACTCTCCTATACTGCAGTGTTCAGAACTGTGTCCTCACTGCCGTTTTATACAATTCCAGAAAAACTACACAGCTCTTGAGTTCTTGGCTTGACCTAAGAAAGGCATGGTATGCCTGACCTAAAAGATACCGTTTGTGTTGCAAAATCCATGCAGTAGCAGCCAAGAAATGAAGAAAAGCTTAAAGCACCTTGTTAAAGGAATCGTAGAGGAAGTTATTAAAACTATAAATTCGAATGATGTGTGCATTGAATTTCCCTCAACATAGCAATAATGACTGCAAGGTAATAGAGAACTGTACTCTTCTCTCTTAGCTGCTGCCCTGCTGCTAACTATATTATGCAGACCTTAGTTAAATGTAAACTCTGTAGGATGCAATAGCTCTACATCGACAGCCCTGTCTTGGCAAATAGTTTGGAGGAAATAATAAGCGCAAAGTGGACCTCAAAGGCAAACAAAGAACAGCCCACAAGAACATAAATGGCTGAATTGGGAAAACACACATATAATTTATTAAGATATTCAATTGCAAGAATTATTTTTGCAAATACATTTTTATGAGTACTGTGTGCCTTGCTATAGGAAGGATATTATTAAACTGGAGAGGGTTCAGAAAAGATTTACCAGGATGTTGCTGGGTTTGGAGGGTATGAGTTACAAAAAAACAGACTGGAAAGGCTGGGACTCTTTTCACTGCGGCGTTAAGAGGTTGAGGGGCGACCTTATAGACATTTATAAAATCATGAAGGGCATAGATAATGTGACTGACAAGGGTCTTTTTCCTCGGATGGTGCAGTTCAAAACAAAGGGGCACGTTTTTAACATGAGAGGAGAAAGATCTAAAAAGGACATGGGGGCAACTTTTTTTACACAGAGAGTGGTCTGTGTGTGGAATGAACTTCTGGGGAAAGTGAAGGATGCAGGTACATTTACGACATTTAAAAGACGTTTAGATAAGTACATGCATGGGAAAGGTTGGAGGGATATGGGCCAAGTGCAAACAAATGGGACCAGTTTGGTTTGGGAGCATGGCTGAGATGGACTGGTTGGACCGAAGGGTCTGCTTCTATGCTGTACGATTCTATGACTCTAGAAGACTCTCCAAAGTGAATCTCAAGTCCTTTGTGAATCTTACAGCAAGTCACTCACCCCCAAAGCCTGTCCACCAGCCACAGGGCACAAGTCAGGAATGTGATGGAATACTCCCCACTTGCCTGGATGGGTGCAGCTCCAACAACACTCAAGAAGCTTGACACCATCTAGGACAAAGCAGCCGCTGGATTGGCATCACATCTACAATCATCCCACTCCATCCTCCAATGTCATTCAAAAGCAGCAGTAGATTGACAAGATAACAAGCGTAACAGCACGTCAAGCAGCATCATAGGAGCAGGAAAACTTGACGTTTCGGGCCTACTGCTTGACCTGCTGTGTTCATCCAGCCCCATGCTTGTTATCTCGGATTCTCCAGCATCTGCAGTGCCTTTTATCTCTGAGTAGATTGACAAGGTCTACTGTAGAAATTCACCAAGGCCCCATATATAGCATCTTCCAAACACATAACCACTTATATCTGGAAGAACATGGGCAGTAGATACATGGGAACACCAACTCCTCTCAGTTCCCCTCTAAGCCATCTAGCCAATCTTCCTGACTTGGAAATATATTGCCATTCCTTCAGTGTCACTGGATCGAAGTCCTGAAACTCACTCCCAGATGGAAGCTCAACACCACCTTCTGAAGGAATGGGCAATAAATGTTGGCCCAGCCAGTAACATTCGTGTTCCCTGAATGAATTAAAAAGAAGATTGTGTCTTGCTCTGTGCAAAATCCAGAGTAGTGTCGTGACGCCTGGATAGATTTCTGTTTGGCGAGGGTATATAAAGATAGACACCCAATGCAGGTAAAAGGACTTTAACTACATGTCAGCCATGTTCAAACTAAATGGCAGAACATGCTTCTGGGGGTGAGTCAACTGTTCCTGTGATTATTCTTCAGTGTCATGGAAATATATCCCATACTTCCAGATGACCTCCTCACCTCAGTGAATGGGTGAATCAGTCTATAAGCTCGAGGGCTCCACAATAAACCAACAGACAAACTTATTTAACATTAAGTGGATCATTGAACAATACCCAGTACAAACAGTACATGTCGAGGTTTGGAACCAGACTTTTTTCTCAGTTTACATGTCAGTTTTAGACTGGTTCATAGAGCCATAATAAGAAATACTACAGCCACTCCACCCATACACAGCTTCCCAACCAAACCACGACCTCAGGAGTAACACAGTGTGGAGCTGGAGGAACACAGCAGGCCAGGCAGCATCACAGGAGTAGGAAAGTCAGCCTTTCGGGTCAGGACCCTTCTTCAGAAAACTCAATCTCAGGAGACCCTCAATATCAAGAATGTCAATTGAAAGAAACATTTGTCTTAATCCCCTCTCTACAATTAGCACAATGTCCAAGCGGCAATTAAAAAAGAACAATTTGTGTTTATATATCACTGTTAGCAGAGTAAAACCATCCCAAAGTGTTGCCCGGGGCAATATCAAGTGAAAAGTAACAGCTAAAAAGCCGCAGAAGATTTGCATTTGTGTAGCACCTTCTACTAATGCAGGCAGCCGATGAGGCATTGTCAATCTTGCAATGTAGGAAATAGTGGCAGCCAACTTGTGCAGAGCAAAATCTCACAAATAACCCCCACTGTGATGTAGCCATGACAGTACAACTGTTTTGGTCATAAGGACTAAATATTAGCCAGACCACTGGAGAAAGCTATATGGGTCCTCTTCAGGACAGCGCTACAGGATCACATGCAGTTAAAGATAGCACCTCCCACACTAAGTACCAGAGCATTGGGAGTGTCTACTTTGGTATTTTGTGCCCTGAGTGTACCTTGAGCCACCAACCTGTTTCAGTAAAGGACATCATAGGCATGCTAGCAACTGAGACTCGGCTAACACACGATCAAGACAGGTAACCAACAGATCAGCGTGAGTAACTCCGCATTAGACAGGATCTAGCAGAATGAACTAACTATCATTATGTAGGAATCAAGCCTGAGGAACATGTCACTGGTTTACTCATCCCTAACTTATTTTTCAGAAGATTTCAGAATCAGCAATTAAATGCTGCCTCTCAGCTCCAGCGACCTGAGTTCAGTTCCTGCCTTGGGCGACCGTCTGCGTGGAGTTTGCACATCTTCCTGTGTCTGCACAGGTTTCCTCCAGGTGCTCAGATTTCCTCCCACAGTCCAAAGGTGTGCAGATTAGGACGGATTGGCCATGCTAAATTGCCCAGAGTGTCCAGGGATGTGTAGGTTAGGTCGGTTAGCCATGGGAAATGCAGGGTTACAGGGATAAAGTAGAGGGGGTGCGTCTGGATGGGATACTCTTCAGAGGATAGGTGTGGACTCGATGGGCTGAATGGTCTGCTTCCCCATTGTAGGGTTTCTATGAATCTAATAGATTATCTCTGTGTGAGCACTAACCATCAAGAAAGTACCTACAACGCTCTGAGGAAGGGTCACTGGACCTGAAATGTTAACTCTGATTTCTCTCCACAGATGCTGCCAGACTGCGAAGCCTTTCTAGCAATTTCTATTTTTGTATCTACATTGTTCACTCCGCATAACCTTAACACTTGTGCCTACTCTCTGAAGGATTTGACTGTCACAATCACTGCATGGGTTCAAGATCGCGGATCCCTGGTAGCTGCTCCAGAGCATGTAAGAAGTCAATAAGAGCTAGTCCTTCCTACTGACTGAAATTGTATTTAAAAAGAGGAAAGTTCTGATCTAGGTTTCAGGAAACACAAAATAAAACTTCCTGCAGTTGAACTGGGACAAAACACACTTTTATCCTCATTCTGGACTTTTAAACTCTGTCTTCCTATGTTAATTTTTTTTGCTATTTCATTTCTGTGACAACACTTAAAATATCTGTACCTAGGTACCCTGTACCTAAGAGGGAACCGAGAGGCAATTTTATAAACTTTTCACTGCACTCATTCGAGTGCACACGACAATAAAGGCCATTCGAAATGATAAACAAAATAACTCAGAAATTAAGTGGCAACAGGACCAAACAAACTGAAGTTGAGGGTCCCTCAGCTGACTATAAACTATGATGATAATATTAGAGTAGTGTTTAAGAGCCTTTTTTAAACAAAAAATTCATTTATTCACAGGATGTAGATATCACTGGCAAGACCAGCATCTGGTTCCCCATCCTTAAATTAAGAACCAATCATATTATCATAAATTCACAATTCAGCCTGATGGAGTGACAATGGCACTAAAAAGCCAGATTGATAGGTAGGAAATCAACAATGGTGTCATGGGGCAGAATTTTGCAAAGGAGCTGGCAGAGGGAAGTCCCATCCACCAGTCGGTGAAACCCCATGCTGTCCCTTGTTGGAGGAAGGTCCATCAAACACACAAGACGGTCAGGCAATGCTGGTGCCACCTGTGGGCCTTCCCATTCATACCCCACACTCCTCCACCCCGACCGAGGAGGGGGTGGGGAAGGAGTGGGGTGCAATGTCTCATCTACTGAAAGCTGCCAGCCAATCATGGGCCAGAAGCTCTTGCGTTCAGCGGCGCCACTGGGAGGTGATGGCCCCTGTAGGAATGACAGACACCCACTGAAGTCCTGTGACAGTGGACTGGACGAAGACTGGGTTTATGATGGTGGGCAAGGGGGGTGAGAGCTGAAGCGTTCGCTGGGTGCAGGGGGACATTGGAAATGAGGGGGCATGGGATAGATACCAGCTTGGTCCCTCAAACAGATTCTGGGTACAAGCATTCTGTGCCGTTCTCTATGTTCTTTTCAGATACTGAGTCCTCCCAGAGCTAACGTTGCCCACCCAGTTTCCACTGCCATGCTCATTGCCTGGTGACAGACCTGCCTGCAACAAAGTTGACCTTAGGGAAAGTTGTGGTGTGATGGTAATGTCGCTGAACTGTGAGCCCCAACACCAATGTTCTGGGTTCAGATCTCACCATCATCGAATTCAAATAAAAATCTGCCCAAGGGCACCCATGTAAACCATTGTTGTCTAACAACCCATCCAACTCACTAAGGAATAAAAACATTACTGGTCTGGCCTGTACGTGACTCCAGGCTCACAATGATGTGGGTGACTCTGAAATGCCCTCTGGGCAATTGAGCATAAACAGTGACATCCATATCCTGTGATCGAATCAGAAAAGGTCAACTTGATGAAGTGATCAATAAGCGTCTTATTTGGCTGTGGGATAGGATGCTTCAACCATGACTAGTGTCAGGTATATCACCTCCCGGCCTGATTGAAGGTCCCTTTCTTCCACCAGAAACAGCAGAAGCCTCTGCCTTTGGCCGCCACAGCAGAGACTGGAGTTACATTTCCAAAATTATTGATTAAAATTTAAACTCTACCAACTGCCATGCTGAGATTCGAACTGCAGTCTCCAGAGCATTAATCTGGGCAGCTGGATTACTGGCCCAGTGACATGGCCATTGTATACTCATCTGTCAGAAAACTGAGGAGAGTCAAGCTACAGAAAATTATCAGCAAGTATTTATTACAGTGTTTGACAGGAAGACAGTTTTGGAGGGTAAGCCTCCAAAAAAAAATTCAAATAGGAAAGGAAATCTAATTATAGAAACAATATCGAATTTGAAGTAAAGATTAAAACGGGACTTTGAAACTAAAGTTCAGACTTTCAACAGGGCCCATGAGGAGTCAAGGTTGTTATTATAGAACAGGCTTAATTGACTCAGCTGCTCATCAACCATCTCACTCCCAATCCCTGGGAACGGAGCTTCACATTGGGAAAATTTCCTTTCAGAACTCTCAGGAATCTGATTCCCCGACGGAGAAATGTTGCTTTCAACTGGGCTTGAAGGCAAGAAGAAAAGGGAGAAAAAACAGATGGAACAAAGGCTTTGGAAAGATTTTTCTATTTCTGAAGTTCAGCCTTGTTAAGTGTGTTCAATTTATTGATCAATCACGAGAACACACGGGCTGTTGCAGACACTTTCGGCCCTGCTATCTCTACTTGAGTCCTTCCAGTTTTCAATAGCTTCACCGCATTAAATAGGGCTGGAAAAGCTGGTTGATTTTAAAACTCAGTAACTGGGTGAGAGTGGGGCAAACTGCAAAGAAAATATTGATCAATGGCAACTCGGCCCCAGAGAGTCGTTAGCATGCAGAGCTCATTACCATGTGGAATGAGATGAATAGACTAGATGCGTTTAACAGGGAAGTCGGATAAATATATAAGAGAGGAAGATTACAGGAATCTTGTTGGGAAGAGAGACATGTTACTGAAGCTCTTCATCTTGGACACATCAGGACACCGATACAGGAATACCAATTTCATACAACATATAACAAGGTAAAGAGTGCTGATTGGTTCGCAAGTCAGCACTGATTTTGTTCCCACAGTTCCCCCATTGCTTTCTCCATGGCCAATCAGCGGCCACTTGCCAACCAATTAGCATCCTTGTCTCCTATAGTAAAATTGTTGTGATGGTTTGAAATTTGGCATTCCTGTGTTGGTCCTGATGAGTAAAAAAATCCAGCAACATCTTCCTCCGGCAACAACATTCATGTTCCATACCACCAACTGGAGGATGATTTGACTGGAGAGAAATGAAGTAAGCTGAGGCAAGAAAGGAGGCTCATGTGAATGGTAAAGACCAGAATTGACAAATAGGGCTGAATGGCCTGCAACGCTGTCATAATTCTGTATAAATCAACACAGATCAGCCATCACCTCCAGGATCTTGCTACTCCATAAGTCTTCAAACAATACCATAGAATGCACTCATCAAAGTCAACAACAACTCAGAGTTGAAATAATGTACAAATGCGTAGGAGTGGGGGGTGTCATGTTGCAGCTGTACAGGACATTGGTCAGGCCACTTTTGGAATTGTGCATTTAATTCTGGTCTCCCTGCTATAGGAAAGATGTCATGAAGCTTGAAAGGGTTCAGAAAAGATTTACAAGGACATTGCCAGGGTTGGAGTGTTTCAGCTGTAGGGAGAGGCTAAATAGGCTGGGGCTGTACTCCCTGGACTGTTGAAGGCTGAGGGGTGACCTTATAGAAGTGTATAAAATCATGAAGGGCACAGATAGAGTGAATATTTAAGGTCTTTTCCTCCAGGGTAGGGGAGTCCAAAAACTAAAGGATGTAGGTTAAAGGTGAGAGGGGAAGGATTGAAAAGGGACCCACAGAGCAACATTTTCATGCAGAAGGTGGTGCCTGTATGGAATGAGCTGCCAGAGGAAGCGGTGGAGGTTGGTACAATTACAATATCTGAAAGACATTTGGATGGGTATGTGAATAGGAAGGGTTTAGAGCGATATGGGCCAAATGCTGGCAAATGGGACTAGATTACTTTAGGATATTTAGCTGACATGGCTGAGTTGGACTGAAGGGTCTGTTTCTGTGCTGTATATCTCTATGACTCTATGACACTGAGTCAGGAACAAATTCAGAACCGATTTATACTAGGCAGCATCCAAACCAGTAAAGAAAATAGGTCTTGCATTTATACAGTACCTTCCATGACCTCAGGAATACACAAGGCAATAACGTAGGTAGGTGTGGTGAAGAAGGCGTTTATTGGTCAGTGCATTGAGTATAGGAGTTAGGAGGTCATGTTGTGGCTGTACAGGACATTGGTTAGGCCACTATTGGAATAATGCGTTCAAGTCTGGTCTCCCTGCTGTAGGAAAGATGTTGTGAAACCGGAAAGGGTTCAGAAAGATTTACAAGGATGTTGCCAGGATTGACTGGGGCTATTTTCCCTGGCATGCCAGAGGCTGAGGTGTGACCTTATAGAGGTTTATAAAATCATGAGGGGCATGGATAAGGTTAAATAGACAAGGTTGTTTCCAAGGGATATGGCCAAATGCTGTCAAAATGGGACTAGATTATTTAGAATATCTGGTTGGCCATGATGCGTTGGACCGAAGGGTCTGTTTCCATGCTGTACATCTCTATGGTTCCAAGTACTATTGAGGTGCATTCACTGTTCTGCTGCAGGGAAGACAGGAGTCAATTTGCATATAACAAACTCCTATAAACAGAAATGTAATAATGACCACATAACCTGCTTTCTTCTTTATTTGTTCTCAGGATGTGGACATTGCCGACTAGGACCAGTATTTATTGTCCACCTGTAATTGCCCTGGATCAGGGGGTGGTGAGATTCCTTCTGTAGTCCATGTGGTGCTGTTAGGAAAGGAGTCCCAGAAATCCAGTGACAGTGGAAGAATTGAGATTAATGAATCAGAAATTCCCTGCCCTTCTTTGTGTAGTGCTGTGGGATATTTTCTATCTTCCAGAGAGAGGAAATGTGAATGTGGCCTGTTTGACATCGGTCGGTGTCTGAATAATAACATCTGTGACAGTGCAGGAGTCCTTCAGTGCCGCATAAAGGTTCCAGTCTAACCTGCAGACATGACATGATCTGTGCCTGAACTCAATCTATCTGCCCTGTATTAGACACCAGACTCTGATTGGCCACTATGTTGTCATGGAGAAGGAAACAGGGAACTGTATGAATAAAAACAGAGTGGACTGGCCAAACAATCTCAGCTTTGAAATTTTTTGGAAATGAGTTTGTTTGGGTGATACCGCTGGACATCGAGGTGTGAAACCTCAAGGAACATGCCAAAATGGAATTGGTACTCGTTACGTATGTAGTTGGGGGGTGCTGCCTCTTTAAGAGAACTGGTCAGGTGACTGGAAGGGCAGAGCTTGGGTGGAGTCTAGAAAGGGCTGTAGAGGTGTGAGCATTGTCAATAAAGTGTTCCTGTTGAGATTTACCATTTGTCTACCTGGTTTATAATTCTGATTCAAAAAGAAGCACCAATGTACCAGCAACTCGAGACACTAAGCTCTGTAATCCCTTACACAAACATCTCCATTTTTCTGCCTCCCTAAAAGATTCATCTGAGAAACCCAAATCTCTTAAAATCCACTCCTGTGGCTCAACAGCCATTTACTCCTCACGCCTCCTTAATTAGCTTGGCCATCTGTATCTATCCGTATATAAATAAGTGCAAGTCACATATTGGTCCCCATATGGGACTATTCCCCAACCACAAAAACAACATTCTTGATTTATCCAATATTTCCCCTTCCACATGGAAACCTCAGGAACTAGGTGGAGGAGTGATTAGTATCTATAGCACGGTGCTAATCTTGGCAAAGAGCAGCAGATCTCAGTGGGGCAGAGATACCAGGAGCTGTAACCACCTGGTCTACCTCTGTGCACATCGAAGTAATCCAATACACTGCTGGCAGAAATGCAAGAGCGGGTCAGAATCCTAAGAGCAAACCTCAGGGAATCCTGACAGGAAGAAAAATCATTTAAAGAATTGAAGGGAAATGGAGAAAATTTTGATCTGTTAAGTTGGTAGAAGGATGACCCTCATCTCTACACACAGTGCCCACTAGAGGATAGGATGAATGATGCACTGACTTGGGCCTTCTAGGTGGTGGACAGGCTTTAGGGGGGGGTTAGAAGGTGAGTGACTTGCTGTAAGATTCTCAAAGGACTTGTAGTCCACTTATGGCCATTGATGCTACACTATACCAATAAAATAATGCATTGAATATACGCCATGAAAATAGGCCATTCAGCCCGACAGCCCAACCACATACTCCACCTATTTTTGTCCAGCTGTTCCATTCCATTCTCCTTTGTGTGGTTATCCAGCTCCCCCTTAAATCTTTGGTATTCACCTCAACCCTTCCCAGTGGGATGAAGTTCCATTTCCATCCCAGCCTCTGGGTAAAGGCTTTGGGGAGTGAGGAGTTACTCGCTGCTGGACTTCTAGCCTCTCACCTGGTATCATTGGTATCTGGATGGTGAGGTTGATATAGAAATCAGTCCTGGTTATAACCAATATGCCCTAGTCCTGTTACTATTTTTAATTCACATCAATACAATAGGCTTTGTATCAAGTCTGCTTCCTTCCAAACCCTGAACCCATTCAGAATATTTGCCAGCACAGTGAGTCTCTATTGTCTGAAGCCGATGAGCAGATGTCTTAAGTATATAATATGCGTGAAGGCTTTGCTGAGTCTCTGTTGAGAGCTTAATTGCCCTAGCTGGAGAATCTAGAACTATTGGCCACATCGAGAGGCGGAGAGATTTCTTCACTCTGAAGATTGTGAATGTTTGGAATTCTCTACTGCAGAGGCTTCTCCATTTATGGTCTCCTCTACTCTTTTAAACTCAAAGTGAACTGTAAGTAAAGCTCCCCAGATACTGTCCCCATCAAACACTCACAGGACAGGAACTGCATGGGTTTAGATACAGAGTAAAACTCTCTCTACATTGCTATACTGACCCCATCAAACACACCCGGGACACGGACTGCACAGGGTTAGATGCAGAAAAAGGCTCCCTCTACACAGTCCCCCATCAAACACTCCCAGGACAGGGACAGCATGAGGTTAGATACAGAGTAAAGCTCCCCTGATACTGTCCCTATCAAACACTCCCAGGACAGGGACTTCACAGGGTTAGATACAGAGTAAAGATCTCTCTACACTGTCACCCTAAAACATTCCCATGATAGGGATTGCATGGTGTTAGATACAGAGTAAAGATCCCTCTACTCTTTTAAACTGAAAGTAAAGCTCTCTCAATATTGTCTCCATCAAACACACCCAGGACAGGGACTGCATGGGGTTAGATACAGAGTAAAACTCCCCTGATACTGTCCCGATCAAACATTCCCAAGACAAGGACAGCACAGGGTTAGATGTGGAGTAAAGATTCCTCTACTCTTTTAAACTGAAAATTGGCAGCTGGAGTTCAATCTGGTTAAATGTGAGGAACTGCATTTTGGTACAAAACAAGGGCAGGGCTTATACGTCAATGGTAGGACCTTGGGTAGTGTTGCAAAACAGAGGGTCCTAGGAGTTAAGGTACATAATTCTTTGAAGGTTGTATCACATATAAAAAGGCATTTGGCAAGATTGCCTTTATTGTTCAGTACTTTTGGGTAAAGGAGTTGCGACGTTATGTTGTGGTCGCACAGGACATTGGCAAGGCCTCTTCTGGAGAACTGTGTCCAGTTTTGGTTGCCCACTCATAGGAAGGATATTATTAAGCTGGAGAGGGTTCAGAAAAGATTTGCCAGGTATGAAAGATTTGAGTTGTAAAGAACGGCTGGATCGGCTGGGGCTTTTTTCACTGGAGCCGAGGAAAGTCAGAAGAAACCTTATAGAAGTTTCTAAAATAATGAGAGGTATGGACAGAGTTAATGGCAGATGTCTTTTCCCTAGGATGGAGGATTTCAAGACTTGGGGTCACATTTTTAACGTGACAGAGGAGAGAAATTTAAAAAAGACATGAGGGGCAAATTTTTTACTCAGAGTGTGGTTCATGTGTGGAACCTCCTGAGGAAATGGTGGATGGGGGTACAGTTACAACATTTAAAGGACATTTGGATAAGTACATGAATAAGAAAGGTTTGGAGGAATATAGGCCAGGAGCAGGCGGGTGGGATTAGTTTAGTTTGGGATTATGGTTGGCATGGACTAGTTGGACTGAAGGGCCTATTTCCCAGTTGTATGACTCTATGACTCTATTAAGCCCTCTCGATACTATCCTGTCAAATACTCCCACAGGACGGGGGCAGCAGAGGCTCAGATATGGAGTAAAGATCCCTTTACACTGTCCTCGATCAAACACTCCCAAGGACAGGGCAGCACGAATTTAGATATGGAGTAAAGATTCCTCTAAAGTGTCTCCCCATCAAACTCTCCCAGGGCAGGGTGGGGTTAGACATAAAGTAAAACTCCCCCTTCACTGTCTCCCCATAAAATACTCTCGGACAGGGTTTAGATACAGAGTAAAGCTTCCTCTACATTATTCTCCCTCCCCCATCAAACATTTCCAGGACAGCGTGAGGTTAGGTACAGAGTAAAGATTTGTCTACACTGTTGCTCCCCACCCCCACCAGAGTAATAGTTCCTCTGCACTGTTCTCCATCAAACACTCCCAGGACAGCGTGAGGTTAGATACAGAGTAAAGATTCCTCTACACTGTCGCCACCCCCTCACCCCATCAAACACAGGACAGGGTGGGGTTAGATACAGAGTAAAGATTCCTCTACACTGTCCCCCCCCCTCACCCCATCAAACACAGGACAGGGTGGGGTTAGATACAGTGTAAAAGGAACCTGTACTCTGATAAACAGAAAATCAAAAAATAGTTAAACAACCCCTGCCAGGCCACTGTGTGAAAAACCACACAAATTAACAGTTGGACAGAAACTGACAGAACAAAACAGAAACTGACTAAATTAGAATAACCTTGTTTGGGTGATGATGTAGCCCAGCACCTTGTAGTGCCTATTGGTTGCCAAAGGTCTCTACCGTGTTAGTGAGTACCGCGTGCTCTCCCTCCCACTATCTTACACTGGGGTCATCAAATAACAGATGTGAGGGACATCTTTCAGTTCAGTTCACTAGTGTGACAGCGAGTTCCAGTCACCCATCATTTTCAATTTTTGTCCTACTCCATCTCTGAGCTCTCCGTCCTTGGCCTCTTAAAGCTGAACACAAGGTCAAGGAACCTTATCTTTCAGTTAGACACTGACCAGCCTTCTAGACTCAACACTGAGTTCAACAATTTTCGACCATAAACTCTTTTTTATACAGTTTGCACTGACCAATGATCCCCCTTCATGTATTCATGTCTTCTGTAGCCACATCATATGTTTCTTGAGTTCTGAGGAAGGGTCACCGGACCCGAAACGTTAAATCTGTTTTTCCTTCACAGATGCTGCCAGACCTGCTGAGTTTTTCCAGCAACTTTGTTTTCGTCGCATGTTTCTTTACTTGTATCGTTTTGCTCATGAACCTTCACCCTGGCTTTTCCCCACCACACACCTTCCTTGTTGATCTTTCCTCCCCTCTCCCCGGCTCTATACTTGCTGTAAAGTGTTCAAATCTCCAACTTTTTCCAGTTCCGATGAATGGCCTCTGACCTGCAACTTTAACTCTGTTTCTCTCTCCACAGACAGTGCCTGACCTGCTGAGTATGCATGACATTCTCTGGCTTTTGAACTCGTTAATCTTTCACAGTCAAAGCAGTACAAGGCCTGGCCTAAGTGAACTCTGCTCATAAATAAAGTTTTTGTATATCCTTCCCCGAGTTATGGTGAGCAGTATTGAATGCTGTGCGTCACACAATGTCTAATGAAAGCATCATAAAATCAACCACTGCAATCATAAAATGGTTACAATGCAGAAGGAGGCTATTCAGCCCAGTGTGTCTGCGCTGGTTCTGTGCAAGAGAATTTCAGCTAATTTCACTCGCCCACACTGTAACTCTGCAGCACTTTCTTTTAGGGTAATTATCCTTTTGAAAGCCACATTTTAATCTTCCCTTATCATCACACTCTCAGGCAGGTTATTTCAGAACCTGACTGTTTTGGTATAGGTTTGTCTGTTTCAATCATTTTAGACCGGATCTCAAGATATTTTCTTCAACCTGTTTTAATTTATGTTATATACATGTGGATCTTGTATCAGACAACTCTGCCCTAAACTCTCCCAGCTACAGCCCCCAGCAGAGTCTGTTTCTGATGACTGAGGTCACAGCACACTTCAAAGGACCATGTGTGTAATTAAGAAACACTATCTCTACACCAACCACTCCCTGTGGAAAAAATATTTCTATCTCGTGTCTCCATTGACTGTTTTGCAATTTTCCTTACATCTGCATCTCATGCATCTCTTCCTCGCTCTTCCAGCGAGGGCAACATTTTCTCCCTGTCCACTCTATCATAGGAACAGGAGTAGGCCGTTCAGCCCCTCAAGCATGTTGTACCATTCAATGAGATTGTGGCTGATTTGTGGCCTAACCTCATAGTTTCAGTCTCTTCATTCTATTTCTGGAACGGAAATCTCTCATCTACACAGCCGGAGGTTAACTGCCAAAAAAAGGTGATAGATTTCAAATAAAGATCGATGTGGAAAATTAAATCTGGTGACGAGAACCAGAATTGCTGTCTAATGGTGTACGTATAAAATGTCGATACACCATTTCGACACTGTGATTCACCCAGCACATCTCCAATTTAGCGGTCTGATTGGGTTCTGGTAGCTAAATGTCACCTTGTCCTTAACCGTCACTTGCAGCCCTGAGCAAAAGTGGAAACTGTATACAGATATATGTATCACCAAGAGGAAACATGCATTTAGATCTGGCACTCCTGGCCTCCCTGTTGAGGAGCTGCAGGGCTGAATCTGGTGCAATGCAATCCTCTCTAATCAATAAACCATCTGAGGTTTTCAGGCTTAGATGGAGACAATGCATATCTTATCAGCAATCAAACCTGAACAGGGCTCAGTGATGTTTCCATTAACCCTTTAACCCCAAGGGGTCTCAGGGATTCTCCTGGACACCTGCCAGTTTTTTGAAGACTCTAATTTGTAAGACAGGCTGAAGCTTTCAAGTGTCAGGACAGCATGTAGGATTAGTGCTCGCTTGCACAGGAGAGCACAGGTGAAACAACACAGCATTCGTGCGACATATTAAGCAGAGGAGGAGAGCTCAGAGACCACTGGGTAAGGTGAATGACAGAAACAGAACGTGTGCAATTTGGAGACTAAGGACAAGTCAAGACAATCTCAGACTGTGTGCACTGTAAGGCCTGAGGAACGCAGATCGGCTCAAGTATCATCTTCACATTGAATAAATCGTGCTCACTGTAGAAAGAAGGGCCATGTTCCTCTAACGTCCTTCATGGCCCCTGAATGATACAGCACACTTTATCACCTATAAAGAACTGTAGAAGTGTAAGAAATGTTTCATTGTGTGGTTTGATGTGACACAATGAGTTTTGGTTCAAGATAGGCTCATCGAGGAGAAGGCAAATTCAAGAACTGTCTTCAAGCTTAGGCTTCAATGCAACGCTATTATACATTAATATTAAATACTGTGATAGACATCAACCATAGATATACCAGCTCAGAAGTCACACGATACCAGGTTATAGTCCAACAGGTTTATTTGAAATCACAAGCTTTCTGAGCACTGCTCCTTTGTCAGGCAGCTTCTACCTTATAGACATAGAACATAGAACATAGAACATCACAGCGCAGTACAGGCCCTTCGGCCCTCGATGTTGCACTGACCTGTGAAACCAATCTGAAGCCCATCTAACCTACAGTATTCCATTATCATCCATATGTTTATCCAACGGCCATTTAAATGCCCTTAAAGTTGGCTAGTCTACAACTGCTGCAGGTAGGGCATTCCATGCCCTGACTACTCTCTGAGTAAAGAACCTACCTCTGACATCTGTCCTATATCTATCACCCCTCAATTTAAAGCTATGTCCCCTCGTCCTAGCCGTCACTATCCGAGGAAAAAGGCTCTCACTGTCCACCCTATCTAATCCTCTGATCATCTTGTATGTCTCTATTGAGTCACCTCTTAACCTTCTTCTAACGAAAACAGCCTCAAGTCCCTCAGCCTTTCCTCATAACACCTTCCCTCCATACCAGGCAACATCCTGGTAAATCTCCTCTGCACCTTTTCCAATGCTTCCACATCCTTCCTATAGTGTGGTGACCAGGATTCTACTCCAAGTGCGGCCACACCAGAGTTTTGTACAGCTGCAACATGACCTCACTGCTCCGAAACTCAATCCCTCTACCAATAAAACCTAACACACCTTATGCCTTCTTAACAACCCTATCAACCTGGGTGGCAATTTTCAGGGATCTATGCACATGGACACCGAGATCTCTCTGCTCGTCCACACTACCAAGAATCTTACCATTAGCCCTGTACTCTGTATTCCTGTTACTCCTTCCAAAGTGAATCACCTCACACTTTTCCGCATTAGACTCTATTTGCCACCTCTCAGCCCAGCTCTGCAGCTGATCTATGTCCCTCTGTAACCTGCAACATCCTTCCGCACTATCCACAACTCCACCGACTTTAGTGTCATCCACAAATGTACTAACCCATCCTTCTACGCCCTCATCCAGGTCATTTATAAAAATGACAAACAGCAGTGGCCCCAAAACAGATCCTTGTGGTACACCACTAGTAACTGAACGCCAGGATGAACATTTCCCATCAACCACCACCCTCTGTCTTCTTCCAGCTAGCCAATTTCTGATCCAAACCGTTAAATCACCCTCAATCCCATGCCTCTGAATTTTCTGCAATAGCCTACCGTGGGGAACCTTATCAAACGCTTTACTGAAATCCATATACACCACATCAACTGCTTTACCCTCAACCACCAGTTTGGTCACCTTCTCAAAGAACTCAATAAGGTTTGTGAGGCACGACCTACCCTTCACAAAACCGTGTTGACTATCCCTAATCAAATTATTCCTTTCGAGATGATCATAAATCCTATCTCTTATAATCCTTTCCAACACTTTACCCACAACCAAAGTAAGACTCACTGGTCTATAATTACCAGGGTTGTCTCTACTCCCCTTCTTGAACAAGGGGACAACATATGCTATCCTCCAGTCTTCTGGCACTATTCCTGTAGACAATGACGACATAAAGATCAAAGCCAAAGGCTCTGCAATCTCCTCCCTAGCTTCCCAGAGAATCCTAGAATAGATCCCATCCAGCCCAGGGGACTTATCTATTCTCAGACTTTCCAGGATTGCTAACACCTCCTCCTTATGAACCTCAATCCCGTCTAGTCTAATAGCCTGTATCTCAGTATTCTCCTCGACAACATTATCTTTTTCATGTGTGAACACCGATGAAAAATATTCATTTAGCGCCTCTCCTATCTCTTCGGACTCCACGCACAACTTCCCACTACTGTCCTTGACTGGCCCTAATCTTACTCTAGTCATTCTTTTATTCCTGACATACGTATAGAAAGCTTTAGGGTTTTCCTTGATCCTACCTGCCAAAGACTTTTCATGTCCCCTCCTGGCTCTTCTTAGCTCTCTCTTTAGGTCCTTCCTGGCTAACTTGTAACTCTCAAGCACCCTAACTGAGCCTTCATGCCTCATCTTTACATAAGCCTCCTTCTTCCTCTTGACAAGAGATTCAACTTCTTTAGTAAACCACGGTTCCCTTGCTCGACCGCTTCCTCCCTGCCTGACAGGTACATACGTATCAAGGACATGCAGTCGCTGTTCCTTGAACAAGTTCCACATTCCAATTGTGCCCAGCCCCTGCAGTTTCCTTCCCCATCCTATGCATCCTAAATCTTGCCTAATCGCCTCATAACTGCCTTTCCCCCAGCTATAACTCATGCCCTGCGGTATATACCTATCCTTTTCCATCGCTAATGTAAACGTAACCGAATTGTGGTCACTATCACCTAAGTGCTCACCTACCTCCAAATCTAACACCTGGCCTGGTTCAATACCCAGTACCAAATCCAATGTGGCATTGGATCTCATGAGGATCTTTTATCGGACAACTCTCCCCTAAACTCTCCTAACTCCAGCCTCCAGCAGAGTCTGTTTCTGATGACTGAGGTCACAGCACACTTCAAAGGCCCAGATGTGTAATCACGAAACACTATCTCTACACCAACCACTCCCTGTGGAAAAAATATTTCTATCTCATAACGCCATTGACTGTTTTTCAATTTGCCTTGCATCTGCATCTAATGCATCTCATGCATCTCTTCCTGGCTCTTCCAGCGAGGGCAACGTTTTTTCCCTGTCCTCTCTGTCATAGGAACAGGAGTAAGCCATTCAGCCCCTCAGGCATTTTCTGCCATTCAATAAGATTGTGGCTGATTTGTGGCCTAACCTCATAGATCTGCCTTTGGCCCATGTCCCTTAAAACCACTGTTTAACAAGAAAAAAGATTCGCCTCAGATTTAAAATTAACAACTGATCCAGTGTCAAGTGCCATTTGTAGAAGAGAGTTCCAAATATCCACTGCCCTTTGAGTGTAGAAGTGCTTCCTAACATTTCTCCTGATCAGACCAGCCCTTTAAGTGTCAGACTATGCCCAGGTCCCTTATGATTTTGAACCCTTTTTTCAATTCTCCCTTCCTGTTTCCCCTTCTAAGGGAAACAGTTTCAGTCTCTCCGTTCTATCTCTGGAACGGAAACCTCTCATCTACACAGCCGGAGGTTAACTGCCAAAAAAAGGTGATAGATTTCAAATAAAGATCAATGTGGAAAATTAAATCTGGTGACGAGAACCAGAATTGCTGTCTAATGGTGTACATAGCTTCATCTGATGAAGGAGTAGCGCTTCAAAAGCTTGTGATTTCAAGCAAACCTGTTGCACTGTAACCTGGTGTCGTGTGATTTCTGGCCTCGTCTACCCCAGTCCAACACTGGCACCTCTGCATCATAGATACACCAGGCTCTGATTTATAGTTACATTAGGTAAGGATTAAACCATCCCCTTGTGTTAAAGACCAAGTGCGCTCTTTTTTTTTCCTGAGGAAAGAGAGTTCTAGAATAATTTGACTTCTGTTCTTCCAGAGCATTCTATCTTCGCCCGATGTGTGGTATTTATGCTCAGTGATGTGCGGCTCTGTGAAATCGTCGCAAGGTTGTTCCAGGGTACTAATCTCCTTATGTAGAGTGACCCTTCTTTGGAATTCAGTCTGCTGCTCTCTTCCAAATAATTTTCGATATCCTGAACGATGCAGTGTCACAAGCCTCTGGGATAGACAATTGCAAAGAGAGCATGGCTTCACTCCGACAATATTTCAATTCATCCAGGCTGAAATGTAACATCACAAATACACCTTAAGCTGTGCTTGACTTAAGTACCCAATCCAAATCCATATTGTCTGAAAGCAGCGGTTGATAGTCATTGAGACTGGGGCATGTGGCTGAGATACATTCCAATGATGGGATACCTGACACAATGCTGACAGTGACTGAAATGAAAAGCTGTCCCTCCCCTATTCTTTCCAGTGTTCAGTTTTATCCTCAAAAGAAAACAATATCTGCATTCTCACACCTAACTCTCAGCCCACCTTTTTGCTACACAATCTTTCACTATCATCCACTGCTTTCAGATGACGTAGATTCAGACCAGGTACTTAGTTCAAGCAGAGCTTAAACTATACCCTTGATGTTACATTTCAGCCTGGATGAGTTGAAGTATCGTCTGAGTGACCAGAAAAACTGAAACCATGCTCTCTTTGCAATTGTCTACCCCAACGGCTTGTGGGTGCTGCATCATTCAGTATATTGATGACCATATGGAACACAGCAGCAGACTGAATTGGACACTGTGAGGAAGGGTCACCGGACCCGAAATGTTAACTCTGTTTTCTCCTTCATGGATGCTGCCAGACCTGCTGAGCCTTTCCAGCAACTTTGTTTTTGTTCCTGAGTTGGACACTTCTGTCTCAAAATCTGAAGTTCTCATCTTCCCCTTTGATGACTGCACACCATTTTGCTCCTCACATCTGAACTCTGAGAGGGCAAGTTTACATTTTTGCACTCATGGTCACGGGCAAAACTGAATTAATGTCTCCTTAAATGTCCTGTTAATACAACAAGTAGATAAGCAGGTGAGACAACAAGGTGTAGAGCTGGATGAACACAGCAGGCCAAGCAGCATCATAGGAGCAGGAAAGCTGATGTTTCGGGCCTAGACCCTTCTTCAGATTAACTGATTCATTTATTGACTCGGTCAAAATTTTGTTTCATTCGAAGGATTGCGAACCTTTGCAATTCTCAAAAATTGTGAACACTCCACTGTTGACTACATTTAAGGCTGGAATGGACAGATTTTTAGTCTTTCATGGAATCAATGGATAAGGGAGGTGGGATGGAGTGTGAAGTTGAAGCTCTAAATTAGCCATATCGAATGGCAGAGCAGACTCAATGAGCTGTATGAAAGAAAGAAAAAAAAATTGACTGGATCGATAGTGTCTGTACCTCGAGAACCGAGAGGTCTAGGTTCAAGTCCTACCTGCTCCAAAAGTGTGGCATAACATCTCTGAACAAGTTGATTAGAAAATGTTCTTGTAAAGAAGTGGCTAGGTCAATATAGAAATGGGACTAGCGTGTAAATGGAGCTGGTCATTAATAAATTCCATCCACAAAAACTGGTTTTCCATCCCACCGACTGGTTTGAATGCAGATTGACATACCCTACCCAATTTTCTCTTCCAATGACATCAACATCAGTGGGAACTGGTCCAGAAAAATGGCCTATGGTTAAACATGACTGTCCTGTAAGGTGAGACTCTACTTGCAATCATAACTGTCACACCATCAAGGCTTATCTTGAACATTTCTGAAACATCATGTCTCTTGCTGTTTGTTTGAAAACCTCCCTGCTTTTTCTGAAGAATAGGCTTCATTTTCATGCCCCTTCCCACCAAAATGTGTCATTTCTCAGTTCTGCTTGATATCTGCTCATCCTTAATATGAACCGCCTCACTGTACAAGATGAGGGCTGCTGTGTTATACCGAGGCAGGGAATAGATTCATGTGGAAAATTCTTTAATAGGTAGAAGTGAGCATTCAAATTTATTGTGGTCTAACATATTTGAAGTTGCTTCAAATGAACTGAATATTACTTCAAATTAAACACAGATAGTAGGACTAAAGGCAAAAATTTCAATAAAAATCTAAAAATTGAAGAGAGGTAAGAGTGATGAATGTATTTCATTACGAGTTAATTACACTCAGTGATAGCGCAGCAATCCGTGTATCAGAATATAGTGGTTTCAGGGCCTACTCCAAACCCTGAGTAAATATCTCAGGTATATCCTGGCTGGTGAGAGGGTATTGTGTTATCTAGGGTGTTCCATTGAGAAGATGGACTAAGGTCCTGTTTAACTTAACGCTGACATAATTGTTCAGTGGCACTTTTCCAAAAGAGCAGAGGGTTGTCACTGAGGGTCAAAGAATCATAGAATCCCCACATTGTGGAAGCAGGCCATTCAGCCCATCGAGTCCACAAAGAGCATCCCACCCAGACTCATTCCCCTACCTTATCCCTGTAACTCCTGCATTTCCCATGGATGATCCACCTAGCCTGCACATCCCTGGACACGAGGGACAATTTAGCATGGCCAATCCACCCTAACCTGCACATTTTTTAACTGTGGGAGGAAACCGGAGCACCCAGAGAAAACCTGCACAGACACGGCGAGAATGTACAAACTCCACACAGACAATTACCTGAGGCTGGAATTGAACCTGAATCTCTTGGTGTTATGAGATAGCAGTACTAAACACTTAGCCACTGTATCACTTCAAAGGGCACTTTCGGGTATACTATTCAGTCTTTCCATTTATTCATTCATTGAATGTGGGCATCACTGGGCTAGCCTATTTTGTATTGCCCATCCTTAATTGCCCCTTGAGAGATTAGGGGGTGACCCTCCTTTGGTTTTGAAATCTCTCTCTTTCATAGGCTGAACTGGTTTTAAAAAGGAAAGCACCGACTTGAAATTGCTGCCATAATCACTTGGCTACAAATTGGCCATGAAACCAAAGTAAGCTAACTCAAGGTTAACATTTCATCAACCAGTCAACCCAGTCAGACGTGCAGAAACTCTTGTCTCCTATTTTGATTTACACCTGTGTGATAAGTTTCTCTTATTGGAGATGGAACCTCACCTACAATTTGCAAACCTAAACATCCAGAGATGAAATGCATAAGAGAAGCAGGTATGTTAAGGAATGACTTTTGGCAGAGAAAAGGTGATGGATTTTTGAATGGAACTGGAACTAGCTAGAGACTATGCTGTCTCAGTCTCTCGTGAAGTGGCCAGTGATAGAACTGATTAGAAACAAACATCAGAAAATCAAGAACTCAAAGGACAACTGAAATATTCACTACTATTGAGGATAACCAATAGAACAATGGTCTCAGGTTAAAACCTTACACCTGAAGGACACACTATGGAGTTTAAATCACTGGACACTATTCCTTGCTAATTTTGTGTGCATGTGCGTGTGCGTGTGTGTGTGTGTGTGTGTGTGTGTGCATGTGTGTGTGTGTGCGTGCATGTGTGTGTGTGTGTGTGTGTGCATGTGTGTGTGTGTGTGTGCATGTGTGTGTGTGTGTGCGTGCATGTGTGTGTGTGCGCGTGCGTGTGTGTGTGTGCGTGTGTGCGTGCGTGTGTGTGTGTGTGTGCGTGTGTGTGTGTGCGCGTGTGTGTGTGTGCGCGTGTGTGTGTGTGTGCGTGCATGTGTGTGCGTGTGTGTGTGTGTGCGTGCATGTGTGTGTGCGCGTGTGCGTGTGTGCGTGTGCATGTGTGTGTGTGTGCGTGCATGTGTGTGTGTGCGTGTGTGTGCGTGTGCATGTATGTGTGTGTGTGTGCATGTGTGTGTGTGTGTGCGTGCGTGCGTGTGTGTGTGTGTGTGTGTGTGTGCGTGCGTGTGCGTGTGTGTGTGTGTGTGTGTGTGAGAGAGAGAAAGACATCTTCACTATTTTTCTCAGGATTAGCAGATAATAAAATTGCTCTTTCTCTCATTGAAATACTTCTTGTAATTGGCTCCTTCCTGATCAAGTAGACATTGGTAATTACATTTTAATTACAGTGAGGTACAGTTTGTGCTAGAAAATAATTTTATTCATTTCTTGCAGCTAACCAAGGAGATTAAAAAGGAGATGAGTCATCCCTCATCACCTGGTTGTAATTGCTGTGAAGGGCTTTGAGATGACCTGAGTTTATAACAGGTGCTATAGCAATTCACAGTCTTTCTTTCTCCAGCTTAACATCAGGAGTTAGCCTAGTAAATTTCTTGTGATATTGTTGTGTCTTCATTATGTTACTAACAGATGGAGGGTTGAACACAACTGAAAGGAAAAGTGGCAACAATTAACTGGAACAAAAATTCCAATTTCCAAAGCATGTTTCAGATCATGGCTAGTACCGCGTGAAATATATCTGCATATCATAGATAGAATAATACCGAGACTTGTCATGTGGTCAACTGATTAGGTTCAATCTACCAGAGAATATTTATTCACATGCCAAATATGCACACAAAATTGTATATTTACCAGTTACAAATACAGGATTAACTTCTAATATTTGTACACAAGATTAGAGTCATAGAGATGTACAGCACGGAAACAGACCCTTCAGTCCAACTCATCCATGCTGACCAGATATCCCAAATTAATCTAGTCCCACTTGTGAGCACTTGGCCCATATCCCTCTAAATACACCTCCTATTCCTGTACCCATCCAGATGCCTCATAAATACCAACATTTATAATAATTTTCAACAGCTTGCCTTTATCCTACATCAAAGTTTCAACTCCTTAATTTAAGAGTCTGACTTCTGTGCCTTTGAAATTAGTTAGATAACACAAGTCTCTTTTTGGTCCTCTGGGACTCACCTACTGAGCTATTGAGCGTATGAACCAGTGCATGATGCCTGTTCTTGTTTTGCTGATGTTAAGTATGCAATTCTTTTGAACAGATTCTGGTTCTCCTTCCGTAACAAATATTGGGGTTATTTCACACCAATACTGCACCACCTCTGGGATCTTCCTCTGTAAGGACATTCCCCTGGTGTAGTGATGGGTCGTGTTTTTGTGTCACTCAGAACAGTTACTGTCAAATCAGGTCCTGTCTACACTCAGTGGTCAAACTGCACACTCTCAGCATAGTTCAAAATGAATTCTATTTAACTTAACCCTTCCCTGCTATGAAACATATAAAAACGAGGAACAAGAATAGGCTACTTGGGCCTTCGAGCCCTGCTCCACCATTCAATAAAATCATGGGTGATCTGATTTTAACCTCAACTCTGCCTTCCTGCATCTCCCCTGATAATCTTTCATTCCCCTCTTTGGTCATCAAGAATCTATCAACCTCTACAGTAAAACTATTGAAAGATTCTGCATTCACTGTCTTTTGAGGGAGGGAATTCCAAAGACTCTCAATGCTCTGAAAAAAAAGGAATACTCATCTCAGTCTTCAATTTTTAAATGGTGACCCAATAGTTCTAGATTGTCTCACAAAAGGAAACATCCAACTGGTCATGTACCCTCAGGATCTGATATGTTTTAATTAAGTCACCTCTCACTCGCCTAAACACCAGAGGATATAGGCCTCGCCTATCCAACATTTCCTCATCAGGCAATCCACTCATTCCAGGGATTAGTTGCGTAAACTTTCTCTGAACTGACTCCAAGATTAATAACATCCTTCCATTAGTAATGTGACGATACTAATTGTTCAGCCTATGACAGTGCTGAGGTGGAAAGTAAACACCAGTCCTTTTGTATTGAAACAGAATCGGAGGGTTGGCAATCATTCAGGTTTTAATTGATTTCATTCTCTAGTATTCACACAAAGAGTTGTGAATCTTTGAAATGTTCTATCTAAAGGGCTTCTGGATGCAAATTGTTGCATATATTCAAAGTATCGATTCAGCCTTTGTCCAATTGAAGAAAAGAGAATTTGAGGGTCAGATCTCAAACCCAAGAGCAAGGTCATGATTTACCAAGCAGTATTGATCCCTGTGCTCCTCTGAGCTGTAGAGACTTGGACATCCTACAGCAGGAACCTCAAGGCGCTAGGTGAAGCACCACCTATGGTGTCTTTGTGAGATCCTCAAAGTCCAATGTCAAGAAAGATGGTCCAACAGCAGGTTCCTTTCCCCAGACCAGCATCAAGGCACTAATCACTCAAAACCTGTTTCTTTGGGTGGGACACATTGATTGAGTGCTTGACAGCGGAGTCCCTAGGTGATGTATCTACTTGGAACGTGGCTGCAGTAGGAGGCCACTAGGAGCACAGCTGAAGCACCCCTTTAAGGATGTCATCAAGGCATCTCTGAACAACTCAAGCATCTGAATTACCTTTATCGTCAAGTGTCCTTGAATGATTGCAGTGAAAAGTTTGCAATGGCTCTGCTTATAGCGCCATCTAAGGTATGTGGTACCTAGGCACAGATACAGAATTGAAAGAATAATACATAAAAGTCCAGCATAAGGATAAAAAGTTTTTAAAAAGTACTTGAATTACAGTCCTTTTCACCAAGTCTGTGCCAGTACCTAGCCCCAGACCACACTGGGCCATGTGCCCAGTCACGCCAAGCTTCAAAACTCACCTCCAGTCCACAAGGGACTCACCTCACTGTGATGGCCTCCAGACTGGGGCTCACCTCCTCCCACCACAACCTCCAGACTGGGGCTCACCTCCTCCCACCACAACCTCCAGACTGGGGCTCACCTCCTCCCACCACAACCTCCAGACTGGGACTCACCTCCCCCCACAACAGCCTCCAGCCTGGGACTCACCTCCACCCTGCGCCAACCTCCAGACCGGGACTCACCTCCCCCCGCAACAGCCTCTGTTCTGGGACATCACCCATTACTGGTGGGTGTTCCTGGCCTGTGACTGACCAAAATGGAGATGGTTCTTTCTGGAAGGGACTGAACTTATCAAGAGGCATCATTGGCAGTGATGAAGCTGATATTGAGACATCGGGGGGAGTGCACAAACCTCCAATCAGCCTGTCCTCTCAACCCACTAAGCACCAGCTCTCTACACATGGCAGAGTCTGCAGATCATGCATTAGGTTTATCAACCACCTCAGAACACAGTGTAAACATGACACCTTTATCCCAAGGGACGTGTCTAAGAAGAATCATAGAAATGTAGAATCCCTACAGTGTGGAAGCAGGCCATTTGGACCATCGCGTCCACACAAATCCTCTGAAGAGCATCCCACCCAGATGACCCCCTCCCCGACCCTTTCCCTGTAACCGTGCATGGCTAACCCACCCAACCTACACATCCTTGGATACTATGGGTAATTTAGCATGGCCAATCTACCCTTACCTGCACATCTTTGGGAGGGAACTGAAACACCCTGAGGAAACCCATGCACATACAGGGAGAATATGCAAACTCCACACAGAAATCACCCAAGGGTAGAATTGAACCTGGGTCCCTGGCACTGTGAGGCAGCAGTGTTAACTGCTGAAGGAGAATATTTAAGAAAGGGATCATTATATTTCTGGGAATAAAGAGATCAAGCCCTTTAGTCCTACTGTCTGTGTTTATTTGACATAATTTGAAGCAACTTCCAGCATGTCTGAATTCTCACTCCTCACTATTATAGGCCCACATTGATCTATACTCAATGTGTAGATATAAAACAGCACCTTTCATCTTGTATATGGCTCGCTTTGAGGATGAGTAGATACCAAGCACAACTGAGAAATGACAGGATGAAAGCAGAGGCAAGTCTTTAGAAAAAGCAGGGAGGCTTTCAAAGACACAGGGGACGTGGGCTGAGGGCAGGAGTAGAAGTTGGAAATCAGCCGTGACACTATCACCGGCAGACCAGGCTTGGCCTAACACAATTTGTCTCCCTCACAATTATTTACACCTCCTACATACTTTGTTCTTTCGCATTTCCAATTTGCTAGTGAATTTTATCTGTTAGATGCCATCGACAGCCATTTGTCCTCTCATGACCCATTCAACACTCAATCAGATTGTGGCTGGCTCCATTTGCCTGACATAGCTCGATACCAACCCAACACAGATTTACCGGCTTCATTCTTGAAAGGCCCTTGTGGAGATTGCAGTGAGGTCAGCCAGGTGGACCTTATGGAATGTGAGTTTCTTGATTGGGGATGTTAACCTGGTCCAATCAGGGAGCCCTGGCTGACAGGAGTGTTCACTGCCTGTTTTCCATGCAGTGCTAAAGACGTCCCCTGTGGGTTCAGTTGACCTCTCCCTCATTTTCACAAATGAACTGGAGTACAGATATCTGAGACAAAGCTACAGATCAGCGGTAAAACCCAGCAGTTACAAAAGCAGCCGTCAAACCAAAGGCCAAGTTGGACGATAATTAATACAATCGTCAAGATAATTAAAATACTCCAAGCTTCTTCTTGTCAATAATCCAGGATAGTTGACAAGGGGCTTCCCTGCCTCATTCTCTCAATCAAAGGATCTTTGTCTTTTCTTGATTAGTCTTGAAATTGAATGGAGAAGAGTTATGATAGGAAAATAAAGCAAGAGCGTCAGAGGTTCTGCTGACTCTGGGAGCTGCCTTGGAGGAAGCTCCACTAGTGTCAAGGACTCTCCATATGTAAACAAAGGGTGACTTGGTGATAGGATACCGGCCTCTGTGGAGTTATTTCGCCCCTCAGTGCTGAGACAGAGCTGAGAGAGTGCACCAATAATTTTCCTGCCCTTTGAGTGAAGATGCGCCTTGTGATTCAGTTCCTGAATAACTTGGCTCTAATTTTACAACCATGTTCTTTTGTTCTCAATTTTCCCACCGGAGAAGATAATTTATTCGTTCTTGCTAAACAATTCTTTTAACATTTTGAACACTTTCATGACGAGACTATGAATTGACAGATTTGCTGCATTCACTTTCAAACAGTACCATGGTAGGAGCTCACAGCTTCAGAGTAGCAATCTGGTATCTATTCACCAGCCACACACTGCAACCAATGAATTACTTTTGTTTCATCTATCACACATTACTGGACTCGCCCTGAAATATGAGCAATTTTGATCTTCAAAGGAGTTGGGATCAAGTCAGTTCTGGCTCTACTTTGTTATCAATGGATACGTGCAAAAAAAAGTGAGAATCCTAATTCATAATTTCCGCTGGCCAAAGCAGGCCCAGTACTCTCCATCGCTTCTTACAACGAATCCACACATTGTTGGGATAAGATTCAGAAATAGATTTCCTGTCACTCATGCAGCTTAGAGCACGACCCTACTCTACATGAATGGAAATCGATTCTTCAAAATGAATGTCCGGGCTTAATATTCAAATGGGGCTTCCCTCTTCCACTCGCCATCGCACAAATAATTAATTCAATTTAAAATCTTCACTCATTTGCAAAGTGTGATGACACCAAAACCACTTCCCATCACGTTGTAAAGCAATATGACACTTTAAGCTTCACGTTAACAACTAGGAAGGAATCAATCCCATTTTATTTCTTCTTCAATGAGATGTGGGTATTACTGACAAGGTCAGCACTTGTTGCCTGTCCCTGACTGCCCCTGGACTGCTCACTGTCCAGTCCATTTCATATGGCAGTTAAGAATCAACCCCATTGCTGGGGTCTGGAGTCACATGTAGGTCAGACTGGGTAAGGATGGTAGATTTCCTTCGCTAAGGGGACATTAACGAACCAGAAGGGTTTTTATGAAAATCAACAATAGTTTCACAGCCACCATTACTTTAAATGCAAACCAGCCTCTCGGGTGGGGTTTGAACCCATGACCTCAGGTGCAATAGCCTGAGTTACTAGCCCAGAATCATTCTCACTCAGTGGTTAGTGCTACTGCCTACAGGACAAACAGTTGTTGGTCCAATCTCACTGACCTGTGTACGAAAATCTAAGCTGGCTGGCACACTCTTAAACCAAGGCCCTGTTGCTATCTCTCTGATGGATACATAGGCTCCCACTGATCGTGTTTAGCATGTTAACGTTTGCCAGCTTCATGTCTGCAATGAGTGGGTTATCGTATGATGATAGGTTGGACAGACTGGGATTGCTTCCACTAGAGTTTAGAAGAGTCAGGGGTGACTTGATTGTAAAAATCCTGAATGGTTTTGACAAGGCAGATGTGGAAGTCATGTTTCCTCTTGTGGGTCAGTCCAGAACTCAGGGGCACTGTACTAAAATTAGGGCTCACTCTTTTGGACAGAAATAAGGAGAAATTCTTTCTTTCAGAGGGCTGTGGATTTTGGAGCTTTCTGCGTCAGGGGACATCTTTGTAGAATAGAGGTAAAATAAATTCACCGTGGTCCTACCAAATCATAGGGCTGCTCTTTAACTAGAGAGGACTGACTGGTGGTGAGTTTATCCTGAGGGTCACCATGTCTCAAGTGACAAGCAATTGATAAGGGAAGTCTTTCATGGTAACTCAGCCAGTGTGGGAATTGAACCTATGCTGTTAGCATCAGTCTATGTAACAAACCAGCCATCTAGTTAGAGATAGTTTCAGATCAGAGAGGGTGAAATAACTCCACAGAGACCGGTATCCTATCACTAAGTCACCCTTTATTTAGAAATGGAGTGTCCTGGACACTGACCCAGCGCCCTCAGAGCCAGCTCTCAGAGTGAACAGAGCCTCTGATACTCCTGTATAAATCTGTCAGCCAGGGCTCCTTGATTGGACCAGATTAACAGCACCAATCAGGGAACTCATATTCTATGATCCTGTTACAGTCACTACACAGGGTACTCAAGCATTGTGGAGTTAGATGGAACTTGAAGCACAAACAGATTAACCTGGATCTTACTGAATGATAGGGAAGACTTGAGGGGCTGAATGGCCTAATCTGGCTTCTGTTTGGCACGTTTGTATCTGCCACTAAACCACTCTCTCCACAAACTGGCTTATGGCTAAGCTTTGTAATCATATCACTGGCACGACAAATGGCAGACTTTCATTTATATGGCAGCCTTTACAACTCCAGGACATTCCACTGTCAGTTACTGATGAAAAATAAGAAATGCGGCAGTCACTTATGCACAGCAAGACCCCACAAAGAGCAATGTGATAATCCCAATTTTTGTTAATCTTATATGTTGGCCAGTACAAGAGGGTGCATCCCCACCCTCACCCAACAAGTGGAATCTTTACCATCCCACTGATGGTCCTCACATCTGATTGTACAGCATTTTCTCAGTTGCGGACTGGAACATCAGCTTGGAATATTTGCTCTCAAATCTCTGGAGTGGGGTTTGAATCAGTAACCTTCCACACTCCAAGGCTAGCACAATAACTATTGAGGCATGTTAATTTGCACATCATTCATTTGTGAAACACCTTCCCAAATTTTTCATGTTCTCACAGTACACAGTGGTCTTTGGGGAGAAATGGATGCCTAGGTTTTGATCAATGGAATTGGGTTTCCAGGTTTATGTTCTGATG